>CP139508.1:509389191-509948099 GCA_021014915.2 Artemisia tridentata subsp. tridentata
AAAAATTTATTTCAGGGTACCCGCCGCTGCAACGCACGGGTACCCTGCTAGTATATTATATGTACCAAACATAATTGAGATAATCTATACTACATATAATACACAAAGCACTCTCTCTCCAAAATTTTCAGATTTACAAGAAATAATGCATGGTTTACAACACTTTAATGCACCCAATTTTCATAATTACAACAACCACAGCATAAGTAACAGATTTTTGGACATCTCCCAAAAATCTTTAATAGCATTAATGTTTCTGTATTCAGATTTACAACAAACTGAATACAAGTGGTTTTCGCTATGCTTAACCTGATTACATTGTCACGTTATATATTTCGATCTCTCGCCCTAGCAAATCACACACAGCTTCACGTTATATATTTCGATCTCTCACCCTAGCAAATCACACACAACTTCACGTTATAATACCCTAGTAAAATTAAGAAACTCAATCGATATCTTCGCAAAACTTCTCTTTAAAAATTTGAAAAGTACTCGATATCTTTTGGAATTACCAGTCGCCTAAGAAACTCAAATTAAGCTTCAAATTTCAGATTGAGAAAATGGCTGCAGTATTGGACTTGGAGGCTCACCATCCGGTATGAGAAGGGAGGCTAGCTTTTCAAGAACGGTGTCTATGGATGGAAGAAGTGTAAGTACATCTTGAACCATGCATATAATTGTTTCATCTTTTGGCATAAAACTTGTTAATCAATGCTTTACAGGAAAATTGGATCCAAGCTATACCTCGTTCGCATTCTGCTCCCGAACTGCTTGAAGACGTTCGGATTATTCCCACAGTCGAAGCTGGTGAGTTTATTATAATTGTAATATATGTTAAAAATCAACATTTGCTTTTCAACCTTTTTTGCCTAAGAAATTAGTTCATTCACAATGAGAGGGCCGTCCATTATTTGCCTATCTTTAACATAAGCTGATTGCGAGCTGCTAATGATGGATGGTAATACCAATGCAAGTCTATTTGCAAGAACTTTTGATAAAATTTTGTATTGGCAGCCTGAAAGACTTATGGCGCTGTTAGCTTATTCAAATATTGATAATAAGCTCTATAAGCTCATTGGTTTGGGCTTATGAGATTAAGAGCTTATGAAGCAAACACCCCCTTTTTGTTTTATTAGCTTATTTTCCTAGCTTAAACAATATAAGGAGGAGGAGTTTTATTTTTGGGTTTGTTTTTTTTTTGCCTTACATTTAATAAGTAGTAACTCCATATTTTCACCTTATTCGTTGTCAAGTTTTAAGTCAAAATAAGCTAAAAAGTCATACGAAAATGGGTTTATGAAAAATAAGCCCGAAAAAATAAGCTTATTAACTCGAATATAAAGCTAAAAACAATATGAGTTTGTTTTAGCTTATTTCCTGGGCTTATAAGCTTATTTAGTTGGCCTTATTTTTTGTTAACCCATTTTTTTTCTTACTTGCCAACTTATCATAAGCTGTAAATTTAACTGAAAAAAACGAGTTATGAAAGATGAAGCATAACTAAATAAGCTTATAAGCTTGGCAAATAAGCTATCAAAAGAAACAGTTCCTGATAGCATTTTTGGTTAACCCATTTAATAACTGCGTCCATATTTTCTCCTTATTTGTGGTCAAGTTTTAAGTTACACAAAAATGGGTTTTTAAAAATAAGCTCATAAACTCGTTAAGTTAGATATATGCTTCTATATGTGTGTGTTTGTTTATTGCTCATTTTAATTAATTAATTGAAACCCTAGCTTAGCTTAGCTTAGGAGGTGTTTGTTTTAATAGCTTATTTTTCGAATCAGGAAGTGTGTTTTTTTCGCCTTACATTTAATAAGTTGTCGTAAGTCCATATTTTCACCTAATTTGTGGTCAACTTGAAAATAACTTCACATGTCAGACAAAAATAAGCTCATAACCCTGGAAATAAGCCAAAATAATATCAGGAGAGCTTATTTTTTGGGCTTATTTAGTTCCACTTACTTTTCATAAGCTCATTTTTAAGCCAACTCTAACAAAGCTGGTAATTAGTCAGAACAAAAATGGGTTAATAAAATACATGAGATTAGTTGATTAGTGGGAAATATGTGATCAAATTTGTTAGATTTGCTTCTGAATTTAGCTCTCTTCTGATCCGCTCGTTGAATGTTAGATTCTGAGTCTGAGAGACCAACCTTTGATCAACTTTTTTCTTCTCAGACACCTTTCTCAAAAATCATATCTTTAAAAGTTAGTCCTCTTTGGCTTGAACTCCATGACCTTACTTAATAATTTTATTTCTCTCTTATTTAAAATATCTTGACTCTGTAAATCTTCTTCATCATTAATAGTGTCATCCTCCTTATGTTCCCCGACACCATCGCCATTACCACCATCACTACCATCATCCCCAGCCTTATCGATAGATTCATCCTCGAAGGATTTTGAGTTTTTAGAAATTTCCTCAGTGAACACATTCACCCTCAAGATCACTATATCAGATGCTATACCAGATCGCAAGAACAAGAAGACTATAAAACTGGAAACAAAAACACAACAATAACTGAAATTTGCTTTTCAATTAACAGAGAAATATATGCTCTAAAACTCTGATGATTTCACACACTACCACAGGCTCGGTATGTTGTGTTTATATAGGGGTTGATACATGCTTACCAATCCTACTCCTAGTACAAATCGAATTCCCTAATTAAACCCTAAACCGACTAGAACTAAGGAATCCTAATTAGAGTACAACTCTGCTACAGTAGCCGACGCTACAGTAACCGACGCTACAGTAACCGACTTATTAGCTTGAGTCTGTTCAGCTTCCATTGGCGGTTCAACTGCCCCATAGGCTCGAGGTCAGTGAATTAGACCAACATTCACCCCCTAATTTCTGACTCGAGATAGGAAGGTCTGCAACTCCGAGTAGCTCTCTCATCTCCTTGAATTTAATCCTTGCAAGAGCTTTAGTTAGGATATCAGCACGCTGCAAATCACCTCTTACAAATTCAACTCGTACTTGGCCTCTTTCAACACACTCTCGGATAAAATGATAACGTGTATTTATGTGCTTGCTTCTCCCATGAAAAACTGGATTTTTCATAAGTGCAATAGCCGATTTGTTGTCAACAAATAAGACCACCACTCTTTCCTCTATTCCGGTTATTTCACCCAACAATCCACGTAACCATATCCCTTGACACGCGGCTGAGGTTGCAGCCATGAACTCGGCTTCACAAGACAATAGAGCCACCGTGTTTTGCTTTTGTGAGCACCAAGTGATAGGTGATTCACCTAGATAAAATACGTGCCCAGTTGTGCTTCGACCATCATCTTGGTCCATAGCATAACTACTATCACTAAACCCCACCAACTCCTTGGTTTCTTTTTGGTTATATCGCACTCCAAAATTCAAACTACCTTGGATATACCGTAGTATTTGTTTCACAGCCGCCATATGTGATTCTTTTGGTTCTTGCAGGTAACGACTAACCAAACCAACCAAGTAAGATAGATCAGGTCGTGTGTGTAGCAAATACCTTAAACAACCAACTCGTCGTCTTTACAATGTTGCATCAACTGGTTTTCCTTCCTTATCCAAGCTTAACTTAACTCCAGGTTCTAATGGACATTGAGTAGAATTCGATTCATGCATTCCAGCATCTTTTAATATCTTCAATGCATAGCCCACTTGACTTATTGAGATACTCGAATCCTCTTGCTTTACTTCAATGCCAAGATAATAGCTCAATTTTCCCAAATCACTCATCTCGAACCTCTCTTGCATTTGTCTCTTGAATTCACCAATTTCGCCAAGCTTCGAACCGGTTACCAAATGATCATCTACATAGACAGCAATAATCAAGATTGACTTGTTTGTCTTCTTCACATACACCGCTTGTTCGTGTTGGCATCGTTTGAACGACATTTGCTTAAGTACTCTATCAAGTTTTGTATTCCACGCCCTCGGGGCTTGTTTAAGTCCATAGAGCGCCTTTTTCAACTTGTAGATTTTCCTTTCTTCTCCTTTCTTCACGAACCCCTCCGGTTGTGTAACAAACACTTGCTCTTCTAATTCTCCATGTAGAAAAGCTGACTTTACATCCAGATGATGTAATTCCCATGCTTCTTTTGCGGCCAATGAGATTAACAAACGCACCGTTTCAATCCGTGCTACGGGCGCAAATACCTCGTCATAGTCAATTCCTTCCTTTTGAACATAACCTTTTGCTACTACACGGGCTTTAAATTTATTAATTGAACCATCCGGATTTCTCTTAATTTTGAACACCCACTTTAATCCAATGGGTTTAACATTAACCGGGGGATCAACTAACTCCCATGTATCATTCTTCTTAATTGACTCAATCTCTTGCTTCATAGCAAACATCCACTCGCTTGAATCCTTTGCTTCTTGAAACGTTCTTGGTTCATCATCTTCTATTAGAAGCAGATTCTGATCTTCATTAACGGTTGAGGTTCTTGAACTGGACTCCAATATGAAGTCATTAAATCTAGTTGGCATAGATGAAACCCTCGAAGAACGCCTCAAAATTGATTGAGTTTCTGTCGCTTGAACTGGGTTAGGTTCATTCCCAACCTCGATTGGGTTAGGCTGTTCGTTAATGACCAGATCTACATCAGCATCATGTTGATTTTCAGCCTCTTGATTTTCAGCCTCTACTTCATCGGTCACACCTGGGTTCACAAATCCACAACCCGTATCAATAGAACCATGCCATTCTATGACAAACATACCTGGGTTTAGCTCGTGTGCCTCGCTTCCAGCAACATACTTCCAGCCAAGTTCCTCATTAAACTCCGCATCACGACATACCACTACCTTCTTTAGTCTTGGATTGAACAATCGAAAACCTTTTGTTCCTGGCTCGTTTCCGATATAGATGAGTCGTGTTGACCTGTCGTCTAACTTAGGTAAATATGGCCTTGTTCCCGTTGCATAAGCCACACATCCAAATACCCGCAAACCCTCCAAGTTAGGCTTTTTTCCTTTGAAAGCCTCGTATGGTGTTTGATTAACTAGAGCTCGAGTTGAAACTCTATTAATCAAGAACGTAGCATGTCTTACTCCTTCAGCCCACATATAGTTTGGTACGTCTCGTGCTTTCAAGATGCTTCTAGTCATTCCCATGAGAGTACGGTTTCGCCTCTCCACTACTCCATTCTGTTGCGGTGTGTAGGGAGTGGTTAGATGTCTTGTTATACCCTCGTTTTCACAGAAGTTGGTAAATTCTCTTGAAGTGAATTCACCTCCTCTATCGGTCCTTAGGGTTATAATCTTCTTTCCCGCCTTCCTCTCGACTAGAGCTTTGAACTTCTTGAAGTATTCAAATGCCTCTCCTTTTTCCTTCAAGGCAAAAGTCCACATAAACCGTGAGAAGTCATCAATTAAAACGAATACGTACCTGTTTCCCGCTATGGATGATGGAGAAATCAGTCCACATAGGTCGGCATGTATCAGTTGAAGAGAATGTGTTGCCCTAAATTTTGCTGCCTTAGGAAACGCCTTCTTGGTTTGTTTTCCTACCAAGCAAGATTCACACAACTTGTTCTCTTGATGAATTATTGGCAAATTTTCAACCATGCCCTTCCTTGCCATTAATTCCATTGTCTCGAAATTAATGTGACCCATCCTAGCATGCCATAACCAAGCATCATCTTCCATCTTTGCTTTAAGACACACCGGACTTCCAACTTGGAGCTTTATTTTGTAGAGCCTATTGCTCGTTCTAGGAACCTTCATCAGAAGCTTACCATCCGAATCACGCATGGTGAGATAACTACCTCTCATACGAATGTCGCATCCGCCTTCGGTAGCTTGCCCAAGACTAATGATATTGCTTTTTAGCTCGGGTAGATAATATACTCCAGTGATCAATCGTTGCTCGCCCGTTTTCCCTTCAATGATTATCGAACCCTTCCCTTTTATCTCGATGTAGGAGTTATCACCAAACTTCACTCTGCCAGAGATATTCTCATTCAACTCCGAAAAGTATTCTCGGATCCCCGTCATGTGATTACTTGCCCCATTATCTAAATACCAAGTGTCCTCCTCGTTTGGCTTAGTATTCAATTGGTTTGGGATAATCTTTTCTTCATCCAAGAATACGACTTCTTGAACGCTCTTCATCATAAAAAGTGTCGGGTCATCATCATCCTCCTTTTTCAGAAGGTTTGCTTCATGCTTTTGCTTTTGTTCACGGCGTTCGGGGCAGTTAGAAGCAAAGTGACCATGTTCGTCACATCTGAAGCATTGAATCTTTGAAAGGTCTCGGCCCTTGTTCTTCTTTTGATCCGTATTATTCCCGGTGTTGTTTTGGTTTCCTCGGTTGTGGTTATTGGCTTGACCACTACCACGGGATTTGTTTTGACCTTTTCCGTTGCCACCAGAGGAGTTCCTTCCTCGACCTTTCTCAGCCTTGTTCTTATCATATCTTTCAGCCCTTCCGAACATCAACTTGCCTTGATCTTCAGAGGTGGTGTCAACACCCTTCACTCTACCCTCGAATGCTTTCAATCTTCCAATAGCTTCTTGAAAAGACATAGTATTCAAGTCAGCAAATTGTTCAATTGAGGCAACAATTGCAACAAACTTATCCGGTACGGATGCAAGTAGCTTCTTAACAAGTTTCTTGTCTTCATAAACTGTTCCCAAGCTATTTACTTCAGTTACAATTTGCCCATCCTGGCCGCGAAGTCGTCAACTGATTCGTTTGGCTTCATCTTTAAGGCTTCAAATTCCGTTTCCAAGGTTTGCAACCTTGCTTCTCGAACCCGATCAACACCCACATACCAGGTCTTCAATGCTCCCCAGATTTCTTTGGCTGTGTTGAATCGTGACACTTGAAAAACAAGTTCTTCTGGAATCGCCTGAAAAAGTAACGCCACCGCCATATGATCTTGCTTATCATCGACTGGTGTTCCCTCCTTTGGTTCCAGTGCATCGAGTATTCCATGGACTCGGAATACTGCTTTAACTCTTATTGCCCAGATGTTATAATTCGTGGCTGTTAACATCGGACATTGAAGAGTGGCTTTGGTATCATGTGGTCGACTGGACTCACCCTCTGCCATCGTCCTTCTACGCCTTTTGGTATCATGTGGTCGACTGGACTCACCCTCTGCCATCGTCCTTCTACGCCTTCGGGTATAAGTTACAGGTGTAATTGGTTGTTGTTCCAGCCCGTTAGTAAACCTTGTTCGAAAACCTGTGCTCTTGATACCAATTCAAGATCGCTATATCAGATGCTATGCCAGATCGCAAGAACAAGAAGACTATAAAACTGGAAACAAAAACACAACAATAACTGAAATTTGCTTTTCAATTAACAGAGAAATATATGCTCTAAAACTCTGATGATTTCACACACTACCACAGGCTCGGTATGTTGTGTTTATATAGGGGTTGATACATGCTTACCAATCCTACTCCTAGTACAAATCGAATTCCCTAATTAAACCCTAAACCGACTAGAACTAAGGAATCCTAATTAGAGTAAAACTATGCTACAGTAGCCGACGCTACAGTAACCGACTTATTAGCTTGAGTCTGTTCAGCTTCCATTGGCGGTTCAACTGCCCCATAGGCTCGAGGTCAGTGAATTAGACCAACACACCCTTTGTTTCCCGTATTCTTACACAAACATGTAATCCGTCAACCAACCGTAGATGGCATATTGTGTTTTATGACATCTAAACACTTTATGCGAATACATACTTTCCGGCCCACTAAATTTCGATTGTTTGAGTCACATTTTAACTTATGGAAAATTTCAATATGCTCTTAGATGAAAGTAATCATCGAGGAAGGGGTGAGGACACTGCAGAAGAAGAAGAAGAAGAAGAAGAAGAAGAAGAAGAAGAAGAAGAAGCTTTCTGTAGAATCTGTATGGTGGAATTTGAGGAGGGAGCCAAGGACACTCTTATATTGGAATGTGGTTGCAAAGGAGAGTTAGGCTTAACTCACAAAGAATGTGCTATCAAGTGGTTTAGCATGAAAGGCGACAGAACTTGTGAGGTGTGCAAGCAAGAGATTATGAACTTGCCTCTTATCTTTCCTACATACAGGTAAAGAATCCAATACCGTACATATATGACTTGATTGTTAGGCATATATATATATATATATATATATATATATATATATATATATATATATATATATATATATATATATATATAAAACTAACAATGCGAGGTGGTTGGTTTATCAGGGTATGGAGGGACGCACCTATTCTTCTGATTGTGAGCATTCTTGTTTACATATGCTTTTTGGAGATGTTTTGGGTATGTCAAATCAAAAATCTTTTATAATCTTAGAAGTGCTGGCTCCTGATGATATCTTGAATTTGTAACAGGGAAAGCAAACGGGTGTTGGTGGAATTGCTATATCCGTGCCATTTGGGTCCCTACTTGGTCTCCTTGGATCCATGATATCGACGACAATGGGTAACTTCTTCTTGATATTTCTTTCTTTTAGATTGGAACATTTTTTATATATAAATGCAGATTAGTAATAAATTAATTGTTGTGTTCAGTCAGAAGAAGGTATGCATGGATTTATGCAACTACTCAGTTCATGCTAGTGGTTGTCTTTGCACGTGTCTTCTATTATTCAAAGGTAAGTGGTTCAAGCGATGAGTTTATTCTTAATTTTGCTTGTGTTGTCATTTTTTCACCCTTTAACTATATTATATGTGTTATTTACAGCTTCACGTGCCCAAGATTCTATCAGTTTTACTTGTGATGTTTGCTGGTTTTGGTGGTGCCGTGTCCGGAGCTTTTCTTCTCTACTTATTCTTGAAATGGAGGGACAATCAACTTCGCGAGACCCGAAGGCGGAGTTTAGAAGGGACCAGAGACGGTATTGGCCCTCTTAGAGCTTGAGATAGATTTATTAGTCGATAGTTTGCATTAGGCCCATTGGTGTAGGCCTAGCCCATTCATATTAGCTCTAGAATACTCCATTGTAATCTATATATTGCTTGTAATGTTTTAATGATAATCAAGGAATTCAATAACCTTCCAATATGGTATCAAGAGCAAAATCGATCCTCTCCTAATATTTCTCCATATCTCAGGTCATTTGCATGGCGTAATAAATGAAGTTACTTTTAATAATTAACAATAACCATATCTGAATTGTTGCAAGACATCATAAGGTTAACATTTGTTTGCTTGTTTAGTAAAAGCTGTATTGTTTAAAGATAGTGATAAAGGTTCTTAGAAGTGATACGTAGTATGTATTTAGAATTGACGTGTAGTATGTATTAAGATAAATATGCTTTAGTTGTCGTTTGTTTGGCCTAATGAGAGAACGAACTGAACGGTTGCAAGACATCACAAGGGTAACATTTGTTTGATTGTTTAGTGAAAGTTGTATTGTTTAAAGATAATGATAAAGGATATCAGAGGTGATATGTAGCATATGTTTAGAATTGATGTGTATTATTTCTTAAGATAAATATGAGATTGTAGTTTTCTGAAACAAAGTAAGTTTCATTGTGACTTTATGTTGAATAGCAAGACATAAAGGATAAGTATTTGAATCTGAATAATTGTTAAAATGATAAATCCATAATTTATGTGTGTAACATAGTTTGTGTTTCATAGTATAATTTGGGTATATTATGTTTTTTGTTGAAACATTTTTTTGGTTATGTTTATTTGTTGAAATGTTATATTGCTTTACTATGTTATTTTTTTTGTTTTTCAAAAGAATGACAACGCAGTTCATTACTGATTATAACCATGGTTGAAATATGGGGGTGTTGGTATGATTTAAATTTTTAGTATCAATAAAATTCTGTTGTATTGGCTGCACAAATTAACCAATAGCTGAAATTGTTTAAGTTTAATTATATACCAACCAAACACAATAAACATATCAAGTACTTGAAATTGTTTAAGTCTCAAATAGACATTTGCATTTCTTTGTTCAATTCTTTTATATGTCTCTTAAGTAAAATATTTTGTCACGTGTAGAAAAATCATTTTCATTGCAACCATTTTATGAGTTCAAACCGTTGTTCAGACATTTTACACAAAAAATAATTTTGTAATTCGGCTTGCTAACGTATAGGAAAATGATGAAACTATTTTCATTGCATTGTTAATACAAATTTAAAATGTTTTCATTCATGCATGATGAGCTCTCTAATTCTGTAGAATCTACATAATTAATATGTATATTCGTCACATCTAAGGGAGCAATATAAATGATAGTAAGAATCTGTTTTCTAAGAACTTAAAGCTCAATATTAGGGCAGATCTATCTAACGTTGTAGATGGGTTGCATTGCTTAATTTGGAAACCGTCTATTACCGTTCGTGTGGTTGACTGTGATCATCAGTTTTGGCTTTTTCAATAATGTACCTTGACTAAGACTTTTGTACCGACAATGAAGTTACATTCTTGAAAGTGCCAAAACGTTATTAGATTGTGTCCAAAAAACAAAGCAATGGAACCCATATACAACGTTAGATGGATCTGCCCTGATAATTGAGACGTCTTGAATGCGATAATGATATAGTGTGTATTGTTCATGATAGGCCGCACTCCTTCATTATCGCACTCAAGACGAGTCATGTTACTTAGACTGTATTTTATACTCAACATTCCTATCATATTGTAGGTGGTATTGTATATTTGTTTTCTTATAAGTGTAGTTGGTTTATTTTATGTAGGAACTTCCAGAATTCTTCATATAAAGTATTATAACGGCAACAATTATGTGTATCTGGTTAAGTATTTGAAATTGTTTAAGTTTCACATATCATGCATTTGTATTACTTAGTACAATAAACATATGTATCTGGTTAAGTATTTGAAATTGTTTAAGTTTCACATAAACATGCATTTGTATTACTTAGTTCAATCCTTTTACATGGCTCTTAAGTAAAATATTTTGTCACGTGTAGGAAAATCATTTTTATTGCAACCATTTTATGAGTTCAAATCGTTAATGAGTCCAAACATTTTACACAACAAATAATTTTGTTAGTCAGTTTGCTCACGTATAAGAAAATGATGAAATTTTTTTCATTGCATTGTTAATATAAATTTAAAATGTTTTCATTCATGCACGATGAGCTCTCTAATGCTATAGAATCTACATAATTAATATGTATGTTCGTCACATCTAAGGGAGCAATATAAATGTTAGTAAGAATCTGTTTTCTAAGAACTTAAAGCTCAATATCAGGGCAGATCTATCTAACGTTGATAATGGGTTCAATTGCTTAATTTGGAAACGGTCTACTACCGTTCGTGTGGTTGATCTTGATCATCAGTTTTGGCTATTTCAATAATGTACCTTGATTAAGACTTTTGTCCCGACAATGAAGACACATTTTTGAAAGTGCCAAAAAGTTATTAGACGGTGTCCAAAAAACAAAGCAATGGAACCCATATACGACGTTAGATGGATCTGCCCTGATAATTGAGACGTCTTGAATGCGATAATGATATAGTGTGTATTGTTCACGACATTCCACACTCCTTCATTATCGTTGTCAAGACGAGTCATGTTACTTAGGCTGTGTTCTATAATCAACATTTCTATCATATTGTAGGTGGTGTTGTATATTTGTTTTCTTATAAGTGTTGTTGGTTTATTTTGTGTAGGAACTTCCAGAATTCTTTCATATAAATTATTATAACGACAACAATTATGTGTATCTGGTTAACAATAATTGGGTTAAAAGGAAAGTTCTACTCACGCGTTATAAACACACTGATTTGTGGAGTTTACGTGGTGAAACATGGAATAACTTTATTGATCTCAGTTTGTATTGGAACATTAGGAAGTTTCATTTTATAAAGGAAGCCGTAGACACGTTTTATGTGACAGCGTACGGTGTAGATGGAAGGGAAAGCGGTGGGTATGGTATAATTGATACACGGAGGAGGTTTGTTAGGTGCATTGGTGTCATTGGTGATAATCAAATGTTATCACCGGTAATTTTTTATTTTGTTATTTTATATTTTTAAATTTTTTTGTTTTTTGTTTTTTTTTTTTTTTTTTTTTTTTTTTTTTTTTTTTTTGGCTTTTATGATTTGAATGGTCAAAGTTTTTTATTTTTTGTGTTTATTTTTTGTTTATCATTATTTTTATTTTTAATTTGTTTAGTGGTTTCCTGTGGAGTTCCTTCAAGATTTGGAGACAAATGACTTTGTTATAAAATTATCGGGGTCTGAAATAGATGTGGTTGCAAACCGTGGTGTTATTCCTGGTTCTGGTGATAGGGTTGGATTTCAATTTATTCTTAACTTGGGATAGGGTTGTAGAGCGTTCAGATCTGATGGCAGGTGAAAGAGTCGTTTTGACTAAGAAGAATGACAACCGTTTGTCGTTAATGAGGTTTGAGACGACGGGTTTCAGCTTACCCATGAACAACATTATCCTACACAGCTTGCATTTGTGCAAGGGCATGATCCTAATGAAGCTGGTATATATTTTTATCTTTATTGTTTTTTCCTTATTCATATGTACTTTTAGCTGTCAATTTTGTTACCAATAGTTGTTATAGTTTTCAACTGTGTAAGATGATTTTATTTCGTGTTTCATTTATAAGATGATAGGTTGGTACATGGGTGTAACTGGTTGGGGCATGATGTTCACTTGTCTGAGGCAAGAACTTTCTACTAGAAGCTTTTTCCATATGTTGTTGATTATGGTAGATTGGTAAGGCTTTTTACTAGATTGGTAAGGATTTTTACTTCATGTTATATTGATTTTGATGTATAAAATTTATGTTAAATGTTCAAAGACAAGTAATGTTTTGTAAAATTGTTTGGTTTAATAAATTTTTGTGATTTTTCGCAGACTATTCCACATGGGTTTGTTTCTGATAACCATCTCCAACAATATCAGCATGCTATTCTTAGAAGGATGGAATCCGAACGTCGTGTTGTTATGAGGCATGAACGTCATGCACAACAACCATGGAGAAATGATCATATGACCTTGAGGACTAATTGGAGGACATTGGCGCATGAGTTTCAGTTTCGCCCGTACAAAATGATTAGGTTCCAGATGGTTGGAGAAGTTGTTGATGATGCTCAATTGGTCTTCTATGGTGAAGACCAGTCATGATGCCAGTGTTTCATGTTTGTTGAAATGGAAGGATATGGATTTTGTTAAATTTGGACGGCCACTATGCTTTGATATGTTTTTTTTTTTGTTTTTTTTTTTGACTTTTGATATTTGCACTTATCTTTCCAATACACTTCAGTGTAGCTTCCCATTTTGAATCTTTTTAAATCAAATAAGTATTTTGGTAGGACTACAGGTGGTTTGTTAATTGCCACAAGCTACAACTATTATACCCCTTTAGATGAATTTGGGACATTCCATATTTAATGATATTGATTTAGAACATGTGCATCACCCATTGTTATTTATTTTTTATTTAATGGGGGAAGCTTTTAAGAGTTTACAACAGATTGAGTTTATAAAATAAGTTTTGTTTGTTAGAAAAGATTGTTGAGAAATTTTAGAATTCACAAGATCTTAAAGATAAGCTCAGAAAGGAACTTTTGAGAGAAGTTTGAGTTTTTGACTTTTGGTAAGGCTAATTACATAAATCAGCAAAGTACTTGCACGTTGTGACAGTAGGTATCGTGTTCAGCGGGGTACCTCATTACTATTTACGAAGGTGAAACTTACAAACTAAGTTTTATTTGGCGGAAACGAACGTACCAGTTTCATTTCAGAACCTCAAGCAAATTAGTATCAGTAGATTTCACTTTGGACGATATTGTTAATACAAATATCGCCTAAAACGTTATTTATATTTTACGATCTTTGCTAAGTTTTGTTAACGACAAAATGTAAACTTTAGTTTTTAGTAAAACATGATTATAACTTAAGTCTTGCATAACTAAACTTTTACTTGCTACATTTAAATTTCATAACACTTTCATATTACTTAATAAAGAAAGTGTCACATCACATCAATGTGCATTTATGGAAAGTTTGTGTGTTTGACCTTCCATAAGAATTCTTACACAAGTGTGTGTTTGACTAGAATTAACTTGATGTGACTTTGGTTGGTTTGGAAAGATTTATTGCAAGTTTTCCTGACAAACCTGGCGGAACCCTCAGGGTATATGGGCGGAACCCATTCTTGGGTTCCGCCGGATCCGCCAGGCTGCTGGAATGTTTGGCTATTAATACCAAGCCATTTGCAAGTATTTTCTTATCACTTCTCATTACATTTTACACATACATACTCATATCTTTCATCTAACCCATTAACATTTCATTGTTGTGAAGATTCTTTTGTAGCAAAGAAGTTCACAAGTACATACAAAGTTACAAGTATTCAACACAACGTTGCAAGACTTGTTAGCTTAGAAAAAGCATTGTGTAGACTTCTTATAGTTTACACTTCATTTGAGTGTGTATATTCAGTTGTGATCGGTTAGTATTTTAGGCCTTAAAATACATAGTGTGACGGGAGTTGTTGTACCCTTGTAAAAGAACTAACGGGAGTGGTTGTACCCTTGTAAAAGAACTCGACATCTAGCTTAGTGTCGGTAATCGTGTATAAGCGACGTGTAAGGTTTTCTCCGCCGGTGAAAGGAGCTTGTTGACTAGTGAAAGAAACTCTCGAGTTGGATACTCGGGGCGTGGACGTAGGGCAAGGAAAAAGAGTCCTTGTAGCCGAACCACGATAAATACTCGTGTTGTGGTTTCATCGTTTCTTTCTTTATCTTTGCATGTTACATTTTGTCTTTAGTTTAGATCTTTGATTACACGAAAGTTTCAAAAGATAATTGAGTTAAAAAGGGTAAACTATTCAACCCCCCTTCTAGTTTTCCACAATTGGCATCAAGAGCTACGTTACTCAAGCTTTTAAAATATATTGTGTTTTAAAACTTGAAACGATCCATGGATTTTGAAAATTATAAAGAAGGGCAATCTATGCAAAAACCACCACTTTTTGAAGCAAATGGTTTTATATATTGGAAAAACCGATTTGAAACTTACGTGAAATCTAAAGATATAGATCTATGGTATATAATCATTGAAGGTGATAATGAAGCTAATTTTAAGGATGGTACAAATGGTAAAGATGAGGATAGCTCTTTTACCAAACATAATGAAGATCAAAAGAAATTGATTGCTAAAATTAATGAAGCTAAAATGTTGCTTTACAATGCTTTACCTAAGAAAGAATATGAAAGAATCTTTATGTGTAAAACCGCCAAAGAAATTTGGAAATCTTTAATAGTCACTCATCAAGGAAACTCACAAGTTAAGGATAACAAAATTGATATTCTTATTCAACAATATGAACAATTTGTTATTCCAGAAGATGAGATTATTGATAGTGCATTTGCTAGGTTTAACACTATTATTACTTCACTTAAAGCACTTGATGAATCTTTTTGTAGCAAGAATTTTGTCAGGAAATTCCTTAGAGCACTCCATCCGAAGTGGAGAGCAAAAGTGACGGCAATTGAAGAATCCAAGGATCTTTCAAGCATGTCACTTGACGAGCTAATTGGAAACCTCAAAGTTCATGAAATGGTAATGGAAAAAGATTTGGAAATAGTTAAAGGCAAGAAAGAAAGGGTTAAGTCCATTGCCTTGAAAGCTAGAGTCCAATCAAGTGATGATGAAGAATCTAGTTCGGATAGTGATGATGAAGAATATGCCATGGCCGTTAGAGACTTCAAGAAGTTCTTTCGTAGACGAGGGAAGTTTGTAAGGCAACCTAAAGATGACAAGAAAACCATCCGAAAAGATCGTGATGACAAGAAAGGAAAGGTTGAAAGGAAATGCTTTAGATGTGGAGACACAAGTCATCTCATAGGAGAATGTCCAAAACCACCCAAAAGTAAGTCTCAACAAGCTTTTGTAAGTGGTGCTTGGAGTGATTATGAAGAAGATGACGATGAGCCAAAGAATGATGAAATTGCTCTCATGGATCATGACACAAATGAGGTACTCTCCGACTCAT
Organism: Artemisia tridentata subsp. tridentata; assembly: GCA_021014915.2. NCBI lineage: Eukaryota > Viridiplantae > Streptophyta > Magnoliopsida > Asterales > Asteraceae > Artemisia > Artemisia tridentata. The sequence continues at coordinate 509,405,154 of CP139508.1, forward strand.
CTTATTCTTCTATTGATGATGACACCTTACAAAAGGAATATAACAAACTTTGTGAACTAAGCTTAAAAATCATAAACAAAAATAAATTTTTGAAAACTAAAAAGGAGTTTTTAGAAAATGAAGTTTATGAATTGAAAGAAAAAGCTAAGAGGTTAGAAAAGGGTAAAGGTATTAACACATTGTGTAAATCATGTGAAGAGCTTAAACTCGAAATTGAGAAACTTAGAATTACTCAAGATGATCTAATAAAACAAACCACAAAGTTTAAGAAGTTCGATAAAAGTATTTCTTGTGCGGATGAAATAATGAAACTTCAAAAGTCACCATTTGATAAAACAGGACTAGGTTTCATGAAATTAGAAACTTCGAAGAGTCAAACGAAACAAGAAAAGAAAGCACAAGAAACTAACAAAACTGCTACAGGAACCCACGGAACAGACGAAACCCAAAATAGGGTTCCGCCCGTTGAACCCAAAGGTTCCGCGGGGTCTGCAGCAGAAAAATCAGTTTCTACGTCGGATCGTTCAAAATTTGTTAAAGTCACATATAAAAATGAAACAAAATTAAAACCTTCCATTAAAGTTGGAGTAGGACTTGGTAAAAATGAATTTAGAACTAAAACCACTCAACCGAGACCTAAGACTCCTATTCCCAAACGTCCCTTTCCAAAGAGTAACTACAACACACGACCAAACTACCAACATGTTTGGAACCAAAACATTCCTGGACATTACCAAACTCCAAATTATATGTCATGGAACCCATATGTTCTATTTTCATACATGGATCAAGTTAATGGTATGTTTAACCAAAATGGACCCATGAGAAATTGGGGACCAAACGCTTGAGTGTCTTTCATAAAGTAGGTGTGCTTCAATGTTAATTTGGAACCGGATGAATGGATCAAAGATAGTGGTTGCTCAAGGCATATGACGGGTAACAAAAGTCTCTTTTCAACATATCACAAATGTGATGGAGGTAATGTTACTTTTGGTAGCAAAGCTAAGAGCAAAATCATCGGAAAAGGTACAATCTCTCATGACTCACTTTTTATAGATGATGTAGCTCATGTTGATAACTTAGGTTTTAATCTCCTTAGTATTAGTCAACTTTGTCGTAATAAGTATAACGTCCTTTTTAGTGAAAATGGAAGTAAAATACTTAAAGATGGCATAACCATAGCCAAAGGCGTTCTTAAGAACAACGTGTATGTCATGAAGATGGATCAAACATCTAAAGACAAACTTTGTCTTACTTCATTAGATGAATCTTCAACTTTATGGCATAGACGTTTAGGACACGCTAACATGAGACTTATTCAAAACCTCTCCTCCAAAGACTTAGTTCGAAACCTACCCAAGTTGAAATACGACCAACACTTTTGTGATGCTTGCAAAGTCGGTAAACAAGTTCATAATAGCCATAAGGCTAAAAATATGGTTTCCACATCTAAGTGTCTAGAACTTTTGCATATGGATTTATTTGGTCCATCCGCTATACAAAGTTATGGAGGTAACTTCTATACTTTGGTTATAGTAGATGATTATTCAAGATATACTTGGACAAAATTTTTGAAAAGTAAAAACGAAGCTTTTGATAAATTTGAAATTCTAAGTAAGAAAATTCAAAATCAAGTAGGAACTTGTATAGTGTCTATTAGAACGGATCACGGTCGTGAATTTGATAATGAATTTCAATTTGGAAACTTTTGTGATAAAAATGGTATTATTCATAACTTTTCGGCTCCACGTACTCCTCAATCTAATGGTGTAGTAGAACGTAAAAACCGGACCTTACAAGAGATGAGTAGAACAATGCTTAATGAACAAAACATTCCACAAAAGTTTTGGTGTAACGCCGTTGACACATCAACTTACATTTTAAATTGAGTCTTAATTAGACCATTTTTGAACAAAACTCCTTATGAACTATATAAAGGTAAAAAGCCTACATTAGGATACTTTAGAGTGTTTGGGAGTAAATGCTTTATTCTTATCACCAAGGATGAAAATGGTATTGTGTCTAGAAACAAAGCTAGGCTAGTAGCACAAGGATATAATCAACAAGAAGGCATTGACTACGATGAAACTTTTGCTCCGGTTGCTAGGCTCGAGTCAATTAGAATTTTACTTGCATATGCATGTGCACACAATTTTAAACTCTTTCAAATGGACGTCAAAAGTGCATTCTTAAACGGGTTTATTAATGAAGAAGTGTATGTTGCTCAACCACCGGGCTTCATCGATTTTGAAAAACCTAATCATGTCTACAAACTTAAAAAGGCTTTATACGGACTTAAGCAAGCTCCAAAAGCGTGGTATGATCGACTTAAAACCTTCCTAGTTGACCATAAGTATACCATGGGCTTAGTTGATAATACTCTCTTCACTAAGAAGAAAGATTCACATATTATCATAGTCCAAATCTATGTTGATGACATTATATTCGGATCAACTTGTCAAGAACTATCTGATGATTTCTCAAAAATCATGCATGATGAGTTTGAAATGAGTATGATGGGAGAACTCAACTTTTTCCTAGGACTCCAAATCAAACAACTAGAAGATGGTATCTTCTTTAACCAATCCAAATACATTAAGGACATGCTTAAGAAATTTGGTCTAGAAGATTCGAAACCAATCAAAACACCTATGTCCACGGAAACAAAACTCACCAAGGATGAGGAAAGCGAATCCGTAGATAGCACTAAATATAGAGGTATGATTGGAAGTCTACTTTACTTAACAGCTAGTAGACCCGACATTATGTTTAGTGTTTGTCTATGTGCTCGTTTTCAAGAAGATCCTAAAATAATTCATCTTGAAGCCATTAAAAGGATTTTTAGATACATTAAGGGTACTACACACTTAGGATTATGGTATCCCAAAGGAACGGGAGTAGACACCATAGTGTATGCCGACTCGGATCATGCCGGTAACTATGTTGATAGAAAAAGTACAAGTGGTATTTGTACTTTTGTTGGACATTGTCTCACATCATGGTTCTCTAAGAAACAAACGGCTCTCGCTATTTCAACAACGAAAGCCTGTTGTGAGTGAAATCCTACTTTATCATACACTTCTTTGTAATATACGAATGGCAGCAAGATATAAGAACAAGAAGAGAACAATAGATGGGGAATGAGAGGAAATATAGATGATAGATAAGGTGAGATGGTGGCAGTAGAGAAACCTGGAAATGTGTATATTAGATTTAGAGAGAAAATACAAGTATACACACACACTCTCTCAAAGCACACTTTGCTAAAAGAGAGAGTGTTTGGTTATATGTGTTGGCTGCCATCAAGCAAGGCTTGATGGGCTTTACATATTGGACTATGATGTGGGCTAATATATGCACTACACATATACATTTAAGCTACTAACAAAACTAATGCTACTAGCCCACATGTAAAATACATATTATACATGACACTTAATGTTCTAAGCTACAAATGACCATCACTTCCAAAATAGCATAAAATTAATGCTAACAATCTCCCCCTAAGGGATGGTCATGTCAATGATGCTCCCGTGAATGGTCTTTTGCTTTTGATGTCTTGAACTTTGAGTGTCGATGTAGAATAGACTTGATTCAATGTTCCTTCATGCTTTGTGATCTTCAAAGTATCGACTTTGGATGTTCTTGCCTTGATCTACTTCTTCTGATCAGATGCGTCTACGTTGTAGATGATGATGGTGAATGGACTTTCGTCAGTACCTGCATAAGACAGTTAGCAATAAATCGTCCAGCGGCCATCATGTCGTGAGGCAAGATCTAAAGATCTCATTAAGACTTATACAACTTGTATCCTTTTGATGAACACAAGTGTATTGCATAGGAAGTGTTCCTAAGAGATCTTTGATGAATCTCATGTCTCTAGACTCAATTATGTGCGTTTTGATTTTAGTCGTCGGAGGCATGGAGCAGAGTGCCACCTTTTCAATATCAACACATCTCGGAGTGAGAGGTCGATAGATTATGCAGTGTTCTCCGTGAGAAATGAAACAAATATCTTTTGAGAGATATCTGAGTGGATAGGAGGGGTGGTGCAATGCGTCACTGGGTCCATGACGTCTTGTCTTCAATATCAGTATCACCTTAGTGAGTACCGATAGCAGATGTATTGACCCGGTTTCTGTCCTAAGTTTTCATGGAGGGCTATTTCTTTTCACCCTTACAAAAACTTTTCTTTTTCATTCTTCAACCCCTTCTTTCTCCTTTCTCATTAACTCCTTTTTTCAATCTTACCTAAGGACTTCTAATTCTAGACTATTGGAATTGTCCTTGGGAAGATCCCTCCGGCTCTGGCGGATCATTGGACATAACCTAACCATAATCACCTTATAACTCCATGATTATCCTAGGTTTGTTGATCACTTTCCATAAAACCATTTGAAAATCTCTCAAAGTGTTTATGAATAAAACACATTTTGTTAAAACTTTGAGAGTTTTGCGTTTTCTGAAATACTCCCCCTTCACATGTGCATATGAGATTTAAGAAAGAATTGCACATGATGGGTAGAGTTCGCACTTTTTGAACTGATCGATTTTCAATTAATATGACCATTGCGAGACACGTTTACATCACTAGTTAGACTAGCTTGAAGTTATTACCCGTCCCGGTCATATCAAAAGATCATCTCTTGAATTGGTACATTCTACTCAGACAAGTCCTTTGCGAGACACGTTTACATCAATGGATAACCATCTTGAAATTATTACCCGTCCCGGACTAGTCTTTTCGATTACTGACATTTATCTTTCGTCAATTCGAGGGTTCATGCTGAGTCTTTTTGAAGAACTCTTTTTGAGATTCTCTTTTGATCACATTTTAATCACATCTTCTCCCCCTCAAAAATAGCATGCAGTGATATTTTTGATATCAACTGATTAAAATGAAACTTTTTGGAGAGATAGACGGATTTGAGCATGAAATTGGAACATTTTTGTTTTTCTACTCCCCCTTAAACAAAGCATATGGTTAAACATTTGAGTTTAAAAGCAGTTTTAAGGGTTTAGGAGGGAGTTATCTTGAGCACTTTATGAAAGATTTGGAAAAATCTTATTGAAAAATCTTGAAGAAAATTTGTTCAAGATAGAGAAGATTTTGAAAATCTTTGAAGATATGTTAGGAGAAATATCTTCATTTGTTTTTAGGATAAGTGTTAGAAAAAGAAATTGGTTTTGCACAACACTTTCCTTTATTTGAAGTTCGGGTCCGAAACTGAGATGTTCCGAAGCCATCGGGTTAAGCGCGGTTCTAGAGTGAGTCTCTCAGAAGCCATCGGGTTAAGCGCGGGTTTTGGAGTGAGTCTCTCAAAAGCCATCGGGTTAAGCGCGGGTTATGGAGTGAGTCTCTCAGAAGCCATCGGGTTAAGCGCGGGTTCTGGAGTGAGTCTCTCAGAAGCCATTGATTTTAGGACAAGTGCTCGAAAGATTTTGACTAAGCACTTTCCTTTCTTTGAAAAACGGGTTATGCACTGACATGTGTGCATACGCCATCAAAAAGAAATTTTGAGGAACGACATGTTTTGAAAACATTTAAAGAACTCTCGCTCAAGCATCTGTACATGCCCGTATCATTGTTGAGTGATATTTCTAAGTACGTACAGAATATTGATTATACGAGAGACATGTCGGAGAATAATATTTTTGGATTTTTGTGATTTTATATTGTTTTTGAATTTTTTGAAAATTTTCCATTTTTGTATATTCTTTTTGATGTTTTCAAAAAATGTATATGCAAAAAGAATGATTAAGTATGAACAAGTAAAAGTGGAGTTAAGAGTGGATGTAGACCAGGATTTCCAAATGCGATGTTGGCATAAAGGTCTTCTCTTCCACATTCAGCGAGTGAACTCTCAACACTTTCACGAGTACCTGCAATCACAGAATCCACAAAAGAAGAATATGCACAAATAACAGTGTTAGAAGAACATGAATCATCACATTGAGGGTGTCCACTATCAACGGTTGTAGTGGTTTCTACATCCTTTTCCTGATGATTTTCACTATTACTTGTTGTGGTGCAGCTATCAAGAATCTTTCCTGTGGGAATCCATGTAAGACCAACTGTTTTAAAAACTTTTCCCGTGGGAATCCACCTAGGGCAAGATCTAGGAGTTGTTTCCTTTTCAGATGCAGCGGAAGTCTCATTTTGAGAAACACTACGTCCTGTAGAGATCCACCTAGTTGGTTTCTTAGCCTTTTGCTTTTTAGCAACGGGTTTGTTGCTAGTTGGTGTCTTAGAGGATTGTGCTTTAGCACTTGCATTTGCTTTCTTGATATATTGTGCAACACATGCATCATGATTAGCTGAAAAGACACATTTTTGACATGTAGGACAAATAAATTCAACATTTTTGTTTAACACCACAACCTTAATTTTGTCACTACTGTCATTTTGAACTTGCTTTGTGTTCGAAGAGGAAATTGAGCTCATAGTGTTAGATTCTACGTTAATAACATTTTCTTTTTCGCAACTACTCTTAGATGCAAGCCAATCCCTAGTCTTTAGTTGAATGATCCTAGGTAGTGGTTTACTACTACTAGCAGTGCTTTGTAATGTTGTAGAATTCATCACTCTAGGTTTTGTGCCTAAAATTCCGTCTTGTAGAACCTGTGCCTTTTGCCTAGCTGTTTCTAGGTAGAGATTGTGGACCATTTTGTTTGAACCAACTGATTCCTTAACTGTTTGAGTGGTCACATTCGGTGAGCAATTCCTAGGGACACACACATTGGGATTTAGCTTGTTGTCCTTTGAATCTGTATTAGCATTCCTAGACTCTTTTGGATTATCTTTTGCACATTTGTCTAACGCCCTATATGTTTGAGAAGTAGAGGCAGACGCATTAGTGGGACTAATCCTATCAAGGTCAGGCGCTATTACATTCGATGTTTTTGTTTTGACAACAGCTTTCCCTTTTTGTTTCTCACAAGGCAAGGGGGTTAATGGTGCAATACCCTTTGGTTCCTCACCCTTCCCTGGTTGACTTGCAAGCTGAGACTTCAAAAACTGAATTTGTTCTTGCATTTGTTTGTAAGAACGCTCATACGACAATTTGTCATACTTGCATTCTTCCTTTTTTGTATCAAGTTGTTTAAAATATGTGCAATTTTGTTATTCAAGTTTCAAAAGCGCCTTTTCATATTTTTCAACAATTTGAGAAATCACAAATAAATAATCACACAATGTAAACAAAAGATAAAGAGAGGAAAGATCAAACCACACGACACTGTTGTTTATAGTGGTTCGGCTACAAGGACTCTCTTCCTTGCCCTACTCCACTCCCCGAGTTTCCTACTCGAGAGTTTATCTTTCACTAAGAAACAAACTCCTTTTCTAGGCGGAGAAAACCTTTACACGTCGCTTACTTCCTTTTCCGGTACTAAGCTAAACACCGGGTTCTTTCACAAGGTAGAACCAACCTGACGTCGCCTATTTACTTTACCGACACTAAGCTAGATGTCGAGTTCTTTACACGGTACAACTACTCCCTACACTCTTTGTGCTTTAAGGACTAAAGCACTAACCACACTCACTTATTACAAATGATAGATATGATGTGTGAAATAAACTACAATATCACACAGTAATGCAACTAAAGGATTACGGTTCTGTAGATCCTTGAATGCTTGATCTCTTTTCTACAAAATGAAAGATCAAAGTGAAATGCAACTATGAATGATGTTAGTAAGATATGTACTGAATGAATATGTGTGTTAAAGCTATATGAGTGATGAGAAAGCCAAAGAATCAGGAAAAGGATGTGGAAACCACTACAACCATTGATAGTGGACACCCTAAATGTGATGATTCATGTTCTTCTAACACTGTTATTTGTGCATATTCTTCTTTTGTGGATTCTATGATTGCAGGTACTCGTGAAAGTTTTGAGAGTTCACTCGCTGAATGTGGAAGAGAAGACCTTTATGCCAACATCGCATTTGGAAATCCTGGTCTACATCCACTCTTAACTCCACTTTTACTTGTTCATACTTAATCATTCTTTGTGCATATACATTTTTTGAAAACATCAAAAAGAATATACAAAAATGGAAAATTTTCAAAAAATTCAAAAACAATATGAGTTATTCCATTAAAATCACAAATTTCCAAATTGAATTTCATTGTCAAATTCTCGACCATGGTCAGTTCTAATAGATACTATATTACTTCCTATTTGATTTTGAATTTTCTTGCTTAGAATTTCAAATTTGTCGAATGCCTCATTTTTAGTTTTCTAAAACTTTGTCCATGTATATCTAGAGTAATCATCTACTATGACTAAAGTGTAAAAATTTCCTCCATAACTTTGTATAGCCGACGGGCCAAACAAATCCATATGTAATAATTCTAGGCATCTAGATGTAGATACCATGTTTTTAGCCTTATGGCTATTATGTACTTGTTTCCTAATTTTGCAAACATCACAAAAGTGTTGGTCATATTTCAACTTGGGTAGGTTCCTAACGAGTTCTTTGGATGACAAAGATTGAATAAGCCTCATATTAGCATGACCTAAGCGTCGATGCCATAGAGTTGAGTTTTCGTCCAAGGAGGTAAGACATAACTTATCTTTAGGTGTTTTATCTAATTCCATAACATAGACATTATTCTTTAAAACACCTTTTCCTACGGTTATGCCATCTTTAAGTATTTTACTTCCATTTTCACTGAAAAGGACGTTATACTTTTTGCGGCACAATTGACTTATACTAAGTAAATTAAATCCTAAATTATCTACATGAGCAACATCATCAATAGATAGAGAGTCATGAGAGATTGTACCTTTTCCGATGATTTTACTTTTAAGCTTGCTACCGAATGTGACATTACCTCCGTTATACACTTGATAGGTTGAGAAAAGATTTTTGTTTCCCGTCATGTGTCTTGAGCACCCACTATCTTTGATCCACTCATCAGGTTCAAGATCAACTTTCAAGCATACCTAAGTTCATAAAAGACTCAAGCATTTGGTCCCCAATATCTCATGGGTCCGTTTGGGTTAAACATGACATTATCATGGTTTATGTATGTAAATGGTGGACAATTGTTCCATGACATATAACTAGGACCATGAAAGTTTCTAGGTATGTTTTGGTTCCAATTATTTTGATAAGTATGTTGTGGATTAACTATACTCTTTGGAAAGGGGTGTTTGGGAAAACTCATTTGAGGTCTCTGTTGATCCGTTTTAACTCTATATTCATTTCTAGCTTGTCCTCTTCCTAAAGATACTGCTGGTTTATGTTTATTATTGGTTATACTACTGTTAGGTTTCTTAGTAACTTTAACAAACTCGGAACGGTCGACTTTGTGAACCTTCTGTTCAACTTCTGTACTCGCGGATCCTTTGGATACACTTGGCGGATCCAAATTTTTGGATCCGTCGGATCCGTGAGTGTCCAACTTGGTTGAATCAGTTTTATTCACAGTCTATTCCTTATAATCACTTAAGGTTCCTAGTTTCATAAAGCCTAGTCCTGTTTTATCATGAGGTAGCTTTTGCATTTTCATTATTTCATCTGCACAACTTATGCTTTTATCAAACCTTTTAAACTTTGAATTTTGTTTGATCAAATCTTCCTGTGTGGTTCTTAAGGTTTCTAATTCAAGTTTTTGTTCTTGACAAGACACACACGTTTCTTTACTATCTTTACCTTTTTCAATTCGTATTGCTTTTTCTTTAAGCCAAAATACTTCATTTTCTAAAAGTGTTGTCTTTGTTTTCAAAAACTTGTTTTTGTTTATGATTTTAAAAGTAACGTCACACAGTTTGTTATATTCTACTTCTAAGGTTTCGTCATCTATAGAGGAGTATGAATCAGAATGTACCTCTTCTGTGTCATTAGCCATAAGTGCCATTTCGTTGTTCTTAGGCTCATCATCATCATCTCCTTCACTATCGCTCCAAGCTCCACTAACGAAGGCTCTTTGAGACTTGGTCTTTGGAGGCTTTGGACATTCTCCTATTAAGTGACTGGAGTCACCACACCTATAGCATTTCCTATCAACTTTACCTTTCTTATCGTCACGATCTTTCCGAGAGGATTTCTTTTCATCACGAGGTGGTTTTACAAACTTTCCTCGTCTCCTGAAGAATTTCTTGAAATCCCTCACGGCCATGGCATACTCTTCATCATCACTGTTTGAACAAGACTCATATTCATCACTTGACTCGACTTTGGCTTTCAAGGCAATAGATTTAATCTTCTCCTTTTTGCCTTTGACAATTTCCGAGTCTTTTTCCATAATCATTTCGTGAACTTTTAGGTTTCCTATGAGCTCATCCAGTGTCATGCTTGAGAGATCTTTAGATTCTTCAATAGCTGTCACCTTTGCTCTCCATTTCGGATGGAGTGCTCTTAGAAATTTCCTGACAAAATTCTTACTAGAAAATGATTCATCAAGTGCTTTAAGTGATGTAATAATAGTATAGAACTTAGCAAACGCACTATCAACGGTCTCATCTTCAGAGATAACAAAGTGTTCGTATTGTTGGACAAGAAGATCAATTTTGTTATCTTTTACTTGTGAGTTCCCTTGATGTGTGATAATAAGAGATTGCCAAATATCCTTAGCCGTTTTACACATAAAAACTCCTTCATATTCTTTCTTAGGTAAGGCATTATAAAGCATCATTTTGGCTTCATTATTTTTGGCAATTAGTTTCTTTTGCTCATCACTGTGACGAGTAAGAGAAGCTCCTTCATCCCGACCACCCGAAATATTATTACTAATAGGTTTGTAATCACCATCAACTATAATATACCATAGATCTATGTCCTTTGACTTTACATAAGTCTCAAAGCGATTTTTCCAATAAATAAAACAATTTGGTTCAAATAGAGGTGGTCTCTGCATAGATTGCCCTTCTTTAAAGTTTTCAAAATCCATGGATCGTTTTAAGTTTTAAAATACAATATATTTTAAAGATCTTAAGTAACGTAGCTCTTGATGCCAATTGTGGAAAACTAGAAGGGGGGTTGAATAGTTTTTACCGTTTTTCAAGTTTTATTTGCTTTGTTACTATATGTTAATTTCAAAGGAAACAATCCCAAATAAATAATCACACAATGTAAACAAAAGATAAAGAGAGGAAAGATCAAACCACACGACACTGTTGTTTATAGTGGTTCGGCTACAAGGACTCTCTTCCTTGCCCTACTCCACTCCCCGAGTTTCCTACTCGAGAGTTTATCTTTCACTAAGAAACAAACTCCTTTTCTAGGCGGAGAAAACCTTTACACGTCGCTTTCTTCCTTTTCCGGTACTAAGCTAAACACCGGGTTCTTTCACAAGGTAGAACCAACCTGACGTCGCCTATTTACTTTACCGACACTAAGCTAGATGTCGAGTTCTTTACACGGGTACAACTACTCCCTACACTCTTTGTGCTTTAAGGACTAAAGCACTAACCACACTCACTTATTACAAATGATAGATATGATGTGTGAAACAAACTACAATATCACACAGTAATGCAACTAAAGGATTACGGTTCTGTAGATCCTTGAATGCTTGATCTCTTTTCTACAAAATGAAAGATCAAAGTGAAATGCAACTATGAATGATGTTAGTAAGATATGTACTGAATGAATATGTGTGTTAAAGCTATATGAGTGATGAGAAAGCCAAATGATCAGCTTGCTATTTATAGGCAAGCTGATCTTTAGCTCACGGATCCCACGGATCCCTCAAAAGGGATCCGTCCTTCATTGGATTTGGATCCGTGGGATGTGACAGCTAAGGTATAGTTGTATCTTACCATATCTTACCAAATCATCCAAGATCCTCAAATGTCAACTATGTATCTTGCAAATCTAAACAAGATATATCAAAGATATTGTATGTGATGCATGCAATGATGTCATGGAATGGTTTTTGAATTAAAGTTTCCTTTTAAGGAAACAAGTTACTAAATAAGCAAACTTGTAATTCTTGGTTATTATGTGAAGTGTAAAATGTGTACTTAAGAGACTTAAGCTAGTATTTATTATTTGCTAAAAGATATTCCTTTTATTTGTCCTTAACAAAACTAATGAAAGATCAAAGAATATAAATAATGTTTTTGAGACGCTATTTGTATTAACAAGATCCACCAAATATAGTCTAGCTGCACTTGTATCATAAGTGTTTTTAGATGCCATTTGTTGAATGTTAGACAGATGAATTGAGACAGCTTTTTGTCTTGTGAAAACCACTGGTTTTTGAAAAAACAGAGGTGACTTCTTTTGAACAAGATGAACCCCAGCAAGTTTGTTAGCTTCATTATAGTCAATGGGTTTTATTTCTCTGTTCAATTGTCTCATTTTCTTTCTACTCTCTTCTGAAAGCTCGATCGTTTCATCAGAATCATGAACCGAAGGAGGGTCATGGATAGCATTTATTAAATTACCATTAAAAAGCACATTCTGTTCTTTTTGAGCTTTCTTGAGATTATAAGGGTTTTCATAACCGATAGCCACCTTTTTTAATGTATGTAAAATCGGGTTTGGATCGTTAATTAACAAATGAACTGTTTGTGCAGAATGACCCGTTTTTACAAGTAAGTCTTCCAACTTTGCAATGGTTTCCTTTTTTACAGTGATCTCTTTAAGAAGATCCTTTTCACGTTTTGAAAACCTTTCATTCAACTCCTTCTTTTCTTTTTCAAGATTGGAATAAGTTGATTTTTGGTTTGAAAGCTGGTTGGTTAGTTCAGAAATTTCTTTGTTTGAAGATTTGATTTTATTGTTCAAATTGACATCTAGAGTGTCAAATTTGATTTGCAAACGTTTTTCTCTTATGTTGGGTCTGAAATGCTGCTGATTCGGAGAATTACAACTCTGCTGGATAGTTATGTAACTCTGCTGATTAGCACAAGAACTCTGCTGTTTTGGTATCTCTGCTGTTTTGGTATAATAGGCACATTGTAACTCTACTGCTAGCTCACAAAGACTCTGCTGCTAGAAGGATTACTCTGCTGTTTATTAATTATGTAAAGTATGTTAAGATAAGTATAGAAAAGATACGTATGAATATTTTTCTTGTATAGGAAGTCTTGTAAACCGACTAGGACTCCTTACGCTATAAAAGGAGGTTCTAGGGTTAGAGTTAGATATCGATTGATTGATTATCTTAGCATACGCATTGTTTTACACTTCAAGGTTTCTTGTAACCCTATTGCTATTCAGAGCAATCGTATTAATATATTGAAGTGTTGTTTGATAATTCGTTTGTGTTTATTCTTCTTAAGATCAAATATTAGTTTCCGCATAATATTTGATATACAACTCAAGATCAGTTTCTATACCAATTACCTTAGATTTATCTAAAGTAATTAATAAGATCGTGAAGCTCAACTGGGATCAACATCTTAAAACAGAATCTCTTAAACTATTTTCAAGTTCTGACTGTCGATTGGTGTGAAAATCATAAGCTCGTGCATTCACCTTATAACTCTCAAGCTCAGTGAAAATCATAAGCTCGTGCATTGACCTTTTCATTCTCTATTTGAAAATTATGAAGTAATGATTCAAATAGAGCACGGGTTTCCTCATCATTAGCATCATTTTGTGCAACTTGAACTTCATTAGGATCCATATATGAAGTTTCACAGTTAACATTGCTATTAACTTGCTCCCCCACATATGTATCGAAATTAGGTTCGAGAGGCACATAATGTGGCTTTTCATGAGCAAACAATGATGGTACCTCATGAAGTGGTTCTGTGTCATAGGACGGAGGAATTTCAGAATCACTGCATGATGTTGGTTCTTGCTGATCAGGCATAGGATCGGAGACTCCTGTGACTTCTGTGGAATTATCATTGATTCTGGTTGAAAGCAAGAAGTCGGATTCCTCAGCAGTCAAAGGTATTCCCGAATGTTCCTTGTTGGCTAGCATCAGCATGTACTGAAGCTTTTCTACCTTCGTCATTGCAGGAACATTACCTATTCTGCCTATGTCACTCCTTTGGCTTTCAGATGAAGTCATGAAACAATAATCTTCATTTTGATTGACCCCATTCTGATTCACAAACTGATCCATTTGATTTCCCGTATACTGCCCTGCATATTGCATTTGATTCCCCGTCTATATACCCATAGCATTTCCTTGCTGATTCCCGATAACCTCAACCATTTGTCCTTCTTGACCTATATATAACTGCGTATTGTCAGTGTACGGTGAATTTCATTGGTTGTCGTTATGTTTTTTGAAGTTTAATGCCTTGGTGAATAATGCAAAAGCATGTGCCAGATCAGTTGCCATATTGTCTTGTTGAGTTGCCATTGATGATGACTAGTACGATAAAATAGATACAGGATCTTTGCAACAAAGTAGGAGTTGTCGTTGTTGAAGGTTAAACTTGGTTGTGGTTGTGAAGCTTTGGTTTGTTGATGATGATCGTTTGAAGTTGTAGGTGATATGTTGATTAGTTGTAATTTGGTTAGGTTGATGCAAGTTGTTACGGTGGAATTTTGGTCTGGAAACTTAAAACCTCAATAACTTCATTCTGGAGCGTTTTCAGGCCTCGAAACTTAGGTTGAATAAATAAATTTATTCAACGTGTCCTTCTCCTCGGTCTCACAGTCGTTTTGACATGTCGTGGACTGAAAACGGAGTTATGGTTCAAAAGTTAAAACCGTTTGAAGTTTTGACGTAAAAAGACAACTTTGAAATTGTTTCACAGAAGTACGAGGGCCAAAACTGCCAAATTAGAAAGTTTCCTTAGGCTGTTGGAAAGTACAGGGACTGAAATTGCCAATTCTGAAAATTGCACCAATTGCGAGAAAAAATGTGAATTGCGAGACCAATTTCGATAAAACAGCACCAATTGCGAAACCCAATTGCGAAAAAACTGCTACAATTGCGAGACAGCAGCTTGAATTGCGAGACAGCACTCAATTGCGATAAAAAGTATCAAATGCGAGACCCAATTGCGATAGAAGTGTCAAATGCGAGACCCAATTGCGAAAGCAGTGGAATTGCGAGACAACTTCTGAATTGCGATACTCCAATTGCGAGAGCAGTAGTAATTGCGATAAGCAGCAGCAATTGCGAGAAGGATGCCAATTGCGAGATTTTTCTGATTTTTGCCACTTTTGTTGACTTTTGAGTACACTCCCACGTGATATCTTACAACTTATCCTACTTGCTGACAACTTTTCACCAAAGTGCAAATATTCCTTACAACTTTTCAACCACTTGACCAATCAAATCAAAGATATTATAAAAAACACATCAACTAAATCTTTCTTAAAATACTTTCGATCTAAAAGCATAGAACACCAAAAAAATATGCAGTATTTCCCAGTTTTTCAACAAGTAAATGAGAAACACTCACTTAACCAAAAGCCAAATCATGAATATTTTAACAAACACAACCTTGCCAATGATTCTTGCTATTCGATTCCAAGAAAAAACAACACTTGGTCACGTTTTTTAGAAGCAAAAAACACAACAGTTGGTTATTTTTTTTTTGAAACAAACCGAACATACAAACCTTCTACCTTGAAGATTGGCTCTTGTATACCACTTGTTGTGAGTGAAATCCTACTTTATCATACACTTCTTTGTAATATACGAATGGCAGCAAGATATAAGAACAAGAAGAGAACAATAGATGGGGAATGAGAGGAAATATAGATGATAGATAAGGTGAGATGGTGGCAGTAGAGAAACCTGGAAATGTGTATATTAGATTTAGAGAGAAAATACAAGTATACACACACACTCTCTCAAAGCACACTTTGCTAAAAGAGAGAGTGTTTGGTTATATGTGTTGGCTGCCATCAAGCAAGGCTTGATGGGCTTTACATATTGGACTATGATGTGGGCTAATATATGCACTACACATATACATTTAAGCTACTAACAAAACTAATGCTACTAGCCCACATGTAAAATACATATTATACATGACACTTAATGTTCTAAGCTACAAATGACCATCACTTCCAAAATAGCATAAAATTAATGCTAACAAAGCCGAATACGTATCGGCCGTAAAAGCATGTCAACAAGCTCTTTGGATGAAGCAAGCTCTTGTCGACTACGAAATTCAACTTAACGACATCTCCATTCTTTGTGACAACAAAGGAGCCATCGATCTTAGTAAGAATCCAGTTCAACACTCTCGTACTAAACATATTGAAATCCGTCATCATTTCCTTCGTGACAATGTTCAAAAAGGAAACATCTCAATTGAGAAAGTTTCTTCCGAAGACAACATAGCCGACATTCTCTCAAAACCACTTAAACGAGAACCCTTCAACCTTCTTAGACTTGGCTTAGGACTTATGGAACCTACTTTTTAGTTCTGTACGATAGACAAAAATCACAAAAATCAAAACAAATCAATAAATTTTTTTTTCTCAACAGAGTCGGCGGAACCCTCGGCCACAATGGGCGGAACCCCATTTTTGGTTTCGCCGTATCCGCCGACCTGCAGAACCTTTACATTAGTTTATATTATACCAAACACCCATTATCTCACACCACCACTTCCAAACTGCTACTATTCACTTCTCTACTCATCCACACCCACGAAATTTTGATCCTTCATTCATTCTCATTGCTCATCAATCATCATTGTAAGTATTCTAAACATAATTACACTCCTGATCTGAGTCTAGGAATTCTATTTTTGCACAAAAAAAACAAAAACTTGGGGTTATGCATTAACTTGAGAAATTAATGTAGAAACTTAGGTGTTAAACAAAACTAATCATGTTTCCCATAGTTAGGAATTGCATCCTTATAAGCTATTAACATGTTTACTAAAACACCCCATGTCAAATTCTTGCAAAAACTTCTCACAAATAGGACAAATATTTTTTTCGTCTCACATTGTGAATACAAAATAAAAACGCTATGTTCAAAACATCACTTGCATAATGTCTCTTGAATGCTAAAGGGAATACATAACCAATATGTATTTTCGGGTACATTCAAACGAAGCTACATTGAACTAGGAGCGTTTGGGTTATCTTTTGTTTTTTAACAAAACTTGCATTATAAAACGTTTTAAGCATCAAAATAAGTCAAGATAACCGCACCTCCACATTGTTTTCATATAGGCACACACTAGAACATCCACATTGCAATAGTCATTAACTTAGACTAAAATGTGAAATCTTGTTTTTCTAGGAATCATCATGCCTCCCGTAACTCATTACGACCACAAGGACACCATTAAGTACCTACCCAAACACCACAAAACCAAAGGTCTTACCCAAGCTCAAATCGACATTTTCAAAGCCTTAGAAAAGCGTTATGTCCACGAGGGTAGAACCATTGACCGCATCCATCCCTATGATACTCCTCTTGTGTCCAAGGATGTACTTCGTGACCACCTTTTCACTAGGACCACCACCACTCGGAGAACCCGTACCGGAAATGAGGTCCCCAAGGACCCATATGGTATGGAACTCAATGAACTCAAGCCCGAATTCAAAAAATGGGAAGAACTCCTTAGAGCCAATGTCATTAGCACCATAGGAAACCGGGATCATATCAATGTTTGCCTTTGCTACATGCTCTACTCTTTGTCCGTTAGGCAACCCTTCAACCTAGCCTACTACATGGCCAAAAGAATGGCGGACATTCCCGTGCAAGGCACAACGGCTATGCCATATGGAATGCTCTTGACCCGTCTCTTTAGGCACATTGCTCCTATTCCTCCAACTCGTAGAGGTCTTCGCCTAGACTAATCTCTCATCCCACACACATTTGGCCCACTTAGTGATAAGAGAGTCTACAAAACCCAAGGGAAACGCCCTCATCCTCCTACCTCCTCATCATCATCCTCAATTAGTGAAGATGAGAGTTTACCCAACTCTAGGCTCCCACCTCTAGAATACCTTTCCCAACTTCCGGATATTCCAAATGAGTCGGCGGAGTTCAAGCAAACTAAGGGGATGTTCAAATGTCTCGGGAGGTTCCTTGGCAAGCTCAAGAAGAAGATTGATCGTCAATGAGAGCGTGTGTGAAAGAGCGTTTGGCACTATGTGTCATTTGAACAATTTGGATGATAAACTCTTTGTGTTATGGATTTATGGGTTTGTAGGGATATTTAACTATGATTAGAACTTGTATGCACTAACAACTATGCAGGATGACAGCATATGGCATGTTGTCAAATTTTCATGTGTATGAAAAATTTCACTAAGTATAGTGAAATTCGCTAGCCCCCGTTCAAAGTCCAATGGTAAGAGTGTTTCCAAGTCTAATTTTTGCAGTTCCTAATCAGATATGAGTTATATTTTTGTTTTTAGGAGTTTTCGAAAAATTTGAAAATCGTCTCGCGGATCAAAACAGTGGACTGCCACTATTTTTGGAACTGGCGGATCAGGCGGAACCTTGGTATGGGTTCCGCCAGTGCAATTTTCTGGAAAACCAGATTTGGCCCGACGGAACACGCGACACCCTAAATAGGGTTCCGCCGGTGTAATCTCAGGGTTCCGCCAGTGCACCTGCAGATTTTTATTTGATTTTCAAAACTTAGACAACCAAACTAGTTCAAATCAACTTTGAATGTTAGAAACTCATCCTTTGTTAGTTAATAACATCCTTAGGAGCATTCTATGACTCTAGAACCAATAGGAACCCTTTTCCCGCCAAAAATCAAATTAAACCATAACTAACTCAAGGAACCCTCAACCATAAGGCAAGGAACCCTTCCAAAGGTTCCTTGTAATCCGTGGAACACCTCCAACAACTCACTTTGACAAAACCACTAAGCATTTAGTGCAAATCTTTGTCTTCTTACTCCACCACTTTCATTGGATTGACTTCCAATGATTTGACAACCTTCATAACTCTTCCAAATCATTAGCAACCTCCATTTTTGTATGGTAGAACATCAAATCCAAACACTCCTTTCCACATTTCTTCAACTTTATAAATTTAACCATCTTAGAACACCCACAAATCACACCATCAACAATACAATCTCTGATCTTAAGCTTCTAAATAACCATTTTGACAATGACAAAGTCAACAATCACCTCTCAACCATCTCGACCCATTAGGAGAACCGCACGCATAAGTGTAAAACCAATGTGTTGCCACAACACAATCAACCTAAGCTCTTCATCTTCGAATGAATTCTCCTCACCCATCAAAACTGAACATTTTCTAAACATTGCATCTCCCACTCCATCACCTAATGAGCTCACCACTCCACCACCAACAAAATCACCCATTGACCCAACTCCACCAAGTGCACTGATTTGTCGTTTTTAGTATATATTTTTCCAAAGGAAAAGGCAACGTATGCGTTTTCCCCGGGTCGTTTCCCAACGAAGGTCGAATATCGAGTTGTCGTTAACGTTGTCGAATTGTGTGGTGAATGTGCGTGAAAAAAGTGATTGATTGGTGATTTTATACTACGAATAATGAAATTATAAAAGAAATCAACTAATTAAGCTAATGGAACAATTAAACTAAGCATGAAATCCTAAAAACGAAAATTGAATTTAAAAACGTTACGCGACGAAATTTAAAACGTAAATAAAAAGTGATTTTCTAAAATTTAAAACCTAAAAATATAAAAATAGTTTTCCTATATTAAAACTGATAAAAGAAAATTTTTGGAAAAAGAAAAATATTTTTTTGACTTTTTAATAATTTTTTATGAATTAAAAACTAATTAAAACTATTTAAATGATTTAAAATTAGTAAAACACTTTGGAAAAATCTGAAAAAATTTGAGTAAATTTAAAATCAAAGAAATAATCTATGAAAAATAAAACCAGAACCAGAATAAGCTAAAATAAGCAAAACAGCTCAATAAGCAATTGTGAAATAAGCTCAAAATAAGCAATAGATATCCAAAAATAACAAAAAGCTCAGAGATGATGCAACAGACTTATATAAGCTCAGAACAATTGAAAATGACCAAATAAGCACAAGCTTTAAGCAGAAAAGTAGCTGAATCAGTAGCAATGAAGAGATAGTAGCAGAGATCAAACAAGCAGTTTTGCAGCTTAATTATAAGCTAACCAGAGCTTAATCTGGAAAACCAGTAGCTACTACTTAAAGCTCATATGACAAACAACTTAACTTCCAATAATGCCCAAAAGTTCTCACCAAATGCTAGCTTATTTGCTCACTAGATCAGGTGCCAAAAAAAAACAAAAGCTGATGCAGCAGATTAAGCAGTGTAGAGAGCTTGTTTGCAGACAAGTTTAAAGCCACTTAATAAGCTACAAATGCTGAAACCAGATGATGCACTAAAAACCTACTATGTGAATTACTTGTAAACAAAAAAATCAGGGTCTCAGCTTAGATTAATAAGCCACAATCCCTTTCAGTTCAGCAGCTAAAAACTTGAATTCTGCACAAAAGTGCCCTGGTGCAGCAGACTATGAAAAAAAAAAGCGCAAACTATGCAATACTTGACCAATGCTATCCAGCCTTTGTGAACTCACTTTAACACCTAAAAGCAATTTGAAAATGCCCAAGTTGTGTTCCAAATAACCTCAGCTTATGCTGATGCTAATGAAGGCAGTTTGAGCACCAAAATCACACTAAAGACCGAAAACCTCTAAATGAACTTAAATCCTCAAAATACCTACTGAAATAAACTTATTTCACCTTACTTTAGCTTAATCAAACCTCAGAAACTTGCAACTAAACAATATCATTCTCATATAACCTCCACAGATCTATAGCCAAACACACCCTTAAATTCTGATTTTGCAAATTTCACTAGACCTATGCAATTAAATCTATAAGCTACTCTACTCTAGTACTACTTATGCTATTTGTAAGCTAGAAGATCAGAAACCACATTCAAATGAGCAATAAAAATAAGCTGAAACAAATAAGCCAATTAAGCTATAGATGAAAACTTTGAAACTTACAAGTGACTGCTAGAAATAAATGAACTCAGAATCAATATGAACCCAGGCTTATCTTAATAAGCTAATAATACCCAAATATCCAGCTTATTACCAGCTTTTCTCCTAGCTTATTCCAACAGTTGACTTGTTGACTTTTTTTTTATTTTGTGAAGCAACACAATATTGACCTCAAACAAAGCTCACAGTAAGCTACAAAGCTTATGTAAGTTTTCAAAATCAGAAAATAGCTTATTTGAAGCTGGATTTTAAAACTATTGATGCGTGGTTTTGCGACCTTACAACAGGTTTTACCTCTCGAGGGATCTCAAGAGGCTTACAACCCCACCAGGCAGTGTACCTGACCGATGTAGTATAGTGTAGTGGTAAGTACGGGGGATTGATCGTTCTCCACAGGGAATAGTGTCGTTAGGATTGAAAAACTACTCTAATAGGTCTAAGGGTGAGAGAAGATTCTTTTTGTATTTTTATATTTTTATGAAAGCAAGTAAAATCTCAGGTTTAAAGGAGTGGGCGGAATTAGTTGCTAGTCAACTAACCCAAATAACTACAAATGCAAATAAAATAAAATAACTGAAAATGAAAAGGTTGATGAAACTTATATGGAGAGAAATGTGTTTACTTAGATTTCCTTACTCCCTAACTATCTTTTACCGGTTGATTAGTGTGTATTAATTGCGTGGATGACGGGTGTATTCCTTAATACTAATCGTGGGGTGGCGTACGTACTTCCCCAACTCTACAAGCTCCTACTTCACTCCTATGTCGAGCCGGCTAAGAAGCTCCTAACATGGGATCACTAGAATTCGCTCGTGCATTAAATACAACCATAAAAACCTTAGTACGCATTGGTTCATGTTTCTTAAGACGTTCAAGCAAGTTACCGAATAGGAAGTTAGCCAGTTTTCTTAAGCCTAACATCGATAAACAATCATCCAATACAATTAATAACACACTAATAACCAATAATCAATAGTTAGGTTTCATTAGATCTAAGCAAACACAAGATAAATCTAGCCTAGCATGTTAATTAAAAGACAAGAACAATATATAATCAAACAACACAGAGACATATTGATTGATTAAATGAATACTTATCTTCAATTAAACATGGGAGATCCAAGGGTATGAAAACCCTTAAAAATGGCAGAAATTCGTCTTAGGGTTTCTCCTCACAAAGTTGCACACCAATGACAAAAAATTGCAAAACTATATATAGAGTTTAATGGCTGACGGCGTCACGTTGTAGATCTTGACGCCGTCACCTCGCCGTGTCTAGGGTTCCCGGATGGCCTTCTTGACGTCGTCCCTCTTTAGTGCTCCAAAATCCGCTCTGGCTTATCAAGGCTTGACGCCGTCAGAATAAGGCTTGACGCCGTCCCTCTTTAAGTTAAACCGTGATGGCCTTGATCACTTCAAAGGGTGACGCCGTCTGAAATCCTTTGTAAAATTCTCTGGCTTATCACGTGTATTTTTCATCTCCACCTTTTTTGCCAAGCCATGACGCCGTCAAGGGCAATCCCTGACGCCGTCAAAGGTACTTTTCCAACCGATTTTGAGACTTTGTCGTTTTCTTCACTTTATGCTCCAAAAACGTCCAAAATGCTTCCTTTTCCAGATTTCTTCTCCAAAGTACCTAAAATGACAAAAGGAACGATTTAGGGCAATATTTGATCAAATAAATACGATTTAGGGCTTAAATGACCCCCTAAAAGCGGTACACTTTTCGCTTCATCAAATACCCTTACACTTGAGATTTGCTTGTCCTCAAGCAAATGCGCTTTTATTCTAATTAAAATACAAGTTAGGGGTCATTTAATACTAATATAAAAGTAATTACAACAAATAGACGTTCTACTTTAATCATAATAAGCACGGAGATTACTAACTAGCACCTCACAAGTAGTGTTTAGATACTCACATCTCTCAGGTGTCATCAAAATAAATCTCATAAATGAAAACTGATAATATCTCTCACTACCTGTCATAGCAAATAGATTACCATAGGCTTGGGAAAGGATCGAAAACCTCCTCCACTAGGCGTAAGCACCTAAGATAAACTATCAAAGAGGGCTTTTACATGGGTTATAACGTGAGGTGTAGGGATATGATAAACACGGTTTTGTTGGATAAGGGATATTTTACTGGTGGCGAGTTAAAGATCTTGATTAATTACATGTACAATATGGCGTTGCAAAGCCAAGACTAGACTCGACTTAAGCTAATGAAAAAAATAACAAAAAGATAAAATAAACATAAAATGAAACGGGATGGTAGTCCGTATGTTTTTTCTACTTTTTTTTTTTTTTTTTTTTTTTTTTTTTTTTTTTTTTTTTTTTTTTTTTTGCATACACTCTTGCCCTACCATCCAAAATAATACATCATAGGGGCGTTGCATCCCCCTTACACTTGAACTTTTACATAACTTTACAAATAACTATTCTAATGACTCGAATTAAGATAATCGAAACACTTGGAGTACTTTTAAAAATATTTAGCACATATGGGGGTAATAATGTTGTTCTTCCCCATTACTCCATTACACTAGTACTTTACCCATGAGTCCCAATCGTCCCAAAACAATATGTACAAGGATATGACTCGACTTAGCAACCATGTAATCAATTAGATAATTAACTTGGGTTTAAACAAATGTTGTCACAATAATGCACTAAAAATGAGTGCATACAAGGTAGGCTAAGGCGATTTGGGTGTACATTTAAGTGGGGTGTAACAAATTCTTCCTTTAAGTAAAATGCTTAAAGGTCGAAACGAAAAGATAGGCTCTGAGGGGTGTACTAGGGGTATCGTGTACTAAAAATGAGTACAACGCAAAGGGTGTGGGAGAATTACTTGACCAATGTAGCCAATGTAATTATAACAAAAACACAGGTGTAAAACAATGGGTTAATCCTAATGCCTCTTATCATGTAGTAAATCTAACTACACGAATGTAGTCTCACTTGTGGCCTCGGAATGGTCCTAACGCAAGTTCTAGAATCTAAGTGCTACCGGTACACACATCATAGCATAAATTCTTTTCCTACCAATTCTAGGGGCGAACCTCACATATTTGGGGGTGAAAATTTTTTTAGTGGTACGATTTTTGTGCTAGTCATATAACTTCCTATCCATGAGACGCTCATTAAGATCAAAGTTTCACTCCTATATGTTGTAAAAAATTTTAAATTTGGCACTAAAATTGCCCTAACAGGTATTTATCTCAGTTTTATTACACATCTACCATTAAACAAACAAAAATCAAGTGCAATTGTATTCTCTAAAGTATCGTACTTTACCCCCCCCCCCCCCTTACACTTAAGATGAACATTGTCCCCAATGTTCAAATAACAAGATGTAAAAGTAAAAAGGTAAAAGAATGAAATCAAATACTCCCCTGATTCGCTCGGTGGATAATGTTTCAACATGGTTAGATCTTCTTCCAAGAGAATGTAGAAGCTCCAAGACTAAAGCATCGCCATAAGCTTGATTCCACATACATCTCCTTGTCCAAAATAACCTGTTAAACCTGAGAAAACAAACACGAAAACCTGCATAACATCGGCGGGATAAATTCTATATATAAGGATATAATGCTTGTGGAATGATAATTTTGCAAATTCCTGGAGATTATAAGTTAGAGATTTAATAAAAACTTTTTATGAAAACAAAACTTTCAAAAATTTCTGAAAATTAAAACCTGACGCCGTCAGGTTGTAACGCCTGACGCCGTCAGAAATGATCTGACAGAATTCTCATGTTAAGTTTCTGGAAAAACCTATACCTTACTTCCTGGAAATCCTGCAAAACATCATTATGACTCGATACAAGCATTTGACTCAAACAAATACTAATATGTATGTTAATTTAATATTATTACGATTCATGTTCATTTGTGTTCTAACAAACCGATTGGATTTCCCTTACACTTAACTTTTGCAAAATACCTTTATATGTAGTTAAGACGAAGTTAAAAACAAGATAAAGCATTTTCACAATTTAGTTTTGAACATGAATCAATAATAATAAAAATTAAACACACATACGGAAACAAATAAAATCAAACAAACAAATAAATAAACAAACAAACAAATAAAGCTTGCATGCAATAAAGAAAACAAAGTGTCACAAATGTTTAAAGGCCAAGAGATGCCTAATCCTAAACTATTACAGACCAAATTGTTCCAAAACATACAATCATAGATTAAATTGTTTAAACATCAATAATCAAATCAAATCATCACTGGGGTGGGGGACCTTGGCGATAGTCATAGTTAGGAGGGAGGTGCCCGTAGTACCCATATGGTGGGTAGTCCTGCTCACGCCCAGGGAAAGGCTCAATCTGCAGGTGTGGGTCCAACTGATCACGCGTGGATAAATGCTGCATCTGCCGAACAGTGTGATCATACATCCAGTCGAACCTCTCGTCCACCCGGGTTCTCCAAGTATCAACCTGGCCCATCCATGCCCCCTGGTGAGCCTGCCAATCCCCTCTGCTCATGTGCCGGTAGTAATCTGCCGTACCAGCCTCATAACCCCTATGCTGCTGCTGCTGATGCTCCTCCTCCTCATCATCCCCACCACCAACATCCTCATCTCCGTCTGGACTATACCACATAAAGGTCCCATCATGCATCTCCATAACAACCTCCATCTGCTTCAGGGACCTAACCTTCACTGTCCTGCATGCATCACCACCACTCAAATACCTCATGACCTCGGGCCTGAGGACTCCATAGGATCGGGCCAACCGGGTGTTAAACATCCCACCATAAATCCTATCTCCTTCCCTTTCCCCAACTCCACCATTCAGAAAGCTAGCTACCCAAAATGGGATGTTGCAGTAAACCTCATCTGAGTAAATGGTGTACAAATAGAAGAGGTCTGAAGCAGTGACGCGGTGGTGAGAGCTGTGGCGCCCTGTCAAGCTGTAGGTGAGACATCTATGGGTCAACCTAACTCTAGGTTCCCTGATTTGAGATGCCACAGTAGTCGAGGTGTACACACCATCCCCAATAGTCGGCCAGAACATGGAACATCTAAAATCATTCCTCATTGTCTCTCCATGCAACAACCTAGGCATGAACCCTGCTTGAGTGGTTTCATGCTGACTGTACAACCCTAGTCTCCATCCAAACTCAGTAACCGAGCATGTCCTAAGCTCACCCCCAGCCTAAAATAGATTGTGGTCCTGCCCACATCGGTCCTTGCCTCGGCCATGTCAAAGTGAAAAGTGGCAAAGAATTCACGTACCAATTCGTCATAGACCGGCTCTTGAATTCTAAACAGGTTTTCCCACTGAGGGCCGGTAAATTCATCGGTCTGAAAGCTTTGGAGAAAGGTTTGCTCAAGACCTTCCCTCCTCAAAAAGCTCCAATCAACCACGGCCCCATTTTCAACTTTATGTTGTAGCAATTGGGTGTATTTAGTTGTGGCAGCATCGTCATCGAAGACACCCCAACTGAGGACCGTGTCGCCAAAGTTCTCTTGTTGAGATCTAGAAGAACTCCCTCTGCTAGGTCTTTGACGCTTACTCATTATCTGGAACAAAGCAAGGAGGAACAAAAAGGGTTAATTTGTGAATCAAAGAATTGGTTGAGCATCAGACAAGTCTGACGCCGTCACCTTTTGCTAGGTGACGCCGTCAGGTTCGACCAAATTCAAATCCAAAATTACGAGGGAAAAATCAATATCCAAACTTCAAGTTCATAAACCAAACGCCCCTTTTTACAGCAAAATGGGTGATTGGATCATAGGTTATGGTTCAAATTCGTGGCCACCCAATTAGTGAATAGACCCATTTGATTGCCAATCATCAAATGCTTTAATCATTGCTAAATAACACTAATTAAAGGCATTATGAGTTCTAGGCATGAATCAATCCTAGGGTTTCATGAGTTGGGGGTTTTCGAAATTTAAGAATCCTATGAGTAATTAAAGCGAAAAGAATGAATAAGAATTACTTACCACGTGGAGATTGGTAATGAACGTCGGTGAATTTGACCTTGAAAATTCGTGGGTGGGGTTGGAGTGGATATGGTTTGTGGGGTTTGTGATGAAAGTGATGGAAGTAAAGTTATTATTGCTGTGCAGACGGGGTGACGGCGTCACGTTCATAGTCTGACGCCGTCAGACCAGCGTAATTTACCACTTTGTGCCAGTTTACAAATGAGCCCCTTGTACTTTAAGTGAGCAGCTAGTCAGGGTCAATAACCCTGATAGCTAGTCTCGTTAACAAGTTCCTCCTGGGTCAAATGTTTTGTTACTGTCACGGGATGTAGTAAAATGTTGGAAAGGGCCGGTTGACGTCTCATTCAGGTTCCAATTTCCATCACGGCAGGTATTCAGGGAGTGAGAGGAACTTTTCCAGGGGGTTTTTGAAATGAGGGTGTGCTTTAATTGAGTTCTTCTCACACCTGGCTTAAAGCAAAAAGATCGTTTCCTAGCTTCATGAAAGTTAGGGAGCGTGACAACCATGCTTCCCACGAAAATGCTATGATCTTGAGAATTCTTTTTCTCGCGAGGGGATCCAAATGGATAAGAGGGTTTTAAAAGTGAAGGCTCGGGGAGAGGGGTTTCATCATCCCATTCGTTGTATGGTTCATTAGGGACCGGGAGTTCAAAGATCTTCCCGATCTTTTTGTGTGAAGCTTCTTCCCTGATTTTCTCCTTTATTCTCGCGATAAACTTTTCTGCTAGTTCCATGAACATATCTTGGGTGTTTTTCAAGTGAGTTTCTAATTCCTGGATCCGTCTCTCTTGGTTGTTCACGAAAGTTAGCATTATCCCTTCAAATTCATCTTGTCGTGAGAATTGATGAAACGTATGTTTACCAATCGTGTTCACACACTCATCGGGATTTTCATCAGCCGTAGGTGTCTCAGCTTTCATTAATCTCTCAACCTGCCTTTTTATGTTTTCGAACAGCTGTTCTTGGGTTGCACTCATGCAATTTAAAATCCCTTCTTCCGAGAACGTTGAGTCTTTCCATTCTTCTTCTTCGTAATGTGCTAAGTCCTCAATGACTTCCCAGCACTTATCGACACTGAGCCTGCTCAGCCTTCCATTGGCAGCGTAATCTATGGCTCTTCTAGTTTGATGGTTTACGCCATCATAAAATAGTTGGATTTGTAGCCAAGTATCCATGCCATGGTGAGGGACTTTTTGGAGTAAGTCCTTGAATCGAGTCCATGCCTCGTAGAGGGTTTCGCCTTGACGTTGTTGGAACATCAAGATATCATTCCTTAGCTTGGTAGTTCTTCCTGGTGGGAAAAACTGAGCAAGGAAACGAGTGGTGAGATCATCCCAAGAGGTGATGGATCCTGCGGGTAGACGCTCTAGCCATTGACTAGCTTGGTCCCGCAAAGAGAATTGGAAGAGATGCAGTCGGGTCGTCTCTCGAGTGGCAACATCAAGGTCTATAGAATCAACGATTTTGAGAAAGTCCTTGAGATGTTGATTAGGATCTTCATAACGAAGTCCATGGAATGCGCATCCGCTTTGCACCAACCGGATGGTGTCGGATCGCAAGGGTGTGACATTGGCTCCTTGAGTGAGCTCAATGGTGTTTCGATAGCCATGGTGGCTAGGACGAGAGTAGTCTCCTAAGGTACGGGCTCTAGGAGGTGGGTGTTGTTGTGGTGGTGGGTTGTTGGGATCAAGGATATTACCACCTTCCATGATGTCGGATGGTAATGGTTACGAACAAAGAAACGAAGAAAAAAGATAGACTAAAGAAAACCTAGAAAAATAAAATAAAAATCTCACTAGAAAGGAATCTAGTGAGTAGACCTAAAAAAATAAAAATTCAACCTAAACAATAACTATTCCCCGGCAACGGCGCCAAAAACTTGATGCGTGGTTTTGCGACCTTACAACAGGTTTTACCTCTCGAGGGATCTCAAGAGGCTTACAACCCCACCAGGCAGTGTACCTGACCGATGTAGTATAGTGTAGTGGTAAGTACGGGGGATTGATCGTTCTCCACAGGGAATAGTGTCGTTAGGATTGAAAAACTACTCTAATAGGTCTAAGGGTGAGAGAAGATTCTTTTTGTATTTTTATATTTTTATGAAAGCAAGTAAAATCTCGGGTTTAAAGGAGTGGGCGGAATTAGTTGCTAGTCAACTAACCCAAATAACTACAAATGCAAATAAAATAAAATTACTGAAAATTAAAAGGTTGATGAAACTTATATGGAGAGAAATGTGTTTACTTAGATTTCCTTACTCCCTAACTATCTTTTACCGGTTGATTAGTGTGTATTAATTGCGTGGATGACGGGTATATTCCTTAATACCAATCATGGGGTGGCGTACGTACTTCCCCAACTCTACAAGCTCCTACTTCACTCCTATGTCGAGCCGGCTAAGAAGCTCCTAACATGGGATCACTAGAATTCGCTCGTGCATTAAATACAACCATAAAAACCTTAGTACGCATTGGTTCATGTTTCTTAAGACGTTCAAGCAAGTTACCGAATAGGAAGTTAGCCAGTTTTCTTAAGCCTAACTTCGATAAACAATCATCCAATACATATAATGTAAGACCCTGTGAAAAACCCTTGTAATTAATCTTAGTGATTAATAATAATCTCGAGTTACTATTTCCTAACGCCTATTTTTGCTAGAAATTTAAACTTTTTGTTATTATTAGTAGTAACCATGCATTATATATACGCACATATATATATTTAACACACAACGCTAGAGATTATATTTTCCGACGCAACATCATTTTCTTATAAACAACGGCAAGTAACTCTATTCATTTGATTATGTCACTACACTTAATCAAAGTTAATATCACCTACATCTATTTAACTAAAACATTAAACCCTAATAACACTAACTATAAACCTAATCCTAAATTACCTCTACAAACCAAGTTGGGCCTTAGTTGTTCGACCCAACAACAATACTTTAGCCTTGTTATCAAAATGCCCATCGAGCCAATTGCCAACCCAAACAATTACCACAGCCACTCGACCCATTTATTTTTAATTGTTGCACTCTTTGCTTCCTTTCCTAATCAACTGATCGATTCAACATATGTACAAAACGCTCCCATGCAAAACTTAAGGCTCGAAACATAACAGTTGACAATAAAAACCCAACTCCAAGTTCACAACCCATCAACCCCACGACATCAAGACTAGCTCATTTGTCACCTTCAAAATTTTTCTTGCCTTACTATTAAGAATCACTCGCTAACCATTTTTCTAAAACACTCGACATTATTAATAAAACCAAGCACGAGCTTCAGTCAACATTACACGTTCGAAAGCAACATGTAACTAATTAATATAATAACAAAAACCCAACTAGAATTATCAAAGTAAACAAGAAACATGAACCTTGTGATAATGAGAAGGAACCGAATGGAACAAGAAAGGAAACAAGTGCTAACAGCCAAATTCACAATCAACCACATAAGTCTTACACCTAAACTATCATACCATCACACAAGTGTCCTTCACCCACAGTACAATGTAATCATTAGTCAAATAGTCAAGTTAAATGAGATATTTTTGTTTCTATATAAACCACCCTATTCGTTCATTGCCAATCTTCTATCACCATCACCTTCTATCAACATCAAGACATTCCTTAAACACCCAAATTGAAAATTCTGTCGAAGATTTGGAAGCAAATAATAAGAACAAGGTCGTATAAATTCATTTCGAAGCTCACTACTCTCCTTGTGCCTCATTCGAACAGCCTCTTCACCACCTTCTAAAAGGTGTGGTATGCACTTTTCTCATACTCCTTTGCATGCTAACTCATTTACTTATAGATATTGCATGCATAGTTTGAACGTGCACTTCACATGTAAATCATACTTTGTCTCGTTAAAATCTAATAACAGGTTTCACGCATGATCATCACTTGCAAGGAAACACCTTGCTACACCTTAGCACACTACGCATGTTACTGTTATACTCTTCTACACGAGCACACTCATTTATATTTTGTGCATGCTAATAAATAGCAACACGTATAAATGGTTAGAACCTTTAGTAGAGAGTCACAAACGAACCATAATATACGAGAAATCTGTTCCAGGAAACCTATAATAATGACCACGAGACCTTAAGGAAACCCATGTAAGAAACGTGGAAATTGTCACTAAGCTCTTTAAAATATAAAACACGACAGGACAACGAGTATACTCACAAAGATCTCAAAATCTCGATTAACAATACCCAAATATTTTTATTCTTCTCGACAGTCTACATGGTGAACTACATATTTCGTGTTTTGAGATCCCTCTCATAACCCCATCTCGACACCTAAATTAACTTCTTTTTAACACCACTCGACTAGGACCAAACACTTAGAAAATTTCATGGAATATTTCACCAAACTATTTTGTTCGACTAGCCCAAAAACCTTCGGTATATTTTCGAAATCCTGTACATAATGTATCTATATTTTTATACCACTCGAATGACCAACTAGCAAACTATATTTTTCATGTTTCAAGTTCAATCTCACGAACTCGTTATCACACCCAAAATGCCTTCTTTTGATCGACCCTCATTAACAGTTAACAACCATTTCAGAAAATTATTACAACTCTCGGTTGGGCCAAAAAAAAAAACCAAGCCCAACAAGGATTCGCGATGGCAAGGCCCAACAGGCCCGAATAATATATTTTTAGAATCCTAAAAATAGCCTAAATCCAAGCCCAAAACTATTTCCACGCCCTCGCCTCTAAAACTCTTAACGGGCTATGTTACAAATCGATAAGGAGCCCATTAGTGCAAAAATAATTTATTTTCTGAAATAATAAAGTGAAATAAGTTAAAATAAACTTAATAAAGTTATAAAAATTTTCAGAATATTTTTCCCGTCATTTATATGCGAAAAGGACTAAAAATGTAACGCGATTTAACCGAAAAGGACTAAAACTGCCAAACCTGGAAACTAAGGGACTGAAGTTGTAAAAACAGTTGTAAAGGACTGAAATTGACATATTATTGAACTTCAAGTCTTATATGGACTATTGGACAATTACTGGACTGTTATCGAACTATGGACTAAATAAGGACTGACGACGTAACGCGAACCACGGTTAGGGTAGAAAATGTAAAATCTGGAAAGACCAAGGAACAACTAATATAACTTGTCATTCTTAGCTTATTTTCCTCTTTGCACCTTATCTTTACTTTATATGCACATTTGCATTATATTTGCATATTAGTTAATAGCGATAGAAATATTTCATAGTAATATTTTATTTACTTGTTGAAACTATGATTTTACGAGAGTACGAGCATCATAAGCATATAACATCTTCATTAGATCGTTAAATAATCATCATCCACCACTCATACTCATACACACTAGAAATTAGTAAGATTCTCAGATATTTATATATTTACCAGGTTTTATATCGAAGTTGTTATAATCACCTCTGAATTATTTTATCATCACCAGGAACGCATAAGGTGAGTCATGGCCTCACTTTTTAACTCTTTATACTTTTTAAACTCCGTAAGGGGGATACATGCTATAACTAAATCACAAGTATTTTTCTGTATGCTACCTGACTTGATATATGCCTAAGTACACCATATTGCCATAAGACCCTTTATCATGAGCCATTAATCACTGCGGTGAACGTGAATATAATGAATAGATCTATTAGAGGTTGACGACCTATCCCACTAATACTGTGACGGAATGCTTTTTGCTAGTCGTATTAGTCGCGATGCATTATATTTGAGAGAAATAGGAATTGGCAAAATCACCTATTACACGAGGGCAAATTCTCATCATTAATTTGGTGGGCACCTCCGTTTAGGCGGTACTTTGTTAACGTTTGCGTGTCATGAGACTTAGGGCAATATATGAACTGCAATATCAATATTTTAAACTGATTGTATCTCCAATACAATCTTACTTGTGATTGAACTGATATTTAAACTACAAACTCCATGATTTCACTCAACATTATGTTGACTTTTAAGCATGTATCTCAGGGAACTAAAGGAGCACGGCAAGGCATGGAGCAGGCATACCCTATCTTCAATAAATGGTGTAAAATAAGTTGTAATTCAGTTAAAATAATGTTTCTTTGAAGAAACCGTAGTACTCTGATGTAATGTTTTATAACTGAATTTATATTATGGACCTATGTAAATTAAAAATGCCATCTTAGACTGTTTTTCTATGATTTCACATTCGATCCTCACAGTAACACCCAAATAAATCTTCCGCTGCCACAAATCAAATTTGGGGGTGTTACATATAATAACACACTAATAACCAATAATCAATAGTTAGGTTTCATTAGATCTAAGCAAACACAAGATAAATCTAGCCTAGCATGTTAATTAAAAGACAAGAACAATATATAATCAAACAACACAGAGACATATTGATTGATTAAATGAATACATATCTTCAATTAAACATGAGAGATCCAAGGGTATGAAAACCCTTAAAAATGGCATAAATTTATCTTAGGGTTTCTCCTCACAAAGTTGCACACCAATGACAAAAAATTGCAAAACTATATATAGAATTTAATGGCTGACGGCGTCACGTTGTAGATCTTGACGCCGTCACCTCGCCGTGTCTAGGGTTCCCGGATGGCCTTCTTGACGCCGTCCCTCTTTAGTGCTCCAAAATCCGCTCTGGCTTATCAAGGCTTGACGCCGTCAGAATAAGGCTTGACGCCGTCCCTCTTTAAGTTAAACCGTGATGGCCTTGATCACTTCAAAGGGTGACGCCATCAGAAATCCTTTGTAAAATTCTCTGGCTTATCACGTGTATTTTTCATCTCCACCTTTTTTGCCAAGCCATGACGCCGTCAAGGGCAATCCCTGACGCCGTCAAAGGTACTTTTCCAGCCGATTTTGAGACTTTGTCGTTTTCTTCACTTTTCGCTTCATCAACTATTTTTGTATTTTTTTAATATTTTTTTGGAATATTTTTGGATTTTAAATAGATATTAACAAAAGTTGAGATGAAAATAGACTTAAGCTAGAAATGATTTGCAATAAGCTAATAACAATTTTAATAAGCTAAATTCAGATAAACAGATTAACTAAAACAGGATCAAAGTAAAACTAAAATAAAAATTTCATTAATAAAATCTTAAAGTTTACAATAGAAATTTAAAATTACAAAACATAAAGTAAATTTGACAGAGTAACACTACTAAAAATCTAACTCCCATTACATGAAGATCGAGGTCCTATTTATAGCCGAGCTAGGAGCATTCTAGACCTTTGCCATGTTGGCAATCCGAGGGATTTGTGCTTCTTTAATCCATTTCCAACCCTCTGATCATGCCTTGATCACTACTCCTTCATTGTAAGCCCTTGGATCAACTTTGGTGAGGTGTTCGGACCAATAGCTGCTTGCCACGTAGCCATTCGTGCGTGTTCAACTCTTCCTGACACCTGACATGCTTCTAGAAACCCAATGATTGGACCATAGTACCCTTAATTATGGTAATTTTGTACGGGTAAATATTAGGGTTCATCTTGGCTGGGTAATTGGGGTAAAAGGGGAAGAACATGGGCGGGTTTGTTTGTTTATTTTTGTTTGACCGGTAGTTATTACCTTTTGACTTCCGGGTTTAGTGAATTGGATGGGTCGGGTTATGGGTTAAAACTAGTGGGCTTGTGGGATTTATCTTGGGCTGGGGTTTTAATAGGTGGGCTGGACTTAGGCTATGGGTTTAATATGTTTGGATTGGGTTTTATTTTATTGAATCCGGTTTAAGTTTATAGACTTTAGGTTTTTAGTTTAGGCAAGGACCATGTTGGGAATGCTTCTCGCACTAAAATGTGACAAGATATTTGGGATTATATTAGTTATTATGTTTGGCTCAAACACATGGACTGAAACCGTCAATATTGTAAAGTTATGTGTTTGATGCCCTATTTAAGCCCTCCTTGCCTTCACAAGGAGGTTGAAGCTTGTGTGTAATTTTCACCTTTACTCTTATTAATAAAACAACCAGGTTTCATCTCTCTCACTCTACACTTTCTCTCTCTAACCTCTACCATGGAGATGATATTCTTTCATCATCCCCGACCTCCCGATTCTCAATATAATCACCAAAACACGATCCGTCAATTGGTATCAGAGACAAGGTTTTAGTTTCGGTTGATTTGTGTGATGTTATCTTGTCAAAATCGTATTTTTTGTATGGATCTAAACTGTTTTTTATGAATCTGTTTCACTACTTTTCTGGTCCTTATTTTTCTTTTCAAATAAGTACTAAACAGTTTCTACATAGTAATATCATATCAAAATATGGTCCTTTCATCAGTCCGATAAAAACTCAGATTGCAGTCGAACGAGGTTTGTCATCGAAGGAGCATTCATCGAACGAGACAAGGGTAGTCGAGTCAGACTTACTCTTCTAAATTGATCGAACGAACGACAAAGTCGAACGACAAAGTCGAATGACAAAGTCGAACGACATAGTCGAACGACCTAGTCGAACGACATCGTCGAACGACTGACCACAACAAAAAACCATATCTACTACTCTGTCCTTTATTTGAATCATGTAAAGAATGTAATGACTTTGATATACATTTTCTCAGCTTGTTCTACCAAGTAAAAACAAAATCCATCAATCTATCCTAAACCATCTCTTTCAAACCCCTCTCTCAAGACTCGAATCACATCATGACCGAAAAAAAAATCATGATCTCAGATTAATTCAACATTGTGTACAATCTCATTAAGATTTTTTTTTTCGTTGAATCTATATCATCACAGATCACTTTCGAAGACTAGGCTTCAATTAATATCCGAACCAAATAGAAAAGATAGATACCAACAATGATATCTCCTTTTCTTGGTTCATTCTACATTCAAAACGAAACACAAACATATACCGAACCTACCTGAGACCCTTTGAAGGATCTTCAAACGTTATCTTCATTTCTTCAGATGCGCATCATAAGAAGACATAGGCCTGTGTATGGTACTGGTTGTGGTTGTGCTCGGTTCTATATAGATGAATCGATTTGGATGATAATTAACTGGTTAGGATTGATGGGATGGGATGAGTTATCTAGATCTATGATTTAAGCAGGTTTGGTGTGAGATGATGAAAAAGGGGGCGGATGATATAAGTTAATTAGGGTTGATGTGAGATGTTAGTGCTATTATATATGGCATGTGCTTTAGGGTTGTGATTTACGGGCTGTCTTCTACAAGGATATGGATTTTTGTTGGATCGAGGTGTATGCTTGATGGGCTTGTGTTATAATATACAATGATGGTAGAATAAATTGGGCCTACAAATCAAATTGTCATCTGAAATTTTTACATAATTTTTGGATACAATTTTTTAACGAGTGGTATTTTGGTATAACAAATATTTCACTGGGATACATTTTTGACAAGAACGGGATAAAATCATTATCATAGTTCACTTAAACCGTCAAAAGGCTAGTGTTGGGTATTGAACCGCAAGATGTGACTACGGGGTTAATTCTTTATTATTTATTTGAGGTTGAAGTGGGATATCACGGGTGCGTGTACTTAGTATCTTGAAGATATCGGGGTTGGTTGGATGCATGATTCTTCGAGATCCTTGTTCGAGCTTATAATCTTCAAAATGATTAAGACTTGAGTTATCTAGTTATACCTGATGTAAGGAGTTACGTTGTTGTGCTCACAGAGTATAGCTATCACTTTAAAGGAGTTACGTTGTAGTGCTCAAGTGTCACACAAAGATGTGGATATCCAAGATGAGTTCATATACAGTAAAGGAAGGTTGGATGGGTATATGAAACGACCTATGCTTAAAGGAGTTACATTGTAGTGCTCAGTATAGGTTCTTAGTCAGACAATAGTGCAAGTTTAAGTCACAAGTTCGGGTTATTTTACTTCGGTCTCAAGTTCGTAATACTGGGTTTTCTCCATCAGTGGTCACTACAAAAAGCCGTCGGAATGATAATGGGGTCGGTAAAGAGTTAGATGAGAAGAGTATAGAAGAGTAGAGATTTTATCAGCAGTTGATTCTCACGGGCTATTTATGGTACTTCACACATCTTCGCTTAATTGGACATACAGGGTATACGCTGCCTCCGTTTCCATCGTAACCATAGTGTGTATGCTTCCGATTCCGCGAAGACATCGTGGGGGAAGAGAGAGTAGATGTGCTTTGACTTTCTTTGACTTTCTTTGCATTTTTTTGCGAAAACACTCTTTTTCCAGATGGATCTGCATTCAGGGGGAAGAAATGTGCACATCGGGGACACATAACAGACTCACGTGATCGAGCTTACAACTTTATTACTACCGGAAGACGTCCGCAGAGATGATCAGTGGTTCAGTTTTGTGATTTTGGTGTAATCGTTTCAACTTTCACAGGGTGTGATGTGCGAAGTAGCCTACTTATGTGAGAAGATCTTGCTAATTTCTTGCATGTTACCCCCGAACGGGACTTCCACATTGAGCATAATCGTTACTGAGTACTAGTCAGATTTCCTTGGTGTGGTTTACGATGTCATCTACAAATTCCGCTGCGTACTTACAACCTTTAAAAGTTAGAAGACATGTTAACTGCATCAAAGTTTCGAATCTGCTGAAGACGGTTGTCAGTTTGGGGGGAAGCTGATTCAGAAACTTCGCCAAAAGGAAGTATATGAAGAAGCCGTTAAAGACATGCAGCATGAATTGGGGGGAAGTTAATCCAATTCATGTATATTACATCATTTGGCTACAAGTAAAGAAAAGTTCTCAAGCCGAGGTACAAGATGAAGACAAAGAGCGTCAACTGTAGTCATCCTCAGCACATGAAGAGCTTATGAAGACCTTTCTTTATTTGTATTTATACTTGTAGGAAATGATGTAAGTAATCCCATATGTTGCCACATTGGGGGAAGATTGTTGGGAATGCTTCTCGCACTAAAATGTGACAACATATTTGGGATTATATTAGTTATTATGTTTGGCTCAAACACATGGACTGAAACCGTCAATATTGTAAAGTT
The DNA here is from genome assembly GCA_021014915.2 of Artemisia tridentata subsp. tridentata. NCBI lineage: Eukaryota > Viridiplantae > Streptophyta > Magnoliopsida > Asterales > Asteraceae > Artemisia > Artemisia tridentata. The sequence continues at coordinate 509,442,988 of CP139508.1, forward strand.
ATGTGTTTGATGCCCTATTTAAGCCCTCCTTGCCTTCACAAGGTGGTTGAAGCTTGTTGTGTAATTTTCACCTTTTCTTATTATCAATAAAACATCGGGTTTCCATCTCTCTCACTCTAACTTTCTCTCTCTAACCCTTGCCATGGAGATGATGTTCTTTCATCTTCCAAGGCCTCCCGATTCACAATATTATCACCAAAACACGATCCAACAGACCAAGAGTGTAAAATGTGAAACTCAAAGGGTTATTTCTGCCATTTTCCCAAAATAAATCCAAGGGCTTAATTTGACTTTTGATGAAACTTTGAGGATTGACTTTGAATTTTTGCATCCCGGCATCGGCTCTAAATATCAATTCCATATCTCGTGCTCGGTTTTTCCGGTTTTCTTGTCTTTTTGTCGGTTTTTTGCGATATCCGTCCTTGCATAATCAAAACACAAAAACACTATATCTATTGGCATTATTGTCGGGTTTTTGGTCGTTTTGGGTCCGGTTTTGGTAAATAAAAGGTATGTGAATAAGCACATACCAAAATTCCCCCAGACTAAGCTATTGCAATGTCCTCATGCAATGTTATGAAAACACGTTTTCAAAACCAAAATTTTCTAATCTCTTTTTACTAACTTTGAGAAGTAGCAAAATTTTCAAAAGAGATTAAGAAATCTTAAGTTCTAAAAACTCCCCGATTTTCCATTTTATTCTATTTTTGTATTTTCTCATATGTGACGGTTTTGTTGACAATTATTATCTCACGATAACTTTTAGGGTCTTCGAGCAGGAAACACGACTCATAAAGAAGTGACCATACGGATAAAATTCGTCGTTCCTGATTTTTCACGAGTCCCCAAACTAAGCTTAAAAATGAAATCATTGTCATTTACAAGTTAGATTGCCAACACTACTCATAAAAGCTAATTGTGTATTACTTCTTGTTCCCAAATTCCTATTTTCCTCTATTTATTTTATTTTTGGTGAGAAATGAATTTCTTCAAATTCTCATTTCGATAAGTTTTAATCCGATAAAGATACCTAGTTTAGACGCTAAGTAGTTTCCAAACCTTCCCTCGAAAGCCGTTGCATACAAAAATGAGGTCCACATCAAGGTCTCTGATTTAACACGATTTTGAGGATATCCCTTTTATATACGACCGAAACAACTCATCTACGAGTCCAGAAGCTTTTATTTGGATACCCCCGGAGTCGAAGTTTGGCATTTTTAACATTATAAAGCACATTAATGTATTTAATCCTTGGCCCTTTATAACAATCACAACATCGGCTGCGAACCGGCAAGATGTGATAGTCTATTATGACCTTGGAATTTTTCCTCTGCCTTTATTAGAAGTCTACAACATCGGCTGCGAACCGGCAAGATGTAGAAAACTTTTTATGGCTTTGGATTATTATTATACATTATCATATTCATTAATTATTTTGCCAAATCCCGAGTCCTACGGCTTTTATAACAATCCCAACATCGGTTGCGAGCCGGCAAGATGGAATAGTCTATTACACCGTAACTGTTGTTCCCGTTACACTTATAGAAATAACTAGAAAGTTATCCTAATTGTGTACTAAGGCTGAAACAATGTATGATTAATTTTACCAAATAAGTTAGAACAAAAATATAAAACAACAATGGTTTTTCAACGTTTAAATTCTTATTAGAAATTAATCAAAGAATCTATTACCCAAAGTGTTTTGCGGAATAAACACTTTGGGATTGAATAGACAAGGTATGGTGTTCTCCTCTTCTAAACTCAAGCTTTTCTTGAGTGACAACTAAAAGACCCTACTGAGCTATCTCAGTGAGTAGGTTGTTCTTTGGAGGAGAAAAGTGGGCTGTGAAAGTCTAAGCTTTTAGTGCACAACCTTAATTCACTTTTCTCCTCATCTATCTATTTATACACAAGTATAAAAGAAAACCTATAACTAAAGTACAAGTTGACCTACGCTGGTCTGACAAAAGTACAACAGTGTTTTGTCATTACCAATAATCTATATCGGGAATAGGCTAAAAGATCCTTTAGAGTGTCTGCCCAACCACTCTCTGACTTTAAGCCGTATTAAGGAAAGTTCTCTTTCGGCGTGATAAGACTTGTCCTTATCCTTTTCAAACTTTCCCGCTCGATCCCGCCTTTACTTCAGGTCTTAGATTAATTCTAAGTCTTCAGTCTTTAGTCTTCAGTCTTTAAGTTGTTCAGGAGACTAAGGGGTTCAGTGAGCTCTTGTCAGTACTCACTGAACCCATCATCTTCTTCTTCGGCTTAAGTCTCACTCAGGAAGTACCGCCTTCCTGAGGAGTGAATCCTTCGCCTTGAATTCGCCTTAAGCATCTTGAAGATGACTCACTGAGTTACTGTTAACTCAGTGACTTGAATTGTTCTTTGTTGGTAAACACTTGGCTTAATTTGTGTTCAAATCCTGTTTTAGATAATTGGGTATTTATGGACCCAACAATCTCCCCCTATTTGGATATAAATTACGCCTAAGTGTTATTGATCAGTATGTGTGAGCTTATGGCTTCTTCTCATACTGAATATACAGAAGACAGTAAGGACTACAATTTAACATAAACATGGGACAGCATTTTATTCATGTCATTACAAAGTCCTATCAGCTAAACAAAATAATTAAGGTTCCTGACGGATACCCATTAGTTCAAGCTTTGCCTTCTTCGACGCTAACACTTCTCTGTCAGGTCGTTCCTTCATCAACTGATCCATCAGCCTGACAAACTCCTCATTGTTAGAGCCCCTGATATTAAGTGCCATCAGTTTGTAGGCTAGGAGTGTTGTCGTTTCCACTTTGTCAATGTCAGAGACTCTCTGAAAGGCTTCCTGACCAAACTCATCCACGAAGAAGATGCCATACTCAGGTTCTTTAATGACAAGGTTAGGACGGAATTTTACTCCCTGAGGAGGAACTCTGTTGCAGTGAAGTGCAACTATGTATTGTTCAGGCTCCATAGCTACAGCTTTCCTTTTCTTCCCAACCTTCTGAGTATATTCAGGGATTGTTAGTCCCTGAGAAGCAAGTGCCTCATCATGGTCAATGCCCAGACTCTTTGCCACTTTTGCGAGTTCCTCATACTTGGCACTCAGTGACTTGATGATGATTGGGGCATTCTTGCTTGAGGTTTTCTTCCTCAGGATAGGCATCATCATATCCCATTCTCTTATCCCATAGTCTGAAAATTTGACTTCAGGAAGATGTTCAGACTTTCTTGGACCTCTATGGACAGTTAGGCTCAGAGGTTTGGTGGGGTGGATGGTGATGTCAGTGATTTTGCCTTCACCTTTGGTCTTGGTCATGTGCCATACATACCTCTCATATGCCCTTTGCCTCTTTTCTTGCTTTAGTTTGGCTTCCTTGTTGTGTTTCTGAAGAAGTTGGGCTTGAAGCTTGATGAACTCTTCTTCCTAAATCACTTTCTCAGACTCCTTTATTTCCTCCTTAGCAACCTCATAGATGGTAGATGTGGTGAGGTCATGGGCTTTCCTGCGATCTTCCTCATCTAAGATCTTAGCCAGTTCCTCCTGAGTCCCATAGACTCTTCTCCCATCTTCTAAGTCAACATAAGATGGTACTTCAGGATCTGGTTGTCTTATGTTTGAAGCCTTGACTAAGTGTGGTTCAGGAGGAGAGGTTTCAGTCATAATCTCCTTCCCTTTGTTAGTGAGAGGAGGTTGACTCATAGATTCCTTAGGATTTGGAACAGTTACCAAGGCAGAGGAAGGATCAGGGATGTCATCATTTTTCTCCCCCTCAGCAGGTTTAGGAACTTCAGTGGAAAGACCTGCTGACTGAGGAGGTGGTTGTACATGAGAGGCCTGAAGAATGGATAGGATATCAGAGACCATAGACTTTGTCTCAGAAGCATCATTCTTCACGGCACTGAGTTCGGTAGCCATTGCCTGTTGGGTGGTGGAGAGTTCAGTGACACGGTTGGTAAAGTGGCTGATCAGCTCATTATGTGTTTGTGAGAGCTGATCCATGGCTGAGGAAAGGTTGGTGAGGTGCCCCTTGGATTCCATGGCAGCCTGAAGAATGGAATCCTGGTTTTTCCCTGAGACCTTTGATATCTACCCCCTGAAAGAGCCTAAGAAGCTCAGTAAGGTTGGTGGAGGCAGTCGACTGAATGGCCATATGATCCTTCATTGATTGAATCATTTTGGGATCATCAGAAAGCTGATCCTGAACTGATTCAACAGCCTTGAGGAGGTTAGCAAGTTCCTGATGCTGACCAGTGGCTGTTTCATCAAAGGTTTTAGTCAGTTCCCCAAGTTGTTTGTCAGCGAGCTTTGTAGCTTGAAGAATTTTGTCCTAAGATTCTTCAACTGAGGCCCTGAAGTCGGCATAGGAGGCTGCCGCTTCAGTATGCTGATCCATGAGTTCATCAGTAAGAGCATTATACAGACCTTCGTTGGCATGGCGAAGGTATTTGACCATACTTCTTTCAGTAGGCGGATGAACATTATCATACTTGGTTAACCATTCAGGGGTGGCAGAGGCACCTAATGAAGATGATGATGAAGATGATGGTGAACTGGGTTGTTGATCCTCAGGATGAGGAGAAGAGAGTTGTTGCTCAGATGGACCCTCCATTTCCTCCTCAACTTCAGGAAGTGGTTCATCATCTCCAAAATCGAAATCCGTCTCCTCCTCTGACTCATCAGCCAACAAAATTTCATAGTCAGCCAGAGAAGGAGCCTTCAGGGAATCCAGCTCCCCCTCAAAAGAGGGCTCACTTTCGTTGTGGCCAGGTCCTGATCCTTTAGCCATAATAACTGGTGGGGTTGTACCAGCCTGACTAGTCATAATAACTGGGGGGGTTTGCCCAGCCTGACTGTTAGGATCAGTTCCCAAGTGAATTGGACCGCCTGAGGGGGTGATGGGTTCCGTATCAGCGGGTGGTTTGTTTCCCCCTGAGTCTTTGTCCCCCTGAGCACCTTCATCTACTGATGGGTGTTTTCCAGTAGAGTCACTAGGTACTATTGGTGAGTGTTGATGGCCTCCCTTCCCATCAGGATTGTACTGTCCTTTTGGGGATTTAGAGGCCTGAACTCCCTGAGACTCTAAGTGTGATTGCTTAGAGACGTTAGCGGGATGTGAGTGGGTGTGGGTCCCCGTCTCAGTGGAGTAGTGCTGCCCCACTGAGGATATAGAACCCTGTACTCCCTCAGGCTCTGATTGTGATCTATCAGTGCCTTCACTGGGATGTGAGTGGGTGGATGCTCCTGACCCACCTGACTTGTTTTTGTCAGTAGGGACATTCGGAAAGGGTGTGCCCGAGGATACTGAGGATGATTGCCCAGTACCCTCCGTTGGCGGTTGTTTTGTGGCCAAAGTGGTCTCTGTTATGGGAGTCGGAGAAGTCAAGGTCACTGATGAAGCGAAAAGTGTACCGCTTTTAAGGGGTCATTTAAGCCCTAAATCGTATTTATTTGATCAAATATTGCCCTAAATCGTTCCTTTTGTCATTTTATGTACTTTTGAGGAGAAATCTGGAAAAGGAGGCATTTTGGACGTTTTTGGAGCATAAAAGTGAAGAAAACGGCAAAGTCTCAAAAATCGGCTGAAAGTTACCTTTGACGGCTGATAACGGCCTTTTTAGGGGTCGATACGTCAAATATAGTATAGAGAGTTTTCCAAGTATTGCAAAAGAGATTGCAAACCTGGGTCGTTTTTCCCAACGAGATGTGACGTTCTGAAATAGATCGAATTCGTGATCGGGTGAATATTGAATGGAAAAGGGGTTTTGATTTTTGATTTCTAAATTACGATTGATGAACGTAAAATAAAAATGAAAAAAAAGGGAATAAAAATGATTATCTAACAGATACGGAATTAAAAACGTGAAAGAGCGAAAGAAAAATTAAAAAGATAAAATCTATTAAATAGAAGCTATCACTATTTTTATGTTTTCGTTTTTCTTAAAGTCTAAAAATGGGTACAAATACAATAAAAACTAATTTTATAAAAGAAAATAAAAAATTACAAAAGTTTAGGGGCTAAAAGTGTAAAAATTAAAATTAAAAAAAAATACTAAAACAAAGGCAGGGACTGATTTTGACTTTTCTGAAACTAATTTATAACTAAAAACGGTTTTAGAATAAAGACAGGGACCAAATTGGATTAAACTGAAACTTAGTGGACTGACTTGAAAAACTTTAAAAATTAAAAACGATTTCTAAACAAAAACAGCCCAGGTTCGAACCTGGGCAACTACACTTGATTAAAACTATTTTTTTTCTTTTACTTTTCTCTTAAAAACTACTAACCACTTAATCAAATAAGCTAATTCAATTAACTTTAGCTTTTTCTGACTCGAAATAAGCTCAAAATTAAGCTCAAAGTGAGCTAAGAAACACAGCAGTCTGCTGCTACTCGATGGACAGGGCAAAATGGCCAATTTCAAGCCCTCGTTAAGCTATCAAAAGCTCTTCTATAAATCTGACAAAAAATTCTAAGATGATATGAGCTAGGGGACTTGTGGAATCCAGAAGATGGGCTTATGATAGCTTATAACGAATGCTACAGAAAATGACAAAGTTTCACAAAACTATGATAATTCAACTTTTAAGGTCTGCTATGCTATAACTGGACTGAATTTAGCAATATAGATAACTAGGCTAAGAGCAGTTATTTGCAAACTTAACATGGAACAAATAGAACCTGATAAATGGGAAAAAGATGCCTCCCAATAAGCTTGAGCTTATTTGAGCTTATCATGGCAGTGAAACTGCCTACAATTCCAAATCCAACCCCAATCCTGCAAAAGCTCTTAAAACAACAAAACAAAACTTGAAAGGACTTGATTAAGCTGCTAAAAGTTGAAACCAAACTGACCCAATGGCAAATCCACAGTAACAAATGGTTTCTACCAGTTTGACCAATAAATCCAAACACCCCCTTATTTAATTGATATCGAATTAGAAACTAGAAAACAACAAAAATCCTTAAACTCTTGACTAATTACTGATCAAGTAACCTTATGAAACTGAGATAAGCTGAGTGCAAACTGGATTAAGCTCTTATTAAGCTTATGACCAACTAAAGCTTGTTTGACAGTTTTCTTTGACTTTTGAGATTAACACAGGATTAAGCCCAGAAACTTTACAACAAGCTAAGAACTAGCTTAAATAAACTAGTTGAAACAAGAAAGAAAACTTTTTAAACTTTAACCAACAATTTTTCTTAATAACGAAATAACTTTGAACTTAGAATTACAACAGGAAAATAGAACAATGCTTTCAAATTTAACTGAAAGTGCAAATTACATTCAACTTAATTTAAAAGTTACATGAGACTGAAAATACATTGACAAGAAATTAAACTGAATTTAAAAGTTTACACTAGAAATTGGTCTAAAACGGGTGACATCTTGTTTCTACTGTCTTCATTCTTTTTTATACATCCCATTAGCTACTTTGACCTTCTTGACTCTTTCCCACTCGTTGGATTAAGCTGAGTTGATCTCCACCCTTGATTTGCAAAATGGCGGGAAAGTGAGACAAGTTGGTTTTTGGATTATCTGCTGCACGTGGGAATTGTTGGTGGGTTTAGCTAAGTGAGGGGATGGATAGCGTGTGCCAGAGAAAGCTATGGGGGGGGGAAGATGGGTTTGTCAGGAGTTGGTGATGATTAGTGTGGTATCCTGGTTTGGGAGGTTAAGGTGTTGGCTGTTTTGTGGTTTTGGAGAAGGTTGACCGAATGGGTGTTATCTAAAAAAAATACGGGGTAAGGTTTTTAAGGGTGTGGGCTTTGGGCTATGTTTATGTTAGTGTTGGGCTTTTGGTTTGGTGTAGTGGGCTAGGATTAGAAAGGGTTGGGATTTTATTTTTTTTTTGGTTTGTGGCCGCTGGGTTAGGATAGGATAAGAAATGGGTTTTTGTTATTTGTTTAGTTTTAGGATTAGGTGTAAAATGGTTAGGATGCACAAGGACCAAAATTGCCAAGATTCAAACTGCAGGGACCAAACTTGTAACTTTTCAAAACTCTTTACCCAAAAATCATATTTTTAATATTTTGATTTTCAAAAGACTTGGGTTGACTTTTATTTTAAAATAAATGCATAGGGACTATTTTTGACGAATTTTGAAACTTGGGGGACTGAAACTGCCAATTTTACAAACTTTGCTCGTTTTTCAACTGTTTTCACTTATTTTGCATCTGAATCATATAAAACACAATTTTTTTGGTATTTTCTGTATTTTGATGCATTTTTGAGCGTTTTTGGATGTTTTGGCAGTTCAGATATGATAAAAATGATGAGTATTTGAGCACTCATCAATCCCCCACACTAAACTATTGCTAGTCCCTAGCAATATTTGATGAAAACTTAATGGATTTTTCTCTTTACCAGATATCCATCATTTCTGGAGTAGCCAAATGTTTCAGTTCAAGTAAGAACTATGGTACACCGATAACCATGTGATTTTGAGCAAACCACCAGCTGCCAACGGTTTTGATTTGTCTTTACCAGAAGCCGTTTGCTTCTGGACTAGCCAACTCTTGATGGACAAAGTCAACATCTTGGTGAGCTGATTACCAATTATGGTTTTCCACTGCCTTTACCACAAGCCATAACCTTGCGGGCTAGCCAACTCTTCACTTATAAAAGATATGGTGAGTCGAATACCATACAATTTTGGGCGAATTGCAAGCCGTCAACGGATTTGATTTATCTTTACCCAGAGCCGTTTGCTCCGGGATTAGCCAATCCTTTTGTGGGTTAGACATGGCGGACTGATAACCATTTGTCGTGTAAGTGCAAACACTTACACCAAAAAAATTTTTGGCCAAAAATGAGGGAATTAGATGGTTTTATATACGTGATGAAATTCGTGAGAATCCCCCCCACACTTAGAAATGAATATTGCCCTCAATATTCAAAGTATCGGCTGTTATGCCGAAACTAAGAACGTAAAAGGGAAATACTACGGGCCATTATTTTATTTTATAGACACTTTTTTTTTTTTTTTTTTTTTTTTTTTTTTTTTTTTTTTTTTTTGAAATTTACATATATACAACACGTGGGGCATCTCCCCCACACTAGGGTGGTAGAAAAGAGAAAGAAGTCAGAAATATGGGTGAAAACCCATATGGTGAGCTAATATTTTTGTTCACCGAGTCACTAGCTTGACTCGACCCCGCATTCATTTGTTCATGGGGAAGCAAGTGGACGAAACCATCTCCATCGGACTTTCATTCAAAATGTTTGGATAAACACTGAAGTACTGGAAAGTTCCACTCCGATGAGATATACAGAGAGATCCGGCTCACAAATGATAAATGAAAATGCCGGGATCAAAGATAGTGTCTTCATTCCCTAAGGAGTGAAGAACAGGAGAAGTCACCCTGTAGGTGAAGAAAAGAAAGAAAGTCATGATAAAAATCATGACTAATTCATCCTCATCCGAAGGAGAATTCATGATTTCTGGATCATGAATCTCATCATTTAATCTCGGCTGATCAAGACAATTCAAGGGTGGGAGGGATGGGATTGTGATATCAATCAAATTCTCATTATTGAGAACATCTCCCTCCGGAACACAAAGATTTTTATTGTCAAGATCAAAGTAAAAGTTATCATACTCCGGCGGAGATATGATATGAGTGAGTTCACAAAAGAACTCATCAAAGATGAATGAATCATATTCGGATTTGATGTGAGTGAGTTCACCATTGAACTCCTCAAATGTAAATGATTCATAATCGGGAAGAGAATTATAAGAATGAGAAGTGGTATTGCCACTAATTTTCTCTCCCATCTGATCAAAACAAAAGGCTTCCATTTCCGGAATAGAATCATCGGAAAGTATGTCACTATCCTTTATGGGGATAGGAGATGAAATGGGTTTTTCTTTGAAAGCCTCGATTTTAGAAATGAGAAGACTGACATTCAATAATGTTGCTCGAAGAGCTTCATCTTTGATTTCAGTGTCAATTTCTTCATCATTCTCTTCTTCTAAGCTGACTGGCTCAGAAGGAAATTCTTCCACATAAATGATGTCTCCACAAGATAACGAGTCGTCATCATTAGAATCGGAGAACATCTCAACATGATCTTTTGGGAAGATAAGAGGAGGAGGGATATCACACAAATGCTCGAGAATTCCCTGTGACTCTCTTGGGATTGGGACAAGGTTCTCGACACTAGACTTTATGAATACGTCTGATTCCTTTGCAGGAATTGTGTCAAGAAGCTCATCCCCCATACTTAGAGAGTGAGTGTGAACCTCGGGTGTGATAACAACAGACTGATTTTCAACTGATGAACTTGATGAATCATCATCTAAGATATCTTCATCATCACTGTCATCAGGAATGAAACGAAATTGAGAGCTAGATCTGGCTGCTTTTTCTTTTGCAATTGATTCCCTAATAGATTTTTCAAATGCATCTTGGGAATTTATTTTAGCAGCCCGCTCTTCAGCTAACAATTCTGCCATGGATTTCTCATGTGAATTTTCTTGGGCATTATTAACAGCCGAATCATTAAGTGTATCCACAAAATTTTGAAGTTTTTGTAATACATCTTCGAAAGATTCTTCAAGAGGTGATGACTGAGGTTGAATCATTTGATACTGTGGAAGTTGGTCCTGATAAGAATGATCAAAATTGTCACAAGGGCCATGCTCATAGACAAGCGGGGTCCTCGTTTGACAATCGGATTCATAATGTGGACCACCACAGTACTCACAACAATACATTTGTTGTGACTGATTTGGCGAATCATAAGGATATTGGTCATAGACAAACCCGTTTCCCGGATTCACAATGCTACAACCATGGCAATTTCCACCATTAGGAGGTCCCCCACACTGTTCACAACCATAGTTGTAAGATGAAGACATTTGGGGCTGTGGAGAGTAGTCGGAGAAATTTGGCGGTTCATTGAAAGAATTTGGATCATAAGTAATTGAATCCCTTGAACCGCAAAACAAACAACTTCCGTCTCGAATATCATTACCACATTGTTCACATGTACACTGTTAGGAATATAAATATTCATATGAAGGTTCGGTCACCCCGAGCATCTAATTAGCATTTATATAGCTCGTAGGCTTATATATATTTGTTTAGTATTATTAGTAATATTAGTATTAGCTTAGTCGTATTTATATTTGTGGAGTGGGTCGGGGCTTTCCCCACTGTCAGCTCACTCCACAGCCCACTAGGGGCACCAAATATGTAGTAGTATATAAGCCCCTTCCCACACTTGGGAAGGGTTGGAACTCTTCACACAATTAATCTAACATTCAGATTTTCTCTCTATCAAGAGTCTCCCTCTCTCTCTCTAACTTCTCTCTAAAACTTCACCATGGATCTAATCTTCCATGAACCAAGACCACCCGAATCAACCACATAATCAAGATGGTTATTTCCTACAATTGGTATCAAGAGCCATGGTTTCATCTTGGTCAGATCTGTGGTCAAAGGCTGTATATTCGGTTGGTTTCATTTAACTCAGATCTGTGGTCAAAGTAAGTATATTCGGCTGGTTTCATATTTGGTCATTCGGTCAAAGTAATTACATTTACTCAGATTTGTGTGTTCAAAATTCTTGTTGGCTGATTGTACGTTTGATTTACTTGGGCCCAAATGGTTTATAACTCTTAACCAAAATTGTTTTGTTACTCATTTCTTAATGACTTGTGGTCTCATTGTCTCGCTGTCAAGATTTTTGGTTTTATTCCGACTTTTGTTGTCCACTGATACTAGCGTGTGATTTGTGGTACTCATTTGTACTTAGAAACCATTTTCTTACGAGTGACTGTTTTTGGTCAAATTGTTTGTGGTGTTAACGAGTGTCAAAGCATGAACTCGTTTTGGATATTTGTAGACTATAGAAGGTCGTGTGTTGATTATTTGTCTCATACGCAGTTTTAAGATCTGTCTTAAACGGGTTCATTTTGGTGTTTGCGGCCTATTTGTGGATTAATGATTCGGTTTATGAGCTATGTGTTGGATTCGGTTTGTGTAATGAAAGGATGTACTTGGTTACTGCTAGTGTTAGAAAGAATGTGTTTCTTGAAAGCGGTTTGTCTGTTTGACTGGTCAAAGTGAAAAACACAGATCCGGATTTTAAGGAAAGTACGAAAGTGACAGGTTTGACCGGTCAAATGCGGTTTGTCCTCGACTCGGTTTGTCCTGGACTTGGTTTGTCCCAGACGCGGTTTGTCCCAGACGCGGTTTGTCCATTGGCTCACAGACTCGGTTTGTCTGTTTGTCCTGGACTCGGTTTGTCCTGGACTCGGTTTGTCCCAAACTCGGTTTGTATGTATTGTCACGTACTCGGTTTGACTGTATAACACGAACTCGGTTTGTGTATGTAAAGTATACGCGGTTTGTGTACAATCACGAACTCGGTTTGTGTTTTGCACGGATGCGGTTTGACTACGTTGACCTAAACGTATCACAGACTCATTGACCTCAGTCATTTAACATCATCAGTCCAAGATTCACAAGATAAATATGAAATGTAATACAGTTCAAAGAAAAGTGATCACAGCCTCGACAAAAAGTCCATATACAACATTAATTCCTAAAACTTGACACAACGAACCCTCATATTCATAACAACTAATATCAAGATTGTGTATATACATTTAATCCTCTGATCTCAGAAGCCTTTGTAGCAATTAATACATCAAACCTTTGAAGGTCGACCAAACGATAACATATTCATCATAGATCATCGGATTCAAAGCTAGACTCGAATACATATTTCACGATCTCTGCCTCTCCTCTCGTGTGTTACATGAGTATGTATGACTTCGAAAGCCTACAAACACACGAAAAGATATATCAAGAAGCCAAACTCCTTTTGTTCAAATATCCGAACCATTTTTCAAGTACAAACAAAAACCATATAGGTTTTCATTTGTCCTTCTGTTCGGTTAAAGACTACAAACTAAATAAAATAAAAAAAAAAAAATACACAAACAAACCTACCCGAAATCTACAAGATCTTGAATCCTTGATTTGGTCGGAGCATATATTTGATTAAACAAAGGGACGGATTGTTTGAAGTTGTGAATGAGTTGCGTTTGGAGAGAAGGAGATGAAAGGAGGCGGATATGTTTTTAGGGTTTGTATTCGATTGGTTGTGTGAAGAGGGGGCGGATTATTATGACTAGGGTTTGAGTTGTTTGGTGGATAAGCGAGTGGAAGAAGGAGGCGGATGAATATTAGCTAAGGGATTAGGGTTGATGTTATGTTAAAAGTGGCTTATAAATACCGGATTACTAGGGTTAAGTGAGTATTGGATTGGGTCTCATGATTGATTGAATGGGCTGGACAAGGTGAGTGGTTTGGACCGGACTTTCCAAAGAGCTAGGTGGGCCGAAACTTAGTTGAACTTACACGTGAACTATTCTTTCGTAAATCATGTGTGTTGACTGAAACTTAGTTAGCCGAAATTTGCTTCTAAATGGCTGTGTGAACTTAAAGTTTGGATTTGGATCTTTGGAATGGGCTGTAGAGTTTATCCAAATCAATTTAACAATTGTGGCATTTGAAGGCTTTTGAAATATATTTAACAAATGTACTCTTCATACATTGTGTTAATTTATTTCTGCTACAATTGATTGCAAAAAGGAGTGGAATTTCGGTTATTATTGTCACATGGATACACACATCACGGCCAGTACTTGGGTTTATGAATGTCATCGGGATTACAGAGTTGCGGATTTGGTTGCGTAGTCCAATTAGAACCTACCACTTGAGCAAGCTTGCAATTTGATGTTTACGATTTGAGTTATAGTTGTCGAATTACAATTTGTTTAATTGTGATTTGTCATGTTGCTTGTTTGTCTTATTGCGACTTGACGGATTGCTATTTGACCAGTTACGATATGACGTTGCGAGCTAACACTTGCGATTCGACTTATTGTGATTTGATTGATTGCAATCTGTCTTGTTGCAATTTGACAATCTGTGACTCGACTTGTTGCGATTTGATCAAGTTGTGATTTGACGTCTGTGACTTGAATTTCGACGATTGGTATTGCTCATCACTCTTGGGTATTCTGGTTGATTTCACGGTTTCTCTTGTAGATTTTAGAAAATCCCGCGAAAGATTCGATTTCTCGGTTTAAATCTCAAGAGTTGTAAAATCCCGTGAAATTAATTTTGGACAAGTAGGCGGGACTTGGTCTTAGACATTATGAGACTTACGGGGTTTGACTGCCTTTTCGGGATAAGTTTGTGCTTCAAGATCAGCAGGAATTGGGAAATTATGGTAACTTGGTTGGTTTGTTAATTCATGGGTTGGTGTACTTAGTGTCACAAACATCTCGGGGTGGATGGATGCACGATGTTTGTTGACCCTTGCTCAAGCGTATTTAAGGTGATTGGACCTGGATGTTCAAGAAGTGGATATATACAATTAAGGATGGAAGGTTGGGTATATATCACTACCTATATTTAAAGGAGTTACGTTGTTGTGCTCAATATAGGTTCTAAATCACAATTTGCAATTTAAGGTGATTAGACTTGGATGTTCACGAGGTGGATATATACAATTAAGGATGGAAGGTTGGGTATATATCACTACCTATATTTAAAGGAGTTACGTTGTTGTGCTCAATATAGGTTCTAAATCATAATTTAGTGCAAGTTTAAGTCACGGACTTGTCCTTTATCAAGCTTCATCAAGTGATTGTTGTTTCTCAAGCTTCTAATGGGATTGTTGCTCGAGATCTTCTCAAGAGGTAGTCAGGCTTTAAGACAAGAGGTGATCTGTTTGGAGATATGTGTTAACCTTTTACTCACTTTAAAGTCATATGCATTTCATCAAGCGGTTTTGGCATAATACGAGCTTCAATGAATTGTTAATCTACTTAACCATTGATGATGAGGAAAGCAAGGGGTTACTACAAGAGAGTCTTAATCACCTTCTTCGTTGCTGTTGTTTCGTTTGACTCTTTCCATGTCTTGTGCCTGTCAAATTCACAAACATCACGGACTCTTAACTTTGGCAAAAAGGTCATTTCATGTCCTTTTTGAGGGGGAGAATTATCGCAAGTTTCCTAGAAGTTCCGTCCCCAGCGATGTGAATTTTAGCGGTTCCGATTACAGCGGGTCAGATCGTATCGGTTCAGTCTCCAGCGGTTTGAATCTTAGCAGTGTCGGTTACAGCGGGTCAGATCGTAGCGATTCAGGATTCAGTGGTTCAGTCTACAGCAGTTTGATACTTACTGTTGTGCAGTTAGTTCTTGAATTTATTTCTCAGATAAATCTCAAGAACTGTAAAATCCTGTACACAGTACGACAACTATTCTGGATCAGACAGCTTTGTTTGATAGGACTGACTATGAGTCATGGGCTCTTCTAAGAATTTGCGCATGTTTCTTTTCCTTTCTGGCTAGTCAACAGCACAAGATGACCACGAAGTTAATCTGGTATTCTTTATTTGTGATTGAAGTTGTAGTTCTCGAAGGCGTCTACTTATTTTATCTTGAAGTCGGGGTTGGTTGGATGCATGACTTTCAATGATAACTTGCTCGTGCGAAAAATTTAAGTTGAAGACTTGGGTTATCTAGTTACCAGCAGTCGGGGTAACTATCACTTAAGAGTTACTGAAGTACTCAGTGTCACACGTCATTGACGTTGTCGATAATCGCAAGAGGTGTTAATGTTTCATACTTTGGTTGGGTATTGAGCACTTAGAGATCTGCTTGGAGCATTAATTCTATACACCGTTCTTCCAACATTAGTGCAAGCTTAAGTAACAAATTTGGGGTCTCCTACTTCAGTTTTCAGTATTGGTATATCGGATTCTTTTCATCGAGTGGTCTCTAATCTATGTTCAAGGTTGGTTAGTTGGCCAAAAGTTTTTAAAAGGTTGTGATGTGATCTGTAATTCTCACAAAATATTCTTAACCCATACTGATGATCACCAAAACCAATTCAGTCACGCCACATTCAATCGGTTACTGTCTCACGGTTTCTTCTTAGTTTTGTAAAATCCCGCGAAAGAACTTATTTCTCGGTTTAAACCATAGATTTGTAAAATTCCGTGATGATGGACTATGCGCTCTTGACCAGGATCGGGTTAAAACCATTATCTAAGTTCAGGTATTACATCACAAATGGCTGGATCGAGGCAGTTAATTGTCAAGATGTGTCTACGGGGTTAGTTCAGTATTATTTATTTGAGGCTGAAGTGAAATTTCATGGGTGCGTGTACTTAGCATCTGAAGATATCGGGGAGGTTGGATGAAGATTCTTCGAGATCCTTGTTCGAGCTTTCAATACAATGACAAGGACTTGGATATCTAGTTATTTTTTTTCTTTCTCCCTACTACAAAATAACTATCACTTTAAGGAGTCACGTTGTAGTGCTCAGTGTCACACGCAGTTGTGGATATCCAAGAGGTGATGTACGTCTTATACTTGATGGTTGGTTGGTTGAAGAGTATAGAGTACTTAGGGATTCGATGTTGCACGAAGTCTCTGCACCGCTCTTTGTCTCGCATTAGCACAAGTTTAAGTCACAAGTTCGGGTTATGTTACTTCAGTTTCAAGTTCATCATATTGGGTTTTCTCCATCAGTGGTCACGACTTCAAGCCGACTAAATGATAATGGGGTTGGTAACGAGTTAGATGAGAGAAGTAGTAAAGAGAGAGATAATGACGTCTGTACATATCAGTGCAGGCCTCGCTCTTCATCATAATGACGTCTGTACAAGTCAGTGCAGGCCTCGCTCTTCATCAGATGACGTCTGCATACTTCAGTGCAGGCCTCGTTCTTCATCATATGACGTTTGAACATAGCAGTTCAAGCCTCGTTCTTCATCATTATGACGTTTGAACACAGCAGTTCAAGCCTCGTTCTTCATCATAATGACGTCTGTACACTTCAGTGCAGGCCTCGTTCATCAAAGAAAAGAAAAGTGTACGCTTGAGTGCACTTTATCTTCAAAAGAAGAGGAGTCTTCTTATTAATGGCCATTCTCATCAACAAGATTCATGCTCTTTCCGTGCTTATTCAGTCTTCAAGTGGATCGGCGCACGTTGGAGTATATTCTTATTCACTTGTTCAACCAAAAATTGCAGTTGACAGGCATATGCAATTTTTGAGGGGGGGAAAGAGTGAATAAACAACATGTCAGTCTTCAAGAATCGTCAAGCGGAGCCACTTATCGTTGATGGTATTCATATTCACAAGTTCAATCATCAAAAAGTTGCAGTTGCCAGGCATATGCAATTTTTGAGGGGGGGAAAGGGTGAATATTAACTTACATGTTGGTTGATGATTGAGAAATGGTCATACGACTCCTGAATACGTCAGTTCAGGAGTCGTGCAAACCATGTTTCTCCGACACTACTTCTTCCGTCTATCAAGGTGTTGAAGAACATGGTCATGGAATGCTAATCTACATCGTCTCACGGGTTGGTATAATCAGCAACAATGGGTTTCCAGTCAATGCTTCAAGTACACGTCATCAGGCTACATGTACACATCATGATGATGATTCCGATTAATCGTAAACATCATGGGGGAGAGAAATGTGTACACCAAGGACGCACAACAGGTTCACGTGATCGGGCTTAATCATATATTCCGGTATTGATAACCGCAGAGATGATCAGTGGTTCAACTTGTTACCTTGGTACTTACGTTTCACTGTTACGTCATGGGCTGATTAATCGTAACCATCAGGGGAGAGAGAATGTGTACATCAAGGACGCACAACAGGTTCACGTGATCAGGGCTTAATATCCAAATATGGATACATTCTATAGATGATCAGTGGTTCAACTTGTTACTTTGGTGTTATACTCAAGACTGAAGAAGGTCGAGTCGTCAGTCTACTCTTCATTCTCTGTTGGGTGTTATCATCTCATGTGTATGCTGCGGGCTGATGGTTATATGTAAGGTTACTGGAAGACATTTGGTGAGATGTATATGATTGGTATTCTATTCCTCCACATTAGGCAATCTTGAAGAAGGTCGAGTCTTCAGTCTTCTCTACATTCAAGAATGTTGAGCTCTTTTCTTACAACTTGATATTTAACTTAATCCCATGACAGTTCTTGTTTGATGAGTTGTGGAGTTAAGTTAGGATCAAGTTGTTCTGTAGTTTAAGGTTCCAACTTGATTTTAACCTAATCTCATGACAGTTCTTGTTTGATGAGTTGTGAGGTTAAGCTGAAATCAAGTTGTTATTGGGCTTAAATTTGTGGTTTAGTTTAACCTCATGACAGTTCTTGTTTGATGAGTTGTGGGGTTAAGCTAGATTTCAGTTGAGGCTCAACTTAAACTACCAAAAGATGCCTAAGGTTTTTGACGGCGTCACTCTAGGACGGGAGTGTTAGAAGATTAAAGACGGCATGCATTTGGTTATCAAAAGACTTCTTCATATTTCGGGCGTTCATCCAAAGTCTTCTTCCTATTATGGGTGATCGTCAGAGGTTGTCAGATTGGGGGAGTGCACTAATTAGGGGAGAGTGAAAAGCCAGAATCATTCCCTGATTGAAAGTGCTCACATTGCTCTTCAGCAAGTCAAGTGATGAATGCGGTGAAGATTCAAAATGCTGAGGAGTAATGGTTTCTGGTTCGTATCCTTGTACATATATACTTTTTCATATTTTATACCATACTGTAAATAGAAAATTATAGAAAACCTGCAAATTGTAAATAGAGATGCGTAAAACCAGAAAAACCATAAAAATTAAAAAATTAGAAAATACCAAAAATAGTTTCACCTAGGCATGTCTTCTGTTTATCGATAACATTTACGGACTTAGAAATGTCATTCAATAATGGCACGGGTCTTTAAATGAAGCTCGAGCAGAAGTTAAAAAGGATGGTTAAAACATGTCTAAATGGCTTGCAGTTACTTCATACTGCAACCCGCACTGTACAATGAGGAAAGCATGTCGCCAAAAAGACAGCTGTTCCTCCAACCGGGTGATGTTCACCTGGGCATGGATTACTTTATATCCATGTTCTCCCGACTTGATGTACGTTTCAGTGCATCATTTCTTGAAAAAGAAGAGAAGTCTTCTTTGCATACAAATAGTTTTCATTCTATGATTCTTCTGAAAATTATTTGTGAGACACTTGGTGAATATGTGTTGTATGAAATTTGTTTATACTTGGATTATGCATAAAATTTGTCACTCAATCAACGACTACACAACCTCATGACAGTTCTTGTTTGATGAGTTGTGGGGTTGAGCGTGATTTTAGTTGAGGTTCAACTAGAATACGGGTCATTGATTGAGGGGGAGAGTGAATTCAAATTTTAGATCATCAAACGTATTTATTGGTTGAAACATACTTGTTAGAAAAGGTTTTGTAGTTAATGGGGAATTAGTTGAAGAGGATCTTGCTTAAATATATCAAATGACCAAGTGTGTTAGTTGCTAGAAAGTTTAGGACATTATGTGCAATTTGCTTTTAGTTTCCTAGCTTTATGTATCTAGAAGGTTCATTTGTGTTACTTTGGTATCCTCGTATAATCCCCAAAATGCTTTAAGACTCAAAACCTAAAAGAAGTTAGAAAACCAGTTGTGTTTGATGTTTTTGAATACTCCTATGACATTTGTATGAACTAAGTGAATGAGTTTCAAATGTTGTTTGTCTCTGCTGCTTAATTGTTGTTGATATTGTGCATATGTTCTCAGGATTCGCTTAGGTAGATTGCTATTATGTTAGAATCATGCTCCTAAGATCCTGAATTGAATATTGAAATTCGTGTGAATTGCCATGTTCATGATTGCTATTTGCTCTTCATGCTAGATAGTGGTTTGACGTAGTTCCTGATTGGGGTTTGACTATAAGATGAACTTGGTATTATAATGTGGCAAGCTGCTGAAGGGTAGCTATTAAGGAATAGGGTATCTGCTTGCATATATATCTGTGTTGATATTCTTATGCAGATTCCATTGCCAAAATGAATGTGCCAGTTCCCATTCTAACCATTTGATCAGACGTTCAAACTCTATTGATTGGCTCGGAATTCACCACGACAACAACATCGGCAGCAACAACAACAACAACAACACTTTCACCACCACCACCACCATTTATTCGGATCTCGCCAAATGGGGATCTACAATACTTAGAGGTTCTTGTTGGTGGATGGATAATCGATGTTGACCACTGACTCACTCAGTAAAGCGAGTGATTACATCATCTGCGCTAAAAGGTCAATATCACTTGTGTCATAATAATCAATTGTGCAAAATGAGCAGTGAATCTCCCTCTTAGATTAAGGGGGAGCAAAGTATGTTTCATCATCAGAACATGTTAAACCTGACCACATTTTCTCCCATGTTTTTCTAAATTATTTAAATCAATTGGGATCACAAATCTCAAAAGGTTTGAAATTTTTGATCGGGGGAGAGAATGTGATTTAAATATGAAACCTGATGAAAATGTGATGTTTTGGAAAGTATAATGTACGCTCTCCCATATGTGCTAAACCATTTTAAAGATATCAATGCACATATTGAGGGGGAGCAAAATGTTTTGGATGTAAATATAAGCTCTCCAGTAAGTGCTAAACTCTTTCATATACCAATGCACTTATTGAGGGGGAGCAAAGGATTTGGCATGCATCTTATGTGAGCACGGCTCAGAATTCACAACAGAATTGACGAAACTAAACTGTCATCTATCGAAAGGGCATATCCTGGCCGGGTAATAATTTCAAGCTGGTCTAACCAGTGATGTAAGCGTGTCTCGAAAAGGATGTGTCTGAGTAGAGTGTACCGTTTCGAGAAACTTTCTGTGGACTTGACCAGGCCGGGTAATAATTTCAAGCTAGTCTAACTAGTGATGTAAGCGTGTCTCGAATCGGTCATGTTCACTGAAAGTTGATCAATTCAAAAAGTGCGAGCTCTACCTAACATGTGCAAATTTATAAAACAATCAACCGAGCACATGTTGAGGGGGAGCATTTGAAAAATATAAAACTCTCAAGTGTTTGCAAAAATGTGTTTCAGAATCATGAACACTTTGAGAGATTTTTCAAAGATTTGGTTTATGGCAATCGTGGAAGTACACCAAAGACCGACCATTTTAATTAATGCATGGAGTTATAAGGATGGTTAGGTTAGGCTCAAGTTCCCACGATCCCGCCAGAGCCGGAGGGATCTACCCAGGGACAATCCACTAGTTAGTGTAGAAGTCCTTAGGTATGATTAAAAAGGAGAAAAGTGTGATTAAGGGAAGAGTGCCGACTGAGATGGAGCTAACACTGGAATAATCCCAACAAGGTGTTAGTTATGAAGTCTCGGTATGCACTGAAGGGGTTGAAGAATGAAAAAGAATTGTAAAGATAAAGGGTGAAAAGAAATAGCCCTCCTTACAACTTAGGCAGAAACCGGGTCAATACATATTCTGTCAGAATCACTTAGTTGATTGCTGGCATTGAAGACAAAGTATCATGGACCCAGTGATACGCTGCACAACCCTCCTTAGCCACTCAAGGTCCCTCAAAGGATTCTTGTTTCAATTGTCACGGAGTTCAATACATTCCTATCGTCTCTCTCACTCCGAGTTAGATGATATTGAATAGGTGGCAGTCCTCTCCAGCCTCCGCTCACTAAATCAAAACGCACTATAGAGTCTAGAGCCACGAGATGCATAATAAGATCTCATAGGGACACGAATTATTTCTACACTGGGTGTTCAACATTAAGGACACCAGTTGTAAACTTAAGAGTCCTACGCAGATCTTAGCAATCTGCCAGAACATTTATGAGGGAATTTACTAATGTAATTCTCAATGATTGAATGGAAATTCCTGCCAGGGTCAACATCAAGCAGCCCTGAAAGCAGGTCACTTCGGTAGTTCTTTATGGATTACGCTTAGTGATCGCGGCGGTTTCTAACGGTCTACAGTCGTGGAGTGATCTCCAGCGACTCACCTAATCGTTGATGTGCTACGGTTCGATCTTAAAAAACCCTCTGTGGGTTTTCGATTAGGAACGGTCTTGGTAAGGATTTGAGAGAGTTTTCACACTATGCTGTTAACAATCTCAAAGTCCGAACCTGTAAGTACCGGACATTTTGTTGCTAACTGTCGTATGCAGGAACATCTGGCGGTTGAAGCTGATTGCTGTTGCAGCTGTTGGCGGTTGCAGCTGATTGAAGTTGCAGCTGAATGCGGTTGTAGCTGGTTGCAGTAAAGATGCCAATCCTCTACCACATGTTCACACTACATCATCATTGTAACTCAAGAATGTCATGATCAACCTAAAAGACCTTTTACACGGCTTCTGCAAACTCTGATGCTAAAGATCATGACACCAAATAGTGTGAGCATGTCGGCTCAAAGAATAACACAATCACATGGAAACATACTCCTGAAAGATGACTTGGAAACAAATGTTGGATGATAAAGTCGAAGAATACTCAAAGATCATCCAAGACAAAGAAAGGTCATCACAAGATCACTGCTGAAAGCACAAAGTTTCATGACTTTGAAGAATCAAAGACTACGAGCTATAAAGACAAGTTCAGAAGAAAGAATGCTAGAATTCGAATTATTATTTCCGGGGTGACCTCCCTTAGGGGGAGATTGTTAGGAATATAAATATTCAGATGAAGGCTCGGTCACCCCGAGCATCTAATTAGCATTTATATAGCTCGTAGGCTTATATATATTTGTTTAGTATTATTAGTAATATTAGTATTAGCTTAGTCGTATTTATATTTGTGGAGTGGGTCGGGGCTTTCCCCACTGTCAGCTCACTCCACAGCCCACTAGGGGCACCAAATATGTAGTAGTATATAAGCCCCTTCCCACACTTGGGAAGGGTTGGAACTCTTCACACAATTAATCTAACATTCAGATTTTCTCTCTATCAAGAGTCTCCCTCTCTCTCTCTAACTTCTCTCTAAAACTTCACCATGGATCTAATCTTCCATGAACCAAGACCACCCGAATCAACCACATAATCAAGATGGTTATTTCCTACATACACCAACGACATGGCAAACCGAAAAGCGGCTCACCACAACCGACACAAGGAATAAAATCCGGAGGTGGAACAAGTGGTGTGCTCTGAGAGCTAGGAATTTCCACCACTTCCGTTATGGTCTCTGGTTTTTGTTTTTGAATAATGTGAAGATTGGGCAAGTCGTTCTTTTTAGTCACTGTTCTAAGTTCTGTACGTTTGCTTGACAAACTTTTAACCGTAAATTGTGAAAGGTCTGGGTTAATTCTTGACTGTTTGCCATTAATAACATGTATCTTGGGCTGTGAAGGGCAGTCGGAAGAACTTTGAGAATCATTGATGGAATTAAGCTCTCTTTCAAGGGCTAAATCACACCAATAACAAGATCCGTGTGGTGCATCATTTCCACACTGCTTACACGAACACTTGGGACAACGAAGATAATCACCCACCGGACCTCTACAACGAAAGCAGAGATAGCCTGGTGACGACATGAGAAAGGTATAAGAAGTTTAGAATCAAATGGATAGAGGGTAAAGGGATAAAGAATCAAAAAGGGGTAAGAGGATAAAGATGAATATTTTTGGGTTTTTGGTTTTTTTAAAATTATTTTTTTTTTCAACAAGATCAAAGCACAACACAAGGAACTTAAACCTTAAATCAACCAGCGTACGGTAGCTCTCTGACTGAAAAACGCACAGAGTGGCGGAGAAGCAAAGGTGGGCAATTACGCTCCTTAAAAACCCGCTTCTTTCAGTCCGACAATTTAATGTCAGACTATCCTAGAACCTCCGTTAGAGTTTGTTTATCAATCAAAGGTGAGCCGAATTCGCAAGCGACACAAAGGCAAGTTTTAATCTTTGGTTTGGGAACTTATTATGGTCGTACCCCCAGTTAGGTAGTACTCAATCTTGGTTTTCGATGGTAAATTTTTATTTGTTATTTATTTATTAAACAAAGAAAACGGAAAATCTTTTTGTATTTTTATCTTTTATCTTATATATATATATATAGAAACAAAAGAAAATATTTTTGTGTTTTATATGTTTTATGGAAGATTGAAATACGATATTTTTGGTTTATCGATCCGTCAAACGAATTAACTTCACGATAATTTTTTTTTTTTTTGGTTTTATATATATATAAGAATATGGACAAAGATGGATAATATACAATGGATGAATATCCAACAATCACTGATTCTTCAAAAACGATCTACGCAGCACACCTCCCCGGCAGCGGCGCCATTTTGATAACGGCCTTTTTAGGGGTCGATACGTCAAATGTAGTATAGAGAGTTTTCCAAGTATTGCAAAAGAGATTGCAAACCTGGGTCGTTTTTCCCAACGAGATGTGACGTTCTGAAATAGATCGAATTCGTGATCGGGTGAATATTGAATGGAAAAGGGGTTTTGATTTTTGATTTCTAAACTACGATTGATGAACGTAAAATAAAAATGAAAAAAAAGGGAATAAAAATGATTATCTAACAGATACGGAATTAAAAACGTGAAAGAGCGAAAGAAAAATTAAAAAGATAAAATCTATTAAATAGAAGCTATCACTATTTTTATGTTTTCGTTTTTCTTAAAGTCTAAAAATGGGTACAAATACAATAAAAACTAATTTTATAAAAGAAAATAAAAAATTACAAAAGTTTAGGGGCTAAAAGTGTAAAAATTAAAATTAAAAAAAAATACTAAAACAAAGGCAGGGACTGATTTTGACTTTTCTGAAACTAATTTATAACTAAAAACGGTTTTAGAATAAAGACAGGGACCAAATTGGATTAAACTGAAACTTAGTGGACTGACTTGAAAAACTTTAAAAATTAAAAACGATTTCTAAACAAAAACAGCCCAGGTTCGAACCTGGGCAACTACACTTGATTAAAACTATTTTTTTTCTTTTACTTTTCTCTTAAAAACTACTAACCACTTAATCAAATAAGCTAATTCAATTAACTTTAGCTTTTTCTGACTCGAAATAAGCTCAAAATTAAGCTCAAAGTGAGCTAAGAAACACAGCAGTCTGCTGCTACTCGATGGACAGGGCAAAATGGCCAATTTCAAGCCCTCGTTAAGCTATCAAAAGCTCTTCTATAAATCTGACAAAAAATTCTAAGATGATATGAGCTAGGGGACTTGTGGAATCCAGAAGATGGGCTTATGATAGCTTATAACGAATGCTACAGAAAATGACAAAGTTTCACAAAACTATGATAATTCAACTTTTAAGGTCTGCTATGCTATAACTGGACTGAATTTAGCAATATAGATAACTAGGCTAAGAGCAGTTATTTGCAAACTTAACATGGAACAAATAGAACCTGATAAATGGGAAAAAGATGCCTCCCAATAAGCTTGAGCTTATTTGAGCTTATCATGGCAGTGAAACTGCCTACAATTCCAAATCCAACCCCAATCCTGCAAAAGCTCTTAAAACAACAAAACAAAACTTGAAAGGACTTGATTAAGCTGCTAAAAGTTGAAACCAAACTGACCCAATGGCAAATCCACAGTAACAAATGGTTTCTACCAGTTTGACCAATAAATCCAAACACCCCCTTATTTAATTGATATCGAATTAGAAACTAGAAAACAACAAAAATCCTTAAACTCTTGACTAATTACTGATCAAGTAACCTTATGAAACTGAGATAAGCTGAGTGCAAACTGGATTAAGCTCTTATTAAGCTTATGACCAACTAAAGCTTGTTTGACAGTTTTCTTTGACTTTTGAGATTAACACAGGATTAAGCCCAGAAACTTTACAACAAGCTAAGAACTAGCTTAAATAAACTAGTTGAAACAAGAAAGAAAACTTTTTAAACTTTAACCAACAATTTTTCTTAATAACGAAATAACTTTGAACTTAGAATTACAACAGGAAAATAGAACAATGCTTTCAAATTTAACTGAAAGTGCAAATTACATTCAACTTAATTTAAAAGTTACATGAGACTGAAAATACATTGACAAGAAATTAAACTGAATTTAAAAGTTTACACTAGAAATTGGTCTAAAACGGGTGACATCTTGTTTCTACTGTCTTCATTCTTTTTTATACATCCCATTAGCTACTTTGACCTTCTTGACTCTTTCCCACTCGTTGGATTAAGCTGAGTTGATCTCCACCCTTGATTTGCAAAATGGCGGGAAAGTGAGACAAGTTGGTTTTTGGATTATCTGCTGCACGTGGGAATTGTTGGTGGGTTTAGCTAAGTGAGGGGATGGATAGCGTGTGCCAGAGAAAGCTATGGGGGGGGGAAGATGGGTTTGTCAGGAGTTGGTGATGATTAGTGTGGTATCCTGGTTTGGGAGGTTAAGGTGTTGGCTGTTTTGTGGTTTTGGAGAAGGTTGACCGAATGGGTGTTATCTAAAAAAAATACGGGGTAAGGTTTTTAAGGGTGTGGGCTTTGGGCTATGTTTATGTTAGTGTTGGGCTTTTGGTTTGGTGTAGTGGGCTAGGATTAGAAAGGGTTGGGATTTTTTTTTTTTTGGTTTGTGGCCGCTGGGTTAGGATAGGATAAGAAATGGGTTTTTGTTATTTGTTTAGTTTTAGGATTAGGTGTAAAATGGTTAGGATGCACAAGGACCAAAATTGCCAAGATTCAAACTGCAGGGACCAAACTTGTAACTTTTCAAAACTCTTTACCCAAAAATCATATTTTTAATATTTTGATTTTCAAAAGACTTGGGTTGACTTTTATTTTAAAATAAATGCATAGGGACTATTTTTGACGAATTTTGAAACTTGGGGGACTGAAACTGCCAATTTTACAAACTTTGCTCGTTTTTCAACTGTTTTCACTTATTTTGCATCTGAATCATATAAAACACAATTTTTTTGGTATTTTCTGTATTTTGATGCATTTTTGAGCGTTTTTGGATGTTTTGGCAGTTCAGATATGATAAAAATGATGAGTATTTGAGCACTCATCAACGGCGTCAGGATTTACTCCAGACGGCGTCATGGCTTGGCAAGAAAAGGTGGACGTGAAATTTACTCATGATAAGCCAGTGAAAATTGCATGTGAATTCTGACGGCGTCACGCTTTAACCTGATCAAGGGCGTCACGGCTTAATTCAAAGAGGGACGGCGTCACGTTCAAGGTCTGACGGCGTCAAGCCTTGATAAGCCAGAACGGATTTTGGAGAGCTAAAGAGGGACGGCGTCAAGAAGGTCATCCGGGAACCCTAAAAGCGGCGAGGTGACGGCGTCACACTCCATAACGTGACGCCGTCAGATCCAAAAGTCTATATATAGTTTTCTAATTTTTTGTCATTAGTGTGGAACTTAGTGTGGAATTTTTGGGAGAAAACCCTAAGACGAATTTAGCTTCTTTTTCAAGGCTTTTTGCCTTGAGATCTTCTATGTTACATTGAAGATAAGTTATCAATTAATCATTCAATATGTCTATGTGTTGTTTGATTCTATCTTGTTCTTGTCTTTGGTTTAATATGTTAGGCTAGATTTATCTTGTGTTTGCTTAGATCTAATGAAACCTAGCTATTGATTATTGGTTATTAGTGTGTTATTAGTTGTATTGGATGATTGTTTATCTATGTTAGGCTTAAGAAAACTGGCTAACTTCCTATTCGGTAACTTGCTTGAACGTCTTAAGAAACATGAACCAAATGCGTACTAAAGGTTTTTATGGTTGTATTTAATGCACAAGCGAATTCTAGTGATCCCATGTTAGGAGCTTCCTAGCCGGCTCGACATACGAGTGAAGTAGGAGCTTGTAGAGTTGGGGAAGTACGTACGCCACCCCACGAATGGTATTAAGGAATACACCCGTCATCCACGCGACTAATACACACTAATCAACCGGTAAAAGAAAGTTAGGGAGTAAGGAAATCTAAGTAAACACATTTCTCTACACATAAGTTTTCACCAAACATTTTATTTTCAGTTATTTATTTTATTTGCATTCGTAGTAATTTGGGTTAGTTGACTAGCAACTAATTCCGCCCACTCTTTCAAACCCGAGATTTTACTTGCTTTCATAAAATTATAAAAACACAAAAAGAATCTTCCTCAACCCTTAGACCTATTAGAGTAGTCTTTCATACCTAACGAACACTATTCCCTGTGGAGAACGATCAATCCCCCGTACTTACCACTACACTATACTACATCGGTCAGGTACACTGCCTGGTGGGGTTGTAAGCCTCTTGAGATCCCTCGAGAGGTAAAACCTGTTGTAAGGTTGCAAAACCACGCATCAAGTTTTTGGCGCCGCTGCCGGGGAATAGTTATTGTTTAGGTTGAATTGTTATTTCTATTAGGTCTACTCACTAGATTCCTTTCTAGTGAGATTTTTATTTTATTTTTCTAGGTTTTCTTTAGTCTATCTTATTTCTTTGTACTTTTGTTTGTGATACCTTCCACTTACCTCATGAGTAACATTGGTCATTTGATCCCTGTTATTCGTGTTTTTCGCCGTGCAAACTTTCAACTACCCGTTCCCGCCCCCATCATAGAAAACAACAACCTTTCACCCGACCATCACTTTGGTAACAATTCTGAGATGGAGGAGTCTGACCATGAGAATGACTATGTTAGTCCGTTTTACTACTCAGACTCCGATGAGGATACCGGTAATGGAGAAGTAGTTAACGAGGAATGGGGAAAAGAGGAAATTGATCCCTTTAAGTATTGATGAAGCGAAAAGTGTACCGCTTTTAAGGGGTCATTTAAGCCCTAAATCGTATTTATTTGATCAAATATTGCCCTAAATCGTTCCTTTTGTCATTTTAGGTACTTTTGAGGAGAAATCTGGAAAAGGAGGCATTTTGGACGTTTTTGGAGCATAAAAGTGAAGAAAACGGCAAAGTCTCAAAAATCGGCTAAAAGTTACCTTTGACGGCGTCACAATTTACTCTGGACGGCGTCATGCCTTGGCAAGAAAAAGTGGACGTGAAATTTACTCATGATGAGCCAGTGAAAATAGCATGTGAATTCTGACGGCGCCACGCTTTAACTTGATCAAGGGCGTCACGGCTTAAATCAAAGAGGGACGGCGTCACGTTCAAGGTTCGACGGCGTCAAGCCTTGATAAGCCAGAATGGATTTTTTTAGAGCTAAAGAGGGACGGCGTCAAGAAGGTCATCCGGGAACCCTAGAAGCGGCGAGGTGACGGCGTCACACTCCATAAGGTGACGCCGTCAGATCCAAAAATTTATATATAGTTTTCTAATTTTTTGTCATAAAAAGAGAGCTTAGTGTGTGGAATTTTGGGAGAAAACCCTAAGATGATTTTAGCTTCTTTTTCAAGGCTTTTTGCCTTGAGATCTTCCATGTTACATTGAAAGATAAGTTATCAATTAATCATTCAATATGTCTATGTGTTGTTTGATTCTATCTTATTCTTGTCTTTTGTTTAACATGTTAGGCTAAATTTATCTTGTGTTTGCTTAGATCTAATGAAACCTAGCTATTGATTATTGGTTATTAGTGTGTTGTTAGTTGTATTGGATGATTGTTTATCTATGTTAGGCTTAAGAAAACTGGCTAACTTCCTATTCGGTAACTTGCTTGAACGTCTTAAGAAACATGAACCAAATGCGTACTAAAGGTTTTTATGGTTGTATTTAATGCACAAGCGAATTCTAGTGATCCCATGTTAGGAGCTTCCTAGCCGGCTCGACATA
Source organism: Artemisia tridentata subsp. tridentata (assembly GCA_021014915.2). Classification (NCBI taxonomy): domain Eukaryota; kingdom Viridiplantae; phylum Streptophyta; class Magnoliopsida; order Asterales; family Asteraceae; genus Artemisia; species Artemisia tridentata. Next base: position 509,472,577 of record CP139508.1, read on the forward strand.
GGAGTGAAGTAGGAGCTTGTAGAGTTGGGGAAGTAAGTACGCCACCCCACGAATGGTATTAAGGAATACACCCGTCATCCACGCAACTAATACACACTAATTAACCGGTAAAAGATAGTTAGGGAGTAAGGAAATCTAAGTAAACACATTTCTCTACACATAAGTTTCTCACCAACATTTTATTTTCAGTTATTTATTTTATTGCATTCGTAGTAATTTGGGTTAGTTGACTAGCAACTAATTCCGCCCACTCTTTCAAACCCGAGATTTTACTTGCTTTCATAAAATTATAAAAACATAAAAAAGAATCTTCCTCAACCCTTAGACCTAATTAGAGTAGCCTTTCATACCTAACGAACACTATTCCCTGTGGAGAACGATCAATCCCCCGTACTTACCACTACACTATACTACATCGGTCAGGTACACTGCCTGGTGGGGTTGTAAGCCTCTTGAGATCCCTCGAGAGGTAAAACCTGTTGTAAGGTTACAAAACCCACGCATCAAGTTTTTGGCGCCGCTGCCAGGGAATAGTTATTGTTTAGGTTGAATTTTTATTTCTATTAGGTCTACTCACTAGATTCCTTTCTAGTGAGATTTTTGTTTTATATTTTTCTAGGTTTTCTTTAGTCTACTATTTTCTTCGTGTCTTTGTTCGTAACCATACCATCCGACATCATGGAAGATGGTAATATCCTTAACCCCCACAACCCACCACCACAACAACCACCACCACCTCCTAGAGCCCGTACTTTAGGAGAGTATTCCCGTCCTAGCCACCATGGCTATCGAAACACCATTGAGCTCACTCAAGGAGCCAATATCACACCCTTGCAATCCGACACCATCCGGTTGGTGCAAAGCGGATGCGCATTCCAAGGACTTCGTTCTGAAGATCCTAATCAACATCTCAAGGACTTTCTTAAAATCGTTGATTCTATAGACCTTGATGTTGCCACTCGAGAGACGACCCGATTGCGTCTCTTCCAATTCTCTTTGCGGGACCAAGCTAGTCAGTGGCTAGAACGTCAACCCGCAGGATCCATCACCTCTTGGGATGATCTCACCACTCGTTTCCTTGCTCAGTTTTTCCCACCGGGAAGAACTACCAAGCTAAGGAATGATATCTTGATGTTCCAACAACGTCAAGGCGAAACTCTCTACGAGGCATGGACTCGATTCAAGGACTTACTCCAAAAAGTCCCTCACCATGGCATAGAACTTTGGCTCCAAGTCCAAATCTTCTATGACCATATCAATCTCTCCACGAGGCAAACCATTGACCAATCGGCCGGTGGTAAGCTACGTGATCTAAGTGCGGAACAATCATGGGCTCTCCTGGAGGATCTTGCTCTTTATGACAACGAAAGTTGGAGTGATCCCCGTGATTTGAATAAAACGGTCAAGGCAATATCTTTGCCTTCGAACAATTCAAGCACTTCTGACCGTAGGATCATAGAACTTGAAGACCAAGTCAAGTTTCTCATGAAATCCTACGAGGCTCCTAACCCTTCAAGCCAAGTGAACAAAATCACTTCTTCATGTGAATTATGTAGTGGTCCCCACGACACTCGTGATTGCATGGAACTCCCCGAACAAGCTTTTGTGGACTACGCATCCTCGCGTACCGACGGAGCGGGAGACAAGTGGTACACTTTCAAACCCGAGCCAAACCTTTATGGTGATTCATACAACCCCTCATGGAAAAATCACCCGAACCTTAGGTGGAAACAAAACCAAAACGCACAACAAACCAATTCTTCCAACCCACCTAATCGTTTCCAATCAAGCGGTTCCAACTCGAACCGTACTTTCAACAACAATCCTTCTGGCAATGGTAGTACCAATAACTTTGAAGGATTGATTTCCCAATTTATGGCATCTCAAGAAGCTCGGATAGCTAGATTCGAGACCGAATTCAATCAGCAACAAACTGAGATGACCAATAAAATTGACAACTTGTTGAAAGCCCTCAATAACCAAGTGCTATCACCTCCACATAAGGACGCTAGGAACACAAATAGCGGACCCCAAGTAAAAGACCCCTCTTCATCCAAACACGTCCACTTTGTCAACATTGTCACTATTAAACCAATTGATAGGAATGAGGATAATAGTGAACCTAAGGATGAGGATAAGAAAGTCGAGGTTGATAAGGAAGTTAGGACAAGTGAGATTGAAGAAGTAGATGATGATGAGGACTACTTCAATAGGCTACCCACTAAGGAAGAGCGAGCATATCATACAAACTTGTTCGATGACCCCGAGGTACCATACTTCCTAGGTAGACCAATCATAGAAATAGGCGACCCTTCTAATCTCAACATACCATGCAACATCGGACATTTGCATGTGTGGAAAGCCTACATCGACCTTAGATCACCCATAAACATCATGACTAGAGCCCACTACAACTTGATAATGAAGAATCAACTTGGGTATAGGATGTTCCCTGACAAGGGTTGGATGAGTAACTTCACGGGAAGAGTTAAGGGATTACCGGTTTATGTAGGAAACTTCACCTATGTCACCGACTTTGTAATTGTAGAAGATATCCGCCCAATAGTCGATGCATCCTTGACTCAAGTGGTTTTTGGAAAACCATTTGTTGAGGTCTCTAGAATGACTTATGAACCCTCCTTAGGGATAGTTAGATTTAAGGATGAGACCGATGAAGTAAGCTACCAAATGCCATATAAGATAGAACAATTCCAACACTTGTCAAATGTTGAGAAGGAGCTCAAGCAAGCGGTCTACTATAGGAATGATGAGGATAGAAGTAAAGGAGTAGACTATGTTATGGAAAGGATATTCGGTTTCTACAAGGATTGTTTGAAATTAGGACCGGAATATAAAACCGGGAAGGAGAATGGCCAAGGAACCGTGACCGATGATGGAGTCACGTAATGTACGTGACTTTGAGTCTAGCTACAAGACTCGTTAATAAAGAAAAGCGCTTCTTGGGAGGCAACCCAAGCTTTATTTGTTTTATTTGCTTTGTGTGTTTATTTATTTGTTTGTTTGATTTTATTTGTTTCCGTATGTGTGTTTAATTTTTATTCTTATTGATTCATGTTCAAAAGTAAATTGTGAAAATGCTTTATGTTGTTTTTAACTTCGTCTTAACTACATATAAAGGTATTTTGCAAAAGTTAAGTGTAAGGGAAATCTAAATCGGTTTATTAGAACACAAATGAACATGAATCGTAATAATAATAAATTAGCATACATATTCGTGTGTGTTTGAGTCAAATGCTTGTATCGAGTCATAATGATGTTTTGCAGGATTTCCAGGAAGTAAGGTAAAGGTTTTTCCAGAAATTTTCCGGAAACTTAAAATGAAAATTTTTGTCAGGTCATTTCTGACGGCGTCAAGGTTTATAACCTGACGGCGTCAGATTTAATTTTCAGAAATTTTTGAAAGTTTTGTTTTCATAAAAAGTTTTTATTAAAATCTCCAACTTATAATCTCCAGGAATCTGCAAAATTATCATTCCACAAGCATTATATCCTTATATATAGATTTTATCCCGCCGATGTTATGCAGGTTTTCGTGTTTGTTTTCTCAGGTTTAACAGGTTATTTTGGACAAGGAGATGTTTATGGAATCAAGCTTATGGCGATGCATTAGTCATGGAGCTTCAACATTCTCTTTGGAGGAAGATTTAACCGTGTAATTTCATTATCCACCGGGCGAATCAGGGGAGTATTTGATTTCATTCTTTTACTTTATGCTTTTACATCTTGTTATTTGAACATTGGGGACAATGTTCATCTTAAGTGTAAGGGGGGGGGGGGTAAAAGTACGATTTTAGAGAATACCATTGCGCTTGATTTTTGTTTGTTTAATGGTAGATGTGTAATAAAACTGAGAGAAATACTTGTTAGGGCAATTTTAGTGCCAAATTTAAAATTTTTTACAACATATAGGAGTGAAACTTTGATCTTAATGAGCGTCTCACGGATAGGAGTTATATGACTAGCACAAAAGCCGTACCACTAAAAAATTTTCCACCCCAAATATGTGAGGTTCACCCCTAGAATTGGTAGGAAAAGCATTTATGCTATGATGTGTGTACCGGTAGCACTTAGATTCTAGAACTTGCGTTAGGACCATTCCAAGGCCACAAGTGAGACTACATTCGTGTAGTTAGATTTACTACATGATAAGAGGCATTAGGATTAACCCATTGTTTTACACCTGTGTTTTTGTTATAATTACATTGGCTACATTGGTCAAGTAATTCTCCCACACCCTTTGCGTTGTACTCATTTTTAGTACACGATACCCCTAGTACACCCCTCAGAGCCTATCTTTTCGTTTCGACCTTTAAGCATTTTACTTAAAGGAAGAATTTGTTACACCCCACTTAAATGTACACCCAAATCGCCTTAGCCTACCTTGTATGCACTCATTCTTAGTGCATTATTGTGACAACATTTGTTTAAACCCAAGTTAATTATCTAATTGATTACATGGTTGCTAAGTCGAGTCATATCCTTGTACATATTGTTTTGAGACGATTGGGACTCATGGGTAAAGTACTAGTGTAATGGAGTAATGGGGAAGAACATCATTTATTACCCCCATATGTGCTAAATGTTTTAAAAAGTACTCCAAGTTTTTCAATTATCTTAATTCGAGTCATTAGATTAGTATTTGTAGAGTTATGTAAAAGCTCAAGTGTAAGGGGAATGCAATGCCCCTATGATGTATTATTTTGGATGGTAGGGCAAAAGTGTATGCAAAAAAAAAAAAAAAAAAAAAAAAAAAAAAAAAAAAAAAAAATCAAGAAAAATACAAAAAAATGAGAAAATGAAAAATAGAAAAAACATACGGACTACCATCCCGTTTTATTTTATGTTTATTTTATGTTTTTGTTATTTTCTTTCATTAGCTTAAGATCGAGTCTAGTCTTGGCTTAGCAACATTGTATAGTACATGTAATTGATCAAGATTTTTAACTCGCCACCAGTAAAACATCCTTTATCCAACAAAACCGTGTTTTCCTTTTCCCTACACCTAACGTTATAACCCATTTAAAAGCCCTCTTTGATAGTTTATCTTTGGTGCTTACGCCTAGTGGAGGAGGTTTTCGATCCTTTCCCAAGCCTATGGTAATCTATTTGCTATGACAGGTAGTGAGAGATATTATCCGTTTTCATTTATGAGATTTATTTTGATGACACTTGAGAGATGTGAGTATCTAAACACTACTTGTGAGGTGCTAGTATGTAATCTCCGTGCTTATTATGATTGAAGTGGAACGAATATTTGTTGTAATTACTTTTATGTTTGCATTAAATGACCCCTAACTTGTATTTTGATTGGAATAAAAGCGCATTTGCTTGAGGACAAGCAAATCTCAAGTGTAAGGGTATTTGATGAAGCGAAAAGTGTACCGCTTTTAAGGGGTCATTTAAGCCCTAAATCGTATTTATTTGATCAAATATTGCCCTAAATCGTTCCTTTTGTTATTTTAGGTACTTTTGAGGAGAAATCTGGAAAAGGAGGCATTTTGGACGTTTTTGGAGCATAAAAGTGAAGAAAACGGCAAAGTCTCAAAAATCGGCTAAAAGTTACCTTTGACGGCGTCACAATTTACTCTGGACGGCGTCATGCCTTGGCAAGAAAAAGTGGACGTGAAATTTACTCATGATGAGCCAGTGAAAATAGCATGTGAATTCTGACGGCGTCACGCTTTAACTTGATCAAGGGCGTCACGGCTTAAATCAAAGAGGGACGGCGTCACGTTCAAGGTTCGACGGCGTCAAGCCTTGATAAGCCAGAATGGATTTTTGAAGAGCTAAAGAGGGACGGCGTCAAGAAGGTCATCCGGGAACCCTAGAAGCGGCGAGGTGACGGCGTCACACTCCATAAGGTGACGCCGTCAGATCCAAAAATTTATATATAGTTTTCTAATTTTTTGTCATAAAAAGAGAGCTTAGTGTGTGGAATTTTGGGAGAAAACCCTAAGACGATTTTAGCTTCTTTTTCAAGGTTTTTTGCCTTGAGATCTTCCATGTTACATTGAAAGATAAGTTATCAATTAATCATTCAATATGTCTATGTGTTGTTTGATTCTATCTTATTCTTGTCTTTTGTTTAACATGTTAGGCTAAATTTATCTTGTGTTTGCTTAGATCTAATGAAACCTAGCTATTGATTATTGGTTATTAGTGTGTTGTTAGTTGTATTGGATGATTGTTTATCTATGTTAGGCTTAAGAAAACTGGCTAACTTCCTATTCGGTAACTTGCTTGAACGTCTTAAGAAACATGAACCAAATGCGTACTAAAGGTTTTTATGGTTGTATTTAATGCACAAGCGAATTCTAGTGATCCCATGTTAGGAGCTTCCTAGCCGGCTCGACATAGGAGTGAAGTAGGAGCTTGTAGAGTTGGGGAAGTAAGTACGCCACCCCACGAATGGTATTAAGGAATACACCCGTCATCCACGCAACTAATACACACTAATTAACCGGTAAAAGATAGTTAGGGAGTAAGGAAATCTAAGTAAACACATTTCTCTACACATAAGTTTCTCACCAACATTTTATTTTCAGTTATTTATTTTATTGCATTCGTAGTAATTTGGGTTAGTTGACTAGCAACTAATTCCGCCCACTCTTTCAAACCCGAGATTTTACTTGCTTTCATAAAAATATAAAAACATAAAAAAGAATCTTCCTCAACCCTTAGACCTATTAGAGTAGTCTTTCATACCTAACGAACACTATTCCCTGTGGAGAACGATCAATCCCCCGTACTTACCACTACACTATACTACATCGGTCAGGTACACTGCCTGGTGGGGTTGTAAGCCTCTTGAGATCCCTCGAGAGGTAAAACCTGTTGTAAGGTTGCAAAACCACGCATCAAGTATGTTGACCCTAGGACTAAGATCGAAAAGGATAGCCTCTTTAACATGCAATTTCCGTGTAAGATTGGTTATCATGATTTTTATGCTTATCTTAACTCATCTTTGCCTATGAACATTATCTCTCGCGCTAATTATAATAAAATCATGGTAGATGAGCTAGAATATCAAGGTGATAACATCGTTGCTAGGACTAAGCCACTACACGTATTCGTTGGAAGTTTTGTGTATTTGGTGGATTTTATGGTTATGGAGAACTTAGGAGAATTCATTGATAACAAATTAACCCAAGTCATTTTTGGAGAACCCTTCAAAAGGTTGACCAACCTTGACGAAAAACTTGTGGACGGGTTAATTACATTCTCGGATGGGGATGAAGATTTTGTCTATCAAATGCCCCGAGCACATCCTAGGTTTAAGAACTACCCCATTGAATCTTGCAATAGAATTATGCCTATCGACTTGTTAAGTGAGAATGATAAGGGGAAGGGGCTCAAATATCCACATGAGAAAAATAAGAGATATTATCATGGATGTTTGGAGCTAAATGATGAATACAAGAAAGATGAGGCAACAATTAGATGGCTCACACTCGGGTACGTGAGCATAAGCGACACTAGATAGATGGACTTTGAGTCTAGCTACAAGACTCGTTAATAAAGAAAAGCGCTTCTTGGGAGGCAACCCAAACTTTATTTGCTTTGTGTGTTTATTTATTTGTTTGTTTGATTTTATTTGTTTCCGTATGTGTGTTTAATTTTTATTCTTATTGATTCATGTTCAAAACTAATTTGTGAAAATGCTTTATTTTGTTTTTAACTTCGTCTTAACTACATATAAAGGTATTTTGCAAAAGTTAAGTGTAAGGGAAATCTAAATTGGTTTATTAGAACACATATGAACATGAATCGTAATAATATTAAATTAACATACATATTCGTATTTGTTTGAGTCAAATGCTTGTATCGAGTCATAATGATGTTTTGCAGGATTTCCAGGAAGTAAGGTAAAGGTTTTTCCAGAAATTTTCCGGAAACTTAAAATGAGAATTTTTGTCAGGTCATTTCTGACGGCGTCAGGGTTTATAACCTGACGGCGTCAGATTTAATTTTCAGAAATTTTTGAAAGTTTTGTTTTCATAAAAAGTTTTTATTAAAATCTCCAACTTATAATCTCCAGGAATCTGCAAAGTTATCATTCCACAAGCATTATATCCTTATATATAGATTTTATCCCGCCGATGTTATGCAGGTTTTCGTGTTTGTTTTCTCAGGTTTAACAGGTTATTTCGGACAAGGAAATGTTTTGAATCAAGCTTATGGCGATGCATTAGTCATGGAGCTTCAACATTACTTTGGAAGAAGATCTAACCGTATTATTTCATTATCCACCGAGCGAATCAGGGGAGTATTTGATTTCATTCTTTTACTTTATGCTTTTACATCTTGTTATTTGAACATTGGGGACAATGTTCATCTTAAGTGTAAGGGGAGGGTAAAAGTACGATTTTAGAGAATGCTATTACGCTTGATTTTTGTTTGTTTAATAGTAGATGTGTAATAAAACTGAGAGAAATACTTGTTAAGGTAATTTTAGTGCCAAATTTAAAATTTTTTACAACATATAGGAGTGAAACTTTGATCTTAATGAGCGTCTCACGGATAGGAGTTATATGACTAGCACAAAAACCGTACCACTAAAAAATTTTCCACCCCCAAATATGTGAGGTTCACCCCTAGAATTGGTAGGAAAAGCATTTATGCTATGATGTGTGTACCGGTAGCACTTAGATTCTAGAACTTGCGTTAGGACCATTCCGAGGCCACAAGTGAGACTACATTCGTGTAGTTAGATTTACTACATGATAAGAGGCATTAGGATTAACCCATTGTTTTACACCTGTGTTTTTGTTATAATTACTTCGGCTACATTGGTCAAGTAATTCTCCCACACCCTTTGCGTTGTACTCATTTTTAGTACACGATACCCCTAGTACACCCCTCAGAGCCTATCTTTTCGTTTCGACCTTTAAGCATTTTACTTAAAGGAAGAATTTGTTTACACCCCACTTAAATGTACACCCAAATCGCCTTAGCCTACCTTGTATGCACTCATTTTTAGTGCATTATTGTTACAACATTTGTTTAAACCCCAAGTTAATTATCTAATTGATTACATGGTTGCTAAGTCGAGTCATATCCTTGTACATATTGTTTTGGGACGATTGGGACTCATGGGTAAAGTATTAGTGTAATGGAGTAATGGGGAAGAACAACATTATTACCCCCATTTGTGCTAAATATTTTAAAAGTACTCCAAGTTTTTCAATTATCTTAATTCGAGTCATTAGAATAGTTATTTGTAAAGTTATGTAATAGTTCAAGTGTAAGGGGGATGCAATACCCCTATGATGTATTATTTTGGATGGTAGGGCAAAAGTGTATGAAAAAAAAAAAAAAAAAAAAAAATCGGAAAAATCAAGAAAAATACAAAAAAAATGAGAAAAAGAAAAATAGAAAAAACATACGGACTACCATCCCGTTTCATTTTATGTTTATTTTTATGTTTTTGTTATTTTGTTATTTCGTTTCTAGCTTAAGATCGAGTCGAGTCTTGGCTTAGCAACATTGTATAGTACATGTAATTAATCAAGATCTTTAACTCGCCACCAGTAAAATATCATTTATCCAACAAAACCGTGTTTTCCTTTTCCCTACACCTAACGTTATAACCCGTTTAAAAGCCCTCTTTGATAGTTTATCTTTGGTGCTTACGCCTAGTGGAGGAGGTTTTCGATCCTTTCCCAAGCCTATGGTAATCTATTTGCTATGACAGGTAGTGAGAGATATTATCCGTTTTCATTTATGAGATTTATTTTGATGACACTTGAGAGATGTGAGTATCTAAACACTACTTGTGAGGTGCTAGTTTATAATCTCCGTGCTTATTATGATTAAAGTGGAACGAATATTTGTTGTAATTACTTTTATGTTTGCATTAAATGACCCCTAACTTGTATTTTGATTAGAATAAAAGCGCATTTGCTTGAGGACAAGCAAATCTCAAGTGTAAGGGTATTTGATGAAGCGAAAAGTGTACCGCTTTTAAGGGGTCATTTAAGCCCTAAATCGTATTTATTTGATCAAATATTGCCCTAAATCGTTCCTTTTGTCATTTTAGGTACTTTTGAGGAGAAATCTGGAAAAGGAGGCATTTTGGACGTTTTTGGAGCATAAAAGTGAAGAAAACGGCAAAGTCTCAAAAATCGGCTGAAAGTTACCTTTGACGGCGTCAGGATTTACTCCAGACGGCGTCATGGCTTGGCAAGAAAAGGTGGACGTGAAATTTACTCATGATAAGCCAGTGAAAATTGCATGTGAATTCTGACGGCGTCACGCTTTAACCTGATCAAGGGCGTCACGGCTTAATTCAAAGAGGGACGGCGTCACGTTCAAGGTCTGACGGCGTCAAGCCTTGATAAGCCAGAACGGATTTTGGAGAGCTAAAGAGGGACGGCGTCAAGAAGGTCATCCGGGAACCCTAAAAGCGGCGAGGTGACGGCGTCACACTCCATAACGTGACGCCGTCAGATCCAAAAGTCTATATATAGTTTTCTAATTTTTTGTCATTAGTGTGGAACTTAGTGTGGAATTTTTGGGAGAAAACCCTAAGACGAATTTAGCTTCTTTTTCAAGGCTTTTTGCCTTGAGATCTTCCATGTTACATTGAAGATAAGTTATCAATTAATCATTCAATATGTCTATGTGTTGTTTGATTCTATCTTGTTCTTGTCTTTGGTTTAATATGTTAGGCTAGATTTATCTTGTGTTTGCTTAGATCTAATGAAACCTAGCTATTGATTATTGGTTATTAGTGTGTTATTAGTTGTATTGGATGATTGTTTATCTATGTTAGGCTTAAGAAAACTGGCTAACTTCCTATTCGGTAACTTGCTTGAACGTCTTAAGAAACATGAACCAAATGCGTACTAAAGGTTTTTATGGTTGTATTTAATGCACAAGCGAATTCTAGTGATCCCATGTTAGGAGCTTCCTAGCCGGCTCGACATAGGAGTGAAGTAGGAGCTTGTAGAGTTGGGGAAGTACGTACGCCACCCCACGAATGGTATTAAGGAATACACCCGTCATCCACGCGACTAATACACACTAATCAACCGGTAAAAGAAAGTTAGGGAGTAAGGAAATCTAAGTAAACACATTTCTCTACACATAAGTTTTCACCAAACATTTTATTTTCAGTTATTTATTTTATTTGCATTCATAGTAATTTGGGTTAGTTGACTAGCAACTAATTCCGCCCACTCTTTCAAACCCGAGATTTTACTTGCTTTCATAAAATTATAAAAACACAAAAAGAATCTTCCTCAACCCTTAGACCTATTAGAGTAGTCTTTCATACCTAACGAACACTATTCCCTGTGGAGAACGATCAATCCCCCGTACTTACCACTACACTATACTACATCGGTCAGGTACACTGCCTGGTGGGGTTGTAAGCCTCTTGAGATCCCTCGAGAGGTAAAACCTGTTGTAAGGTTGCAAAACCACGCATCAGTCACAATAACATTTTTGGTGCCTGAGGCAACAGTCTCAGTGACGAGTGGCTTAGGTCTAACCACCTTACTGGATTGTCCCCCTTTTCCTTTCTTCTTCTTCACCTTGGTTGGTGAAGGAACTGGTGAGCATACATTTGCACCCTGAATCACCGTCAGCATGTAGGTGGTCAGGGCGACTGGATCTACCTCAGTAATGTCACTACTAAAGTTGGTCTTGTGCAAGATGTCAGGCTTTGTACCTTCATCATCAGACCTTAAGTAGTCAGAACCAAGGAGGTCCTGAAGCACACAGGAAATGAACCTAGGGTAAGACATATGTCTTTGCCTATGTTTCCCTGAGAGCTTTGACACGAGGTCACGGAAGATTATTCCTCCGATATCTATTTTTCTACCCTCCAAGAGACTGAACATCATCAATTGTTGTGATGAGTTCAACTGCTCAGTGGAGGATTTGTTTCCTCCGAGTACCTGAATGACGAATGTCATCATAAGTCTCCAGACAGGGTGAAACCATGTCTTCACTATTGGAGCCTTAGCCAACAAGGCTTCAGGAGACTCGCCAGGACGCCTAGCATCATGAGGCCCTAGGAAAAGCATTTCAGCTTTTATTTCCTGATCAGTAGGGTTAGCCTCAAAGTTCTCAACAAAGTTAAGACCAGTGGCTTTGATGAAGGTCTTGTAGTTCAGGGAGAGAGTTTTAGTCCCATTCATCACAGTGAAAGTGATGATCGACTCTTTGGTGTCCTTAGGGCTAGTGGCCGTTGCGGTACACCAAAACTCCCTGAGATAGTCATTGTAGATGACTTCTGGGGTGGTTGTAAAAGCTGTGGTAAGGAAGCAGTTTTGTAAATACTTAACTACATCCTTGTAACCCGCATATTGCTGCGGGTAATGGAAGTTTCCAACCACATTGTTTTTGGTCAAATCCACGCCCTCCATTGTGAAGCTCACATTTGGGGCGGTGGTAATAGCATTAGAGGAAGCCATTTTATGATCGGGTTTAGGTCGAAAAATCGTCGGATATATCTTAATGCTAAGAACACACACACAATTTGTTTGAGAAATAAAAAGGGCAGAGTTTGCTTATAAAATTTCTAAAAACGTGTGTTTGTATTCTTTTGGATGGGTATTTATAGGGAAGTGGAAAGGTCTGGGGGTATTTAGGGCATAAAAGAATTAACTTCAAGAATTTTGAAAATTGTTTTATAAAATTTTGAAGTCCGCATTTAATGCCACGATTCCACTTCCCCATGTATTCGGCAACCATTATGGTGAACAGTTGAGCCGTCTGCAAAAAGTGTAATTTGCAGAGATGATTCATCACATTTCTCTAACGTGATTGGATAGGCATTTAATGCCTAGTGGGAAGGTGGGGGCCCAAGATGTGTATGCCAGAGAGACATATATTCCTATATTAAATTGGAGATCAGTCACCAACCTAGGACATTTACTACCAAAATACTTAGAGCATTTAAGATAGCATTGAATGACATCTTGAGGACCCTGAATGACTTTTCATTCACTGAGTGTTTCAGGAAGGGAATTCAGTGATACTTGACACTGAGGGACACATTGATTTAGGGACCTGAGATTTTAAGAATGTACACTTCAGTTGGATGGATTCAATCAGTGGACTGAGTCTCAATATCCAACATTCCTAACTCAGCTTTCAGTCTAGTGAAAGTTGGTTCATCCAAAGGTTTGGTGAAAATGTCAGCTAACTGATATTCAGTAGGGATGAAGTGTAATTCAATGTCACCATTCATGACATGATCCCTGATGAAATGATATCTGATATCAATGTGTTTTGTTCTCTGATGAAGAACAGGGTTGTTGGAAATTGCAATTGCACTTGTGTTATCACAAAATATGGGAACCATCTTATACTGAATGCCATAGTCACTGAGTTGACTTTTCATCCATAGTACATTTGCACAACAGCTGGCTGCTGCAACATATTCAGCTTCAGCTGAGGACATGGCAACTGATTGTTGCTTCTTAGCACTCCAACAGACTAATTTTCCACCAAGAAATTGGCAGAAGCCTGAGGTGCTTTTCCTATCCATGTTGCATCCAGCATAGTCAGAGTCTGAGTATCCCTTGAGGTCAAACCCTGAGCACTTAGGATAATACAATCCAAGGCTTGGAGTACCTTTCAGGTACCTGAGGATCCTTTTTACAGCAGTGAGATGAGATTCTCTTGGGTCAGATTGATATCTGGCACACAAACATACTGAGAATTGGATGTCAGGCCTTGATGCAAGGAGATACATCAGTGACCCAATCATTCCTCTGAATAGAGTCTGATTGACTGATTTACCAGTGAGGTCATAACCAAGGTTATTTGGTGGGACCATGGGAGTCTTGACTGAGGCACAGTCACTGAGATCATACTTCTTCAGTATGCTTCTGACATACTTCTCTTGACTGATAAAGGTTCCTTTATCAGTCTGCTTAATTTGTAAGCCAAGAAAGTATGTCAGTTCTCCCATCATGCTCATTTCAAATTTATTTGCCATCAGTTTTTCAAACTGTTTGCAAAGTTTATAACTTGTTGAGCCGAAGATGATGTCATCAACATATACTTGAACAAGTATAACATCATCATTTGTCTTGTAGATAAACAAGGTATTGTCTATCTTGCCTCTGACAAATTTGTTTTGGATCAGGAAGGATGAGAGGGTTTCATACCATGCCCTGGGAGCTTGCTTCAGTCCATAAAGGGCTTTGTCAAGCTTACAGACATAGTCAGGAAACTCACTGCTCTCAAATCCAGGAGGCTGTTGGACATAAACTTCTTCTTTCAGTGAGCCATTTAAGAATGCACTTTTAACATCCATTTGGTACACTTTGAAGTTCATGTAGGTTGCAAATGCAAGGAAGATTCTGATGGCTTCCATCCTTGCAACTGGTGCAAATGTTTCCTCATAGTCAATGCCTTCTTGTTGGTTGAAGCCTTTGGCAACCAATCTGGCCTTGATTTTGATGACTATGCCATTCTCATCTGATTTGTTTTTGAATACCCATTTCATGCCAATGACTGTAACTCCATCAGGACACTTGACTAAGGTCATTACCTTATTTCTGTCAAATTGTTCCAATTCATCATGCATGGCCTGAACCCAACTAGGATGAGTAAGTGCTTCTTTGACACTTTTGGGTTCAATAGTGGAAATGAAATCCACAAATAGGCATTCATTGGCTGAGGCTGCGGATAGTTTAGCAGCCATGCTTCTGGTGAGCAAGCCTTCAGTAGGCTCTCCAATAATATTGACAAGTTCTATATCCTGAGACCTAGTCCATCTGTCCTGAGGTCTTGGGTACTGACTAGAACTTGTGGAGGCCATATTGGGAAGAGAAGAAGTGATTGGTTCAGACACCTGAGGGTTTTCAGGGTGTTGGGTGTCTGAGTGATTTGTTTGATCACTGAGATTATCTGGTTCCTGAGCACTTTGAACAGTCTGATTGTTAGAGTCAGTGTTTGTTTGTGCTTCAATAAACTCAGTGATGCTTGGGTGAGGAAGGTTATGAGGGAGGATGTGATAGGAGATATCAGCATCAGCTTGATACTGAGTGGAAGGATTGTTTTTAGGATCAAACTCATCAGGAGGATATCTTAATGAGTCATCGATTCCTATCTCTTCCACTGAGGAATTTGAGAACCTGATGACTTCAGTGCTCTCATCAAAGGTAACATGAAATGTTTCCTCAGTTTGTTGTCTCCTTGTGTTGAACACCCTGAAGGCTTTTGAGACAAGAGAATATCCTAGGAAGTATCCATCATCAGCCTTTGCATCAAATTTCCCTAGGTGGTCTTTGTGATTATGGATAAACACAGGACACCCAAAGACATGAAAGTAGCTGATGTCAGGGATTCTTCCCTTGAATAACTCATAAGGAGTCTTGCTATGTCTCTTGACAATGATGGATCTGTTTTGTTTGTAACAGGCAGTTTTGACTGCTTCAGTCCAGAAATGTTTTGAAAGGACTGATCCATTAAGCATTGTTCTAGCAGCTTCAATGAGTGTTCTGTTTTTCCTTTCAGCCACACCATTTTGTTCAGGTGTGTAAGGTGAGGAAAAGTTTTGATGGATGCCTTTCTCATCACAGAAACTTTCAAGTTCATGGTTTTTGAACTCAGTCCCATTGTCAGTCCTAATCTGTTTGACTTTGATGTCATTCTGATTTTCAATGTTCCTGACAAAGGATATGATAGTTCCTGCTGCCTGACTCTTTTTGGTCAGGAAGTAAACCCAAGTGTATCTTGAGTATTCATCCACTATGACCAGAGTATACTTCTCATGATTAATAGATCTAGGACTGATGGGTACAAAGAGATCCATATGAAGAAGATGTAGGCAGTTCCTGATGGAAAAGTTGGTTTTGGTTTTAAAGGATGCTCTCTTGTGTTTGCCTTTTTCACAAGCTGAGCAGGGTTTATCCTTTGAAAACACAAGAGATGGTAAGCCAAGGACCTTATTTTGTTTCACAAGATGATTTATGTTTTTGAAGTTCAGATGGGAGAGTCTTTTATGCCAAATCCAATTGAGAGTTTCAGTGGCCTTAGCAAAGAGACAAGTACCATTCTGAGTCAGACTAGTCATGTCTAACACATAAACATCTTGTCTTCTAGGTGCAATAAGGACAACTTCCTTGTTTGCATTGAAGATGGTCCCTTGCTTATCATCAAACTGAACTATGTATTTTGCATCACATAGTTGACTGACACTGATCAAATTATACTTAAGGCCATTTACATAAGCTATCCTAGTGAAGACTATACCATTGCAGCTTACTGAACCATAACCTTCAGTGGGACATGATGAGTTATCAGCAAATACCACCTTAGGTCCTGATTCTTCCACATATTTGTGCAGATACTGCTTCACACCAGTCATGCTCCTTGAACATCCACTAACTAGATGCCAAATTGGCTCCCTGGCATGTCTCTGCACAAATAGTAAACTGGGTCAGTTCTTTCTAGGACCCCTCTTCTTAGAGGGCTTGGCTTTAATAGCCTGCTTAAAAGTAGATAATGATTTATGGTCAGTGGTTGAGTGGACTGAGCTCCCACAGATTTTGCATTTTATTGCAAGGGAAGACTCAGCAGACTGAGAGGATGATTTGTTCTTACCTCTCCTTGCCTGAATGACCTCATCATGTCCTGAGGTGTCATGAGTGGGATCACCACATAGGTTACAGCATGTGTCCATTAAGCAATCCTCAGGGAGGTGGTCATTGAATCCACAATTTGGGCAAGAGGGAAAAGGCTTTGCCTTTTTCATTTTCTGCTTAGCTTCAGATGGATACTTAAGTGCAACTGATTTAAAGTTTGCCATCTTAGCTGAGGCTGTGTATGACTGATGATCAGAGGTTCTGTGATCTTCCTTTTTGCATACCATGCAGTAAAGGATTCTGTAGCAATCATCAGCAACATGATTATAAAAGCCACACAGCTCACATATCAGCAGAGGTTTGGTGGGCTTGGTTTTGGGTTTGGAGGTTGAGGAAGCTGGTTTAGTTTCCTTAATTTTAGATTTAGGATTTTTCTCAGAAGATTCAATCTTCTCACTCAGCTTCCTGACCATCTCAGTCAACTGATCAATTCTTGAATCAGGACTTTGGATTTTTACCTCAGAAGGGACTGAAGTAGATGAGTCATCAGTGTTTACTGAGACATTTGCTTCAGAAGGAACTGAAGTTGTTGAGTCATCAGTATTTACTGAGACTTCAGGGTTTAGCCTTTTCAGGATTGTATTTCCTGATCCTGACTTCTCCTTTGGAGAATGTTCAGATTAGACTAATGGAGTGAGGTCTGAGCTTGGAGAAGCTCCCTGAAGGACTTTCAGTGGTGGAAGAGGTATAGCTGATTCTGATTCTGACTCAGTGATTAACTCAATACTACTGGGTTCTTTAGTGAGTCCTAGCATGCTTTTCAAAGCCTGACTTTCAGGGAGCAAGATTTTCCCAGTCTCAAAGTTGGGTAACTTACTGACTGGGTTGTCCCTGACAATCCAGTCATTTGACTTGGGTTCCTTTTCTTGCTCAAAAGCAATGCCAGCTGGAATAAAGACTCTTTCTTTGTCAGTCTCATTGAGGGTGTCAGTGAGTGGGTTAATTCCTATGACTTTAAAGTTCTCACTAGGATTCATACTGACAGATTCATAGACTCTTGGGTTCTTTTTAGTCCAGCTTTTTATGACAGCTCTTTCTTTGTCAAGTTCATTTTGAAGGGCTTGGTTCTTTTTCAAAATCTCAGTGTTTTGAATTTGTAGTGTGACTACTTCTAACTTGGCATGTTTCAGTGCAAGCAATTCATCTCTACATTTGTTCAATTCTAACACAAGATTATTATATTTTGAAAGTAGGTTAAGCCTTTGTTCTTCTACAAACTTGAGATCAACAGAAATATAATTTAAATAAGACTGCCAATCAGAATCATCATCCATTGAAAGTAAAATGTTTACCTTCTTCATTGTGATGTTAACCCATTCTCCATCTCTAGCATGGCTCTTTCCAACTGCCAGCTGATCACCATCTGAAAGTGCCATCAGTGCACTCACATGAATTTCTTCATCATCAGAGACCTCTTCATCATCCCAGTCATAAGCTTCAGCCATAAGGACCTTGTTCTTGGACTGAACAGGTTTGGGAGCTGGAGCCTGAGAGACTGAGGGAGTGGCCTCAAGAAGAGCAAGCTTGGCTTTTGCCATCCTATACTTGGTTTCATAATCTTTTTGACCACTTTGAGAAGTTTGTGGAGACTGAAACATTTTAGGTTGAAATTTGCTAACTCTTGAAGAAGAACTGTTTCCAGAAAATTTATAAGAGGGTTCTGAGGTTGTTTTTGAATAGCAGTCTTTTGCAAAATGACCCTTTTTACCACATTTAAAACATTCAGTGGTCTCATTTGCTTTAGCTTTTGAAAAGTTTGACTGATTTCTTTTGATAAAACGTTTTGAGTTTGCAAGAAGTGCCCTTTCTTGGAATTCCAAGTGTAAGTCACTTAAGTACTCCTCACTGGTTCTATCATCAACCTCATCATCAGAATCCTCTTGAAAATCCTGCACAATACCATTAGAATAAAAGGCAGTTGATATGGGTGAGGAAGTCAGGGCCTTTTTGGTCTCAAGAGCTTTCTTTGAGTCTGGGTATCTTCTTGATATTAGGTTATCTTCATAGACGAACTTCCCATAAATCTCAGCAAGCTCAAGGGTCTGAATGTGGTTTGCATTCCTAAGGCCCTGAGAGAAGTTTAGCCACTTCTCAGGGAGACTGTTGACAAAGCCAACATTGATCTCATGCTTAGACAAAACTACACCATCATTGGATAACTCATTTATCAGGGTCTTGTATCTAGTGTAGGTCTCAGAGAGACTTTCAGAGTCTTTGGCCCTGAAGGTATTATACTCAAGTTTAAGATCCATGATCCTATTTTCCTTGGTATCTGAGGGACCTTCGAAGCTATGAACCAAGTCAAGCCATGTTTGTTTGGCTGATGTACAGTTAATGACTGATTCCATTATATCGTCAGGGAGACAAGATATAATTATGCTTCTCAGGCGTTGGTCTTGGTTGACCACCCTTCTCTCATCTATAGTCCACTGAGCTTCAGGTTTGTTTAAACCTTCAACAGTTTTAGGGACATAGGGACCTTCATTGATACAAGTGATGTAGTATGGTTCCATACCAGTCAAGTAGCAAAGCATGCGCTTTTTCCACTTGCTAAATTTACCAGCTTCTAGTCTGGGAGCAACAGCTGAATAGCTACCTCCCTTTTTGTCGACTAGCTGGGGCACATTTATCTCAGCTATAGTAGGATCTTGGTTTTAAAAACCTTGAGCACTCTTAGTTTTGAAAAGATTTTATAAACCAGAGGCTCTGATACCACTTGTTGTTCCCGTTACACTTATAGAAATAACTAGAAAGTTATCCTAATTGTGTACTAAGGCTGAAATAATGTATGATTAATTTTACCAAATAAGTTAGAACGAAAATATAAAACAACAATGGTTTTTCAACGTTTAAATTCTTATTAGAAATTAATCAAAGAATCTATTACCCAAAGTGTTTTGCGGAATAAACACTTTGGGATTGAATAGACAAGGTATGGTGTTCTCCTCTTCTAAACTCAAGCTTTTCTTGAGTGACAACTAAAAGACCCTACTAAGCTATCTCAGTGAGTAGGTTGTTCTTTGGAGGAGAAAAGTGGGCTGTGAAAGTCTAAGCTTTTAGTGCACAACCTTAATTCACTTTTCTCCTCATCTATCTATTTATACACAAGTATAAAAGAAAACCTATAACTAAAGTACAAGTTGACCTACGCTGGTCTGACAAAAGTACAACAGTGTTTTGTCATTACCAATAATCTATATCGGGAATAGGCTAAAAGATCCTTTAGAGTGTCTGCCCAACCACTCTCTGACTTTAAGCCGTATTAAGGAAAGTTCTCTTTCGGCGTGATAAGACTTGTCCTTATCCTTTTCAAACTTTCCCGCTCGATCCCGCCTTTACTTCAGGTCTTAGATTAATTCTAAGTCTTCAGTCTTTAGTCTTCAGTTCTTAAGTTGTTCAGGAGACTGAGGGGTTCAGTGAGCTCTTGTCAGTACTCACTGAACCCATCATCTTCTTCTTCGGCTTAAGTCTCACTCAGGAAGTACCGCCTTCCTGAGGAGTGAATCCTTCGCCTTGAATTCGCCTTAAGCATCTTGAAGATGACTCACTGAGTTACTGTTAACTCAGTGACTTGAATTGTTCTTTGTTGGTAAACACTTGGCTTAATTTGTGTTCAAATCCTGTTTTAGATAATTGGGTATTTATGGACCCAACAGTAACACTGACAGTACCTTGATGTGTACCCAACTTTCATAAGCAAGAATTCTCTAATGAAGAAATAAAAACTAATTATCGCCAAAACCGAAATAGCTTTAATTATTCCTAGATTACTATTTTTAGGTGAAACAAGCTTATGGGAACAAGAAGCCACAAATAACTTTGATGAGCTCTAAAGAGATCCAACTACTCCACGTTTAGCAATCTAACTTATAAACAACTCTATCATTTCTCGTTCTTCGCAAATTTAAAATCTTAAATAATAAGATCCGCGAATGCTTAGCCTTATAATCAAGCCATGCATATATAAAGTCAATACGGGAACTTGCAAACTCTTAAAAAGAATTCGCGTTTTATAGCTCCTTGTATAAAAGACTAGCACGAGCTTATAGATTATAAATGGTTAAGGGGACAAGCTAGGGCTCAACACGCCCGGTCAAATCAGAATTTTATTCCTACTCTCACCAGCGGAAAATCAACAAAAATGTCAAAATTTATTATATTTTTGTAAAAATTTTTAAAATTTTCTCATTTTTTTGAATTTTTTCAATTTTTGAGGAAACACGGGGTTGCATGAAAAAACGGCAAAAAATGCAAGGCAAAAATCAAATCGAAAGATTACCCCCCAGACTAAAACGAGACATTGTCCTCAATGTCTTAAAGGTAATGGTTCTCCTACATAAACCTAAGGCCGTTTATTAATTATGCCAAAGATAAACGTAAAACGATAAGATTTAGGATATCGGATAAGCAACGAATGATGAAACTCGAGTGGAGAGAAGCAGACCACGAGCACGAGAGTCTTCATCAATCGGGCAAATCCTGGACATACACAACCACGAAACACAAGATATGGAAGAGGAAGCCCTCCTCACATCACTTATTAGAAAAGAGATAAGAAGATAGAAGGATAAGCATGGGGTGCCTCCCACGAAGCGCTTGTTTTTGGAAACCGAGTCACATGAGCTTGACTCGACCCCGAATTTATTTGTCCTTGGGGGAGCAAGTGGAAAAGATAATCTCCATCGGACTTTCGTTCAAGATGTTTGGATAAACACTGAAGCATACGAAAGTTCCACTCTGATGAGATACCCACGGTATTTTTAGAAAGAAGAACCAGAAATGGTAATACCGTGGTCAAAGATGGTATCTTCACTCCCGAAGGAGTGAAGGATGGGAGAAGCCACAGTATATGTGATGAAGAGCATAAAGATTTTGATAATGATCATGCAAAGCTCTTCATCATCAAAAGAAGTTTTTGCATCAAAAGTCTTGGGTGGGAGGGTTGGGATGAAATCTTCATGAGAAGGTACACCTCCCCCCAGACTAATATCTTCCTCAAGATCAAAATAGAAATGATCGTATTCCGGAGGAGATATAAAGAAAGAAAGTTCATCGGAGAACTTGTCGAGATAAAGATCATTCATATCAAAATGAAATGATTCATATTCGGGAGGAGAGATATGAGCATGATAAGTGGTACTGCCACTACTCGTCTCCTCCGAATGATCAATATCAAAGAAGAAGGTTTCAAAAGATGGGATAGAAAGATTGAGATCAGAAGTGGGATTGCCACTAGCCGTGTCAAACGTAAAACTCTCATATTCGGTACAAGCATCCTCGAGCTCGAGCTCCAAAGGATCTGACGACTTCTTTTCAAGATTAACTGCTTCATAAACTTCCTTCGGGGGAAGAGAAAGGAACGGTTCATCAATTATTTTTAATGAATCATCTTCCCCCGGATCACTGTCAGTCTCAACAATTTTCGGAGAAATTGGAGTTTTATCAAAGAACACCTCGACCTCTTCCCTAGAGATAACATTTTCTTCAATCGGAGGAGAAGAATGGGAAGAGTCGAAATCAAGAATCTCGATATGATAAATTTGTTCTGGAGGTGGGACAAGTGGTGTGCTCTTAGAGCTAGCAATTTCCACCGCTTCCGTTGTAGTCTCCGATTCATCTTCATCATCGTCGTCAAGAACACTCTTAGTATTTGCAGCACAACACTCAAACCATTTGCTCGATCCAGGATTGATTTTCATGGCCTTGAGTTCAGCACGTTTTTCTGACATACTCTTGACCGTGAATTTTGAAAGGTTTGGATCAATTCTTTTAGGAGCAATTACGGGATCGGAATTTTGATCAACCGTAGCGACATTGCATTTGTCGGTTTGAGGTTTCGAGTTCGGATTAATATTGAACGTAACTTTTTCCTTATCGACCCGCAAAGTAATTTCTTCACCATAGACATCGATCAAAGCACGCCCGGTCCTCAAGAATTATCTTTCGAGAATAATCGTTAAAATTAAATCAGACGTTTATTCAGAAAATAGATACGCCGCTTATAAATTTAGAATGCGTCGTATCAGTTAAAATTATCAAAAATCAACGTATATTTATTAATATTAAATGCGTCGTATTAACAAAAGTTAATGCGCCGTATTTTCGTTACGTTTCAAAATACAAGATTTTTTATTCAGAAGATGCGCCGTATCGACAGAGATCGATGCGTCGTATCTGTTTAATAATTCGAAAACTGTTTTTAATTAAAATAATAGATACGCCGTATCTGCTAAAGCAGATGCGTCGTATGGCGTTATCGCTTAGAAAAATTTCTTATTAAAAACAGAATACGCCGTATCTTGGGGAAAGATGCGTCGTATCGAATTTATTAAACGCGTTGTATTTTATAAAAATTAAACGCAATACGCCGTATCTATGAAAATAGATGCGCCGTATCGTTTGAATTAGCTCAGTACAACGATAGCAGTATGCAAGAAAATACAGAAAATAAAAACAAACCAAAATAAACAAAAATTAAACACACGAAAACAGAAAATATGCAAATAATACAATGAATGCAATTTAACTAATATACAACAGAGTTAGCGGTTAGAATTAAAATTAAAAACCTAATTAGAATACTAATCAAATTAACAGATAATAACAATTCACTCCCCGGCAGCGGCGCCAAAAACTTGATGCGCGTGTGCGTATGCTCTAATTTATACCCACGGTATGTCGTTGTGGTTTTAGCAGTATTCAAGTTTTAAATTTATATTTAGCCGACTTATCAATAACACACACACTTTAACGAGCAGTGTACCCGGTCAGTATGAATATAATGGTAAGTAGAGTGTCGATCACTAAGAGTGGAACGTATTATCTAGTTATTCTAATCAGTATTTTAATATCCTAAGTTAGCTATACAACCTAATTTAACGCAAGGGGGTTCAGCCTGAGAGACTGGCACGGTTTGATTGTGATTAAATATAAACTAAACTAATGAGCACGAATCAGCGAATAGCACACACGTACACAGATAAATACTTGAGACAATAAGAAGACCTGTCCTGATAGTTAAGTAGCTTGTCACTTGTTTTATTGCTAGTTTTATATGAAGTGTATAGTTCGATGCAACGCACCGAGATTAATCCCTTTCTCGTTGGCTCTAATCTTATCGGCGAGTAAACCCTTAATGATTACTTATGACTATCCTACTTATCTTTCTTCCTACTTTTCTACAGACGATAGAATGCATAGGCGATCTAATAAATAGGCAAGGAAGGGGCATGGCGAGCCAAGCAATGCTCAGCTAGACACAGAGGTTATTGATGCGTAGTTTTTCGACCTTACAACAGGTTTTACCTCTCGAGGGATCTCAAGAGGCTTGCAATCCCCACCAGGCAGTGTACCTGACCGATGTAGTACAGTGTAGTGGCAAGTACCGGGGGATTGATCGTTCTCTAGGGGAATAGTGTCGTTAGGATTGAAAAACTACTTTAATAGGTCTAAGGGTGAGGGAAGATTCTTTTTGTATTTTTTATATTTTTATAAAAGCAAGTAAAATCTCGGGTTTGAAGGAGTGGGCGGAATTAGTTGCTAGTCAACTAACCCAAATAACTACAATTGCAAATAAAATAAAATAACTGAAAATAAAAAGGTTGTGGAACTTATATGGAGAGAAATGTGTTTACTTGGATTTCCTTACTCCCTAACTATCTTTTACCGGTTGATTAGTGTGTATTAATTGCGTGGATGACGGGTGTATTCCTTAATACCAATCGTGGGGTGGCGTACGTACTTCCCCAACTCTATAAGCTCCTACTTCACTCCTATTTCGAGCCGGTTAAGAAGCTCCTAACATGGGATCACTAGAATTCGCTCATGCATTAAATACAACCATAATAACCTTAGTACGCATTGGTTCATGTTTCTTAAGACGTTCAAGCAAGTTACCGTATAGGATGTTAGCCAGTTTTCTTAAGCCTAACATTGATAAACAATCATCCAATACAATTAATAACACACCAACAACCAATAATCAATAGTTAGGTTTCATTAGATCTAAGCAAACACAAGATAAATCTAGCCTAGCATGTTAAATAAAAGACAAGAACAAGATATAATCAAACAACACATAGACATATTGAATGATTAATTGATTACTTATCTTCAATTGAACATGGGAGATCCAAGGGTATAAAACCCTTAAAAGTAGCAGAAAAATCGTCTTAGGGTTTCTCCTCACAAAGTTGCACACCAATGACTAAAAATTATGAGAATATATATAGAAAATCAGATCTGACGGCGTCACGTTATAGAGCTGACGCCGTCACCTCGCCGCGGTTAGGGTTTCTTGATGGCCTTCTTGACGCCGTCCCCTTTTAATCATCCAAAATCCTCTCTGGCGCGTCAAGGGTTGACGGCGTCACAGGTACTTTTCCAGCCGATTTTGAGACTTTGTCGTTTTCTTCACTTTTATGCTCCAAAAACGTCCAAAATGCTTCCTTTTCCAGATTTCTTCTCCAAAGTACCTAAAATGACAAAAGGAACGATTTAGGGCAATATTTGATCAAATAAATACGATTTAGGGCTTAAATGACCCCCTAAAAGCGGTACACTTTTCGCTTCATCAAATACCCTTACACTTGAGATTTGCTTGTCCTCAAGCAAATGCGCTTTTATTCTAATCAAAATACAAGTTAGGGGTCATTTAACGCTAATATAAAAGTAATTACAACAAATAGTCGTTCCACTTTAATCATAATAAGCACGGAGATTACAAACTAGCACCTCACAAGTAGTGTTTAGATACTCACATCTCTCAAAGAGGGCTTTTAAACGGGTTATAACGTTAGGTGTAGGGATATGATAAACACGGTTTTGTTGGATAAAGGATATTTTACTGGTGGCGAGTTAAAGATCTTGATTAATTACATGTACAATATGGCGTTGCTAAGCCAAGACTAGACTCGACTTAAGCTAATGAAAAAAATAACAAAAAGATAAAATAAACATAAAATGAAACGGGATGGTAGTCCGTATTTTTTTTTTTTTTTTTTTTTTTTTTTTTTTTTTTTTTTTTTTTTTTTGCATACACTCTTGCCCTACCATCCAAAATAATACATCGTAGGGGGTTGTATCCCCCTTACACTTGAACTTTTACATAACTTTACAATTAACTATTCTAATGACTCGAATTAAGATAATCGAAACACTTGGAGTACTTTTAAAATATTTAGCACATATGGGGGTAATAATGTTGTTCTTCCCCATTACTCCATTACACTAGTACTTTACCCATGAGTCCCAATCGTCCCAAAACAATATGTACAAGGATATGACTCGACTTAGCAACCATGTAATCAATTAGATAATTAACTTGGGGTTTAAACAAATGTTGTCATAATAATGCACTAAAAATGAGTGCATACAAGGTAGGCTAAGGCGATTTGGGTGTACATTTAAGTGGGGTGTAAACAAATTCTTACTTTAAGTAAAATACTTAAAGTTAGAAACGAAAAGATAGGCTCTGAGGGGTGTACTAGAGGTATCGTGTACTAAAAATGAGTACAACGCAAAGGGTGTGGGAGAATTACTTGACCAATGTAGCCAATGTAATTATAACAAAAACACAGGTGTAAAACAATGGGTTAATCCTAATGCCTCTTATCATGTAGTAAATCTAACTACACGAATGTAGTCTCACTTGTGGCCTCGGAATGGTCCTAACGCAAGTTCTAGAATCTAAGTGCTACCGGTACACACATCATAGCATAAATGCTTTTCCTACCAATTCTAGGGGCGAACCTCACATATTTGGGGTGGAAAATTTTTTTAGTGGTACGGTTTTGTGCTAGTCATATAACTCCTATCCGTGAGACGCTCATTAATACCAAAGTTTCACTCGTATATGTTGTAAAAAATTTTAAATTTGGCACTAAAATTGCCTTAACAGGTATTTCTCTCAGTTTTATTACACATCTACCATTAAACAAACGAAAAATCAAGCGTAATAGCATTCTTTAAGGTATCGTACTTTACCCCCCCCCCCCCCCCCTTACACTTAAGATGGACATTGTCCCCAATGTTCAAATAACAAGATGTAAAAGTAAATAAGGTAAAAGAATGAAATCAAATACTCCCTTGATTCGCTCGGTGGATAAAGAGGTAACATGGTTAGATCTTCTTCCAAGGTAATGTTGAAACTTCAAGATTAAAGCAGCGCCAAAAGCTAGATTCCACATACATCTCCTTGTCCAAAATAACCTGTTAAACCTGAGAAAACAAACACGAAAACCTGCATAACATCGGCGGGATAAATCTGTATAAGGATATAATGCTTGTGGAATGATTATTTTGCAGATTCCTGGAGTTTATAAGTTAGAGATTTAATAAAGCATTTTATGATTCCGGAAGAAAAACAAAACTTTCAAAAAAAATTCCAGAAAACTGTTCCTGACGCCGTCAGAAGTGATCTGACAGATTTTTCATGTTAAGTTTTCGGAAAATTTCTGGAAAAACTCAATCCTTATTTCCTGGAAATCCTGCAAAATATTATTATGACTCGATACAAGCATTTGACTCAAACAATTACTAATATGTATGTTAATGTAATATTGTTATGATTCATGTTCATTTGTTCTAATAAACCGATTTGGATTTCCCTTACACTTATCTTTTGCAAAATACCTTTATATGTAGTTAAGACGAAGTTAAAAACAAAATAAAGCATTTTCACAATTTAGTTTCGAACATGAATCAATAATAATAAAAATTAAACATACATACGGAAGCAAATAAAATCAAACAAACAAATAAATAAACACACAAAGCAAATAAAGCTTGGGTTGCCTCCCAAGAAGCGCTTGTTTTTGTTCGAGTCACGAGCCTGACTCTACCCTTATTTAACGGATAAAGGAGAGGTTTTTCCTACACTTAGGATTAAGTGCGGGTGATAGTAGTGATACACACCATCTCGGTGGAAGTATGCCGCGTGAGGAAAGAGTGGTGGATGAATTATATACTCAAAGGGGTGTGCTCCTTTCATCATAACCTTACCAAGTTCACTTTGGTCAATGGGTGAATTAAAGTTTTCTCCTAAAAAGGGATCATCTTTTATCAACTTCGAGAAATTCCAAGTTGGGAATCCATCTTGACCTAATAAACCCGGTTTAAACCCATAATGTTTCTTGTGATCAATCATGAATGGGTGATGTAAGTATGTAAGGTCATGGTTCACTCCTATATTAGCTTCCACTCCACATGGCCTAGAGTCTACTACCTTAATCTTAACATTACCCGGACTACATGGTTTGATGGGTGGATCGGGACCTTTTTAAATTCCTAAATTCACATCTAAGGATGGAAGATTAGGTAACGGTTTTGGCTGAGGCTCCGTTCATCAAAACTAGGAACTTCCATATAACTAAAAGAAAGGTTATGACTACAAGTATTCAAACCTATATCCTCTAGTTGTGTTTGGTCCAAGGGTTCTACCTCTATTGGGGTTCCTATAGTCTCTTCTACTTCTTCTGGGTAAGTCACGGGTGGTGTGTGTGCCTCAAATGATGGTAGGACTTGTGGGGTACTTGGTGGGCTTATGTTACTTACCTCATCATTCCTTGTGTCAAGATCACCTATATCCTCATCATGTGTTTTAGTAGAATCTAACCCTAACATTTTCTCTAGTATCTCAAGTGCTTCTCTAGGCATCTCAACTTCTATATCCGAATCATAAGGATCATCCTCAATATTCTGACTGCTATATTCAAATTACCCAAAAGATTCATCATGTGTTTCTTGAGATTCATCGTCATCGATCATAAAACTTAGGTCTTTTTGATCAATGTGATCATGCTCGGCTAGATCCTCCATCACATCAAGATCACCTAAGTGTTCACCCTGTATTATGGTAGTGCCTAACCATGACATGCAGCTAGGTGGCTCAACTCTACCCTCATCCCCAAACAAACTTGTTTCATGATCCTTGAAATTTGTAGTCAACTGACTTGTATTAATGTTTGTTAGGTTGTCAACTATATAATAATATTGGGCACAATTCTCAATAGCTTCCCATGCTTCTTCAGCACTTAATTCCCTAAGATCCCTGCCGGCAAAATAGTAAATGTCCCTTTGGGCATGTCGGTCGACACGATCGTAAAAGATTTGAGTTAGGGACCATAAATCGAAGTTATGATGAGGGACTTTTTGGAGTAAATATTTAAAACGAGTCCATGCATCATAGAGAGGTTCATCTTTATGTTGTTTAAACATCAAGATGTCATATGGAGTGGGTGAATTACGTGGTTGGTAGTATGGTGGATTCGCGTTCTCCATAATGGTGAACGGAAGAGTCAATGGAAATTACAAACAAACACACAAATAAAAATAGATAGACTAAAGAAAAACTTAGAAAAATAAAATAAAAATCTCACTAGAAAGAAATTTAGTGAGTAGACCTAATAAAATAAAAATTCAACCTAAACAATAACTATTCCCCGGCAACGGCGCCAAAAACTTGATGCGTGGTTTTGCGACCTTACAACAGGTTTTACCTCTCGAGGGATCTAAAGAGGCTTGCAATCCCCACCAGGCAGTGTACCTGACCGATGTAGTATAGTGTAGTGGCAAGTACCGGGGGATTGATCGTTCTCTAGGGGAATAGTGTCGTTAGGATTGAAAAACTACTCTAATAGGTCTAAGGGTGAGGGAAGAATCTTTTTTGTATTTTTTATATTTTTATAAAAGCAAGTAAAATCTCGGGTTTGAAGGAGTGGGCGAAATTAGTTGCTAGTCAACTAACCCAAATAACTACAATTGCAAATAAAATAAAATAACTAAAAATAAAAAGGTTGTGGAACTTATATGGAGAGAAATGTGTTTACTTGGATTTCCTTACTCCCTAACTATCTTTTACCGGTTGATTAGTGTGTATTAATTGCGTGGATGATGGGTGTATTCCTTAATACCAATCGTGGGGTGGCGTACGTACTTCCCCAACTCTATAAGCTCCTACTTCACTCCTATGTCGAGCCGGCTAAGAAGCTCCTAACATGGGATCACTAGAATTCGCTCATGCATTAAATACAGCCATAATAACCTTAGTACGCATTGGTTCATGTTTCTTAAGACGTTCAAGCAAGTTACCGTATAGGAGGTTAGCCAGTTTTCTTAAGCCTAACATCGATAAACAATCATCCAATACAATTAATAACACACCAACAACCAATAATCAATAGTTAGGTTTCATTAGATCTAAGCAAACACAAGATAAATCTAGCCTAGCATGTTAAATAAAAGACAAGAACAAGATATAATCAAACAACACATAGACATATTGAATGATTAATTGATTACTTATCTTCAATTGAACATGGGAGATCCAAGGGTATAAAACCCTTAGAAGTAGCAGAAAAATCATCTTAGGGTTTCTCCTCACAAAGTTGCACACCAATGACTAAAAATTATGAGAATATATATAGAAAATCATATCTGACGGCGTCACGTTATAGAGCTGACGCCGTCACCACGCTGCGGTTAGGGTTTCTTGATGGCCTTCTTGACGTCGTCCCCTTTTAATCATCCAAAATCCTCTCTGGCGCGTCAAGGGTTGACGGCGTCACAATGGTGCTTGACGCCGTCACAAGTACTTTTCCAGCCGATTTTGAGACTTTGTCGTTTTCTTCACTTTTATGCTCCAAAAAGGTCCAAAATGCTTCCTTTTCCAGATTTCTTCTCCAAAGTACCTAAAATGACAAAAGGAACGATTTTGGGCAATATTTGATCAAATAAATACGATTTAGGGCTTAAATGACCCCCTAAAAGCGGTACACTTTTCGCTTCATCAGTTATCAATGCACTAATAAAAGTCACCAAAGACATCAACATATAAACTTTAATTGATGGGAAAGCAATTTTAAGGGGAGTTGAAGTGCATGATTAAATCAATGTCACAAGCCCATCAATCCTGATGAATTAATTAAAGTGTACTAATACAATAAAACAAAACTACTTAATGAATTGAATACATGCAGGACCTTCTTACAGCTCTTGTATCTTCGTTCAAGGTGTGTCTTGTGCTGCTACTTCGTCTGAATTCGGCTTAGGGTTTCTTCTGTCTTGTACTTAGCTAAATTGTCGAACTCCGAAATTCATCTGACTTTGGGGTATTTATAGTTTCTGTCTGAGGGCAAGATGCGGCGCATTGAATAAGTAGATGCGGCGCATTGACTTAACTTCGCGTGGGGTCCAAGATTAATATATTCAGGAATATTCGTACACCGCCAGAAGATGCGGCGTAACTCCATTCTTGTATGCGGCGCATGTCCTTTGCCGTCTTGGATTATATCTTGTGAAATCTTGATAGTGATGCGCCGTATATAATAAGTAGGATGCGGCGTATCTGGAGCAGAATGGTCTTGATCTTGTACATTTCAGTAGACTCTTAACTTCTTGCTTGTTTTGCTCCATAATTAGTCCAAAATCACCAAGTTTCACATAATACTTGTTTTTACCTGAGAATTACAAAAGTAAACATTAACGTATCAATTCTCACAGATAATATAATAAAACAAGTCAAATAAATAGGATAAATGACGGTAATAAAATGTACTTATTTGAGTTCTTCACTAATCCTTTAACTTTATTTCCTGTAATCTTCAAAATCTTCAATACTTTTATATTTTTTCCTCCTTTGCTTTTAAGTCCTTCATCTTTCATACTGTTTTGTCTTATCAACTCAATTATAATTCCCAACAATCTTCCCCTAGTTGATAATGACAAAACCAAATAAGCACGAACTTCCCCTGAAGCTAATATATATGAAAGAAAAAGACTTCCCCTTAATCCATGCTATACCACCAAGGATCTTCAAGTTGCAAAGCTTCAATATACTTCTTCCCCTTTTTGTCATAATCCACTAGGAGACTCTAAGTAAATGCAACTTTGATCTTCAAAACCACAAACCACTATCAAACTTCCAATCCAGTCTTCTAATGTCTCGAATTACCCACCATTAAGAACACCAAAAATCTTACTATAATGAACTCAAGACAAAAGAAACCTAAATCGGTAGTAGTAATTAATAACAACTAGCAGTTGTAAAAACCTTCCCCTCGAATGGTGCATGTAGTAACCATAAGAACTTTTCGAATAACTAACCACCATAGTGACAAACACCATGTAGTACCATCCATGAACGAGCACCAAATAGCTTACGAAAAATGACTACAATAATATTTGTGACCAAGTAGTAGTAATAATGAAGAATAGTTCTATGATCGAGCTGTAGAAACCATGTAGAAAGTAGAAATCTTCCCCTGAACATGAACATGATATCTACTTTAAACAAACCTGATCACTTGTAACACCAATCTTCAAAACCAAATCCATTCTTTTGTGTGTGTTAAAAATATCTTCATAAATCCAAACCTCAGACCATGAATCAAAAACATGTACTTTTTTTGTTACGTATCACATAAATCTGAGTAGACAAAAATCGAATACAAGAGTGTCATCAAAACTTTCATCTACTGAATATTAAGGCACATAATGAATCCATGAAACCCTTCTGTCACCCGTAAATGCCTTGCATTCACTCCATGTCCAATACCTAATGATCCCTTGTTCATCTCTCTCAAACCTTCATACACTGATAAACATCCCTTACGCAACCCATCAATAAATAATATCCCCAATAGTATCGCCAATGAAAAATATTCAACAACGATAATAATTTGACCTCAACATAGAAGTAGAAGGATTAAACTTCAACAGGCATTATTACGTATTCAAAAATCATGAGCAGTATAAACATACCAATGAGCAGCACTAAGTATCGAGTGGCAAGACTAAATACAATCACAGCAATACTATCATGGAATGCATCAGTACAAAGTATAAAGTAGCAGTACCAACTTATTATGGCAGTAATACTAAAATTCAGACAGCAGTACTTCGATACAGGCAGTACTAATAAACCTTCTAGCAGTTGTAATATGATGGCAGCAGTATGAATGTAAACGCAGCAGGACAAACTCACACTCAAACCCTGAACGAGATCTGTTATCTTCTTTAAACCAGTAACCAGAAGAAGAAAAGATATGTTTACAGAAACTCATGAAGCATATGACAGATTATCATTCACTTGCCTTTCAGAAACATGCTCAGCACATAAACCCTGGACATTAGGGTTTGTATTCTCCCCAACAAAAGAAAATTTTAACTGAAAGAGACATCGATTAGGTTTTCCCAAGAATAGAATCGGACGTATATCAAGGTGAAACCATATAAAGTGAAATCGAATATCATGCAGAACAAGATATCCAATAATCCACCGACCCATGATCTTTGTAGTACGAGGTTTGATCTTTGTCGAATCAACCAATCAGGAGTATAATAATTATGCTGGAAACGACAAAAAGAGACATACACTCGATATGGTTGGTTAAGCAAGTAACCCTACAAATAGCAAACTAAAATTTATACCACCGACCCACGATTGTAACTTAATGAAAACTAAGAAACATTAATGGGACAGTAAAGAAAAGAATAAAGTAATCGATCCACCAATAGGGTTTAGGGGTTAAAGAACCATAAGTCATTTTAGCCAGAGAGTTGTTAAGATATACCAAGAATCACCAAACAACTTATCTTTGAGTGATTAAATAGAAAACCATAAAAACGAATATGCTCTTCTTCAAGCCATCTTCAAAGTCGATTATAACCAATCAAAGCTAATTCTCTTTCATGATTCATAGACACCAAACAACATATATCCAACTTCCATGATGAATTAAAACAAGTAACACTGAATATAGGAACTTAAATATCACAGAAACCCTAAAATTTTGACAAACTTGAACTTCTCTGCAGCAGTTTTCAAAAATTAATACCTGAAGATTAAGAGCTCAGATTGAAGATCCCTCCGGTGAGAATCTACCTTGATATATAGAGAACCTCCAGTAAAATTTCAGCCCGATCCAACGGTTACCGAATGCGATATCGCTTTTTTAAAAACAACACTGAAGAAAGTTACGAAAATTGAAACCAAAGTCGATTTTCTTCATCTTTCTTCGACTAAAAGCCTTGTAAATCCCTAGGCAACGAGCTCCCCAAGCTCTAATACCAATTTTGGAGTTTAGAATATATCCACGGATCATTTAGAGCAATAGGGATAACAATAGCAAAGAAAACAATCATGCACAACGGAATAAACAAAACATCATTGTTATTAAAATAAGGTTTCTCGTCATCATCTCTACAATAAAAACTAATAGACCCAATTCTACACGATCAAATGTAGAACGTGTTACCTACACTAACAAGGAATCATAAGATCCTTGAGGCTAAATACACTTAACCCATAAACCTTTACCTCATAATCATCATTAACTTAAGATTATGGATACTTACTTGTGGTGTATCATTGCTAGGAAAGACTATGAACATGAGGTCTTCATCTTTTTCTTCCTCAACCACCAAACTAGCTTTCCCTCCCTTTTCTTCTTCTCCCAAAACCGGACCTTCCAACACACACTCAACTCTTCTTAATTTCTCTAGAATCTTCCCCATCTAGATATTTACTTCTACTACTTTGGCCTCTTGACACCTTTAGTCCCTTAGGTCTCTTACCTTATACTTTTGCCACACCTCACATTATAACACATTTCATACTTGGCAACTTAGGTCCTTGGATTCTATTTCCTTTATAATTATGCACATAATACTTTCTATAGCTATAATACACATCCTTTGACTATCGGGTTTGACTATAACGCAACATTCGTTAACTAGCCAATCACGTTAAGCCCTTAGTCAATTCCATCTGGGGTAGGGCCTATTTGTATCCGGGGAACGGGTGTTACAATAAGTTTGAAACACTCTGTTTTCAGAATATGTCTGCCATGGTTGTATCAATCAACGTAGAAAACATTGTACAAAACACTCTTCAGTAAGACACAATCCACAAGACTTGCGTGTTGACATAAATAATGCCTAAAAACATTATTAATATTTCTTGATATCTCTATGTTTTGATAATCACAAAATAAGAATCATTAAACATAAAACATATCAAGTAAACAAGTATTTACATCTTGACACACATAAAAACCTACGCCCTATGTCTCTTTATATAATAGAGACATTAGGATTACAAAAGATAAGTATTAGGAAATAAAACAAATCTTCCTAATCTTTTAACTTTATTTCCTGTAATCATCAAAATCTTCCATACTTTTGAAGTTTTCCTCCTTTTCTTTTAAGTCTTTCATCTTTCATATTGTTTTGTCTTATCAACTCAATTGTAATTCCCAACACAAATGCCGAATTTGATCATCATCGCCTTCACCATTGTAAGACAATTCTTACGCATGTTGTTTTATAAAGGGCCGGGACAATTGTTTTCAAAAGGATCCTTCGAAGGAATTCCAAGACAATCGCAAACAACCCATAACAATCTCATTTAGCAGCCCTAAACAACCCTTAACAGTTTACTTTAGCAGTCCCAAACAACCCCTTAACACCTATTTACACATTAAGTTGTAAATGAAGGGAAATGCAAAACTGTTTGGCTCAGAATTGCGAGTGCGAAACCGGATAAGAGGGAATCTGACCCGCCATGACTGGAAACACCGCTCAGGTGGTGCTTCCACGCCAAGTTACGTGTAGCTTTCACCTGTCATGATCCGTCAAGTTTTTTAGTTGGAAAATAATCAACGCACGAAGGCAATAGTATCTTCATCGCCTATAATAAACTCAAAATAAGCCGGTGTTTTAAATATTATAAAAACGGACTTAAAGCACAATAAGCAACTATTACCGCCAGTAATAGAAGGCTGTGCACAGTGGTGACCAGACACGACCATGCCACATCAGCTTTCTCTCTCCGACGACGACCAAATTGCCACAGCGTCAACCAAGTTATTTTTTTAATTTTTTAATTCAAATATTTTAAACAACAAATTTAAACTTCATTAAAAATTAAACATTACATAATTATTCAAATAAACATTAAAAACATTACATAAATTATTCAAATAACATTAAAAACATTACAAAAATTCTTCATCGTCATCGTCACTTGCGTCTTCGTCTTCACTCTCTTATGTGTTTAGAACTGTGTTTGAGGTTGGTATTTATAAGGTTTTGAAGTGGTAAAGTTTTTTTTTAAATTTTTTTTTATTATTTATTTACAAACGGTAACAAAATTTGGAATTGTGTGTGTATTAAAGTCGGTCGTATTTTCGACCAACTTGTGGATCTGGAGGACCGACGACCGATCAAGGACCAAGCCCCATATTGGGCACGACCGATTATGATCAAGGTCAGCCGATGGGTGGTGACCGACCACTGTGCCCAACTAATATGCTGGTACAAAAATTTGTGTCATAGCGAACAATGCTTTGCAATAGTGGTTTCCACTACATGCACAGTTACAAACCACCCACAACACTTTTACAAAAATGAATATAATACGTGGCTACAGTAATTTTTGTCTTAGTGAACAGTTTTTTGAACAGTACGGATAAAATATTCTCCGCACATACCCGATCTCACCACAGACACATAACTGGTTACAAACCAGATCTCACCTGCTTCTCAATAAGCAAACTGTACATAACGTGACGTCAGTCGATGCAAGTTAGTAGCATCAAAGCAAGTGTCAGCAAATGCAACCGAGCATCAACAAAGCAAGCATCAACAAAGAAAGCATAAGTGATGCGCGTGATGTGTCGTTGCGGTTTAGCAGTTTTAATGCCTACTCAAGTTTTAAATTTATATTTAGCCGACTTATCAATAACACACACACTTAACGAGCAGTGTACCCGGTCAGTATGAAGATAATGGTAAGTAGAGTGTCGATCACTAAGAGTGGAACGTATTATCTAGTTATTCTAATCAGTATTTTAATATCCTAACGCAAGGGGGTTTCAGCCTGAGAGACTGGCACAGTTTGTTGTAATTAAATGATAAAATAAACCACTAGGCACGAATCAGCAAGTAGCACACACGTACACAGATAGATACTAGAGACAATAAGAGGGCTGTCCTTATGATTAAGTAGATTGTCACTTGTTTTATTGATAGCTTTATATGAAGTGTATATAGTTAACCCTTTCTCGTTGGTCCTATTCTTATCGGCGAGTAAACCCTTAATGATTACTTATGTCTAAAAGTTATTCCTAAGTGATCAATTTAGAAACAACCGTGGGAGCCACATCTTGTCCCGCAGTCGGATGCCCGCAAGCCACTAATAAACACAGAGGTTATCAATGCACTAATAAGTAGTAACCAAAGACATCAACATATAAACTTTAATTGATGGGAAAGCAAGTATTAAAGGGAGTGCAATCTTTCGTTGTCACATTACACAAGCCACCAATCCTGATGAATTAAAGTTTGCTAACACAATAAAACAAAACTACTTAATGAATTAAATACATGCAGCACCTTCTTACAGCTCTTGTATCTTCGATTTGGGTGTGTCTTGTGCTGCCTCCTTGACTGAATTCGTCCTTTTGCTCTGCTGTCCGAACTTCGGTTTTAGGGTTTCGAACTCTTAAATTCGTCTGGTCTACGGGGTATTTATAGTTTCTGTCTGAGGGAAGATGCGGCGCATCTACTTAAGTAGATGCGGCGCATGTACTTAACTTCGCGTGGGGTCCAAGATTATAATATTCAGGAATATTCGTACACCGCCAGAAGATGCGGCGTAACTCTTTATTAGATGCGGCGCATGTCCTCTTGTATCTTGGATCGTATCTGGTGATATCTTGATAGAGATGCGGCGCATTTCGAGAGTGAGATGCGGCGCATCTGGAGCAGAATTGACTTGATCTTGTCCATGTCAGTAGACTTCCACTTTATGCACGTTTTGCTCCATTATTAGTCCATAATCGCTAAGTTTCACCAAATGCTTGTTTTTACCTGAGAATTACAAAAGTAAACGATTAAGTATCAATCCTCATACATAATATAGTAAAACAAGTCAAATTAATAGGATAAATGATAGTAATAAAATGTACTTATTTGAGTTCATCAAATATCCCCCCACTTGAACTTTACTTGTCCCCAAGTAAACCTTAGAATTTCATTTATGAAAATGTATCCTAAAAGATGTTAGGATTTATTTTTATATTTAAGCATGTATTCATTTATTTCATAATCACACAACTAAACACTTAACGAATTAGAAGTAAAATAAAATAAGTCGATAAAAGCAAATCTAATCGTTTAACTGTCCAGTCGCGACGAATATTCTATCATAAGCTTGGCAAGTATACACATCTCCACCACTAAAGCTAAGGAATAACAAGTCTAAAGCGGTAAAAAGGGTTTTTAGGCTAAAGGGTTAATTATTCTTATTTACACTATCGATCTCAAATTCCAGAAAAGGCGACAAAATTACAAATACATGATCGAATCCACGAACACGATACTTGCAATTGCTCAAATCCTTAACTCGAATAGGCTAAAGATAGGTCCAAACTTCACCAATAATAATATATCAAAAAGGGCGACAAAATCATAAATACATAGCCGAATCCACGACTACGATACTTAAGATTGCTCAAATCCCTAATCTCAATAAATCAAAGGTTCGGTTGGATAAAGAATAATACAGGGTATGGATAACATTTGGGATATAAATTGGTGTAAAAATAAAAATAAACAAAACAAAACAAATAAATTAAAATCCTAAGTGTGGTTAATCACTATCCCAACCATCCCATGAATAAGACTCATATCATTGAATAACTCACGCTTTAACACTTGAAACACACGCTTTAGGTAGACACGAATTATACTCAACAAGATCTTAATCAAAGAATAAAACTTAATCGGCATTCCCATAACTGCCAATTCCCATTCAATCCATAGATATAATACAACAAATAGTGGTGATATCGACCACTTACATAACTCTACATTGTTGGCTTAAAATAAACATCCAACTCTTTTTTCTTTCTTTTCCTTTTCTCATTTTTTCGATTTTTTTTTTTTTTTTTTTTTTTTTTTTTTTTTTTTTTTTTTACTTGAAACATAAACATAGATGTGTAAAATTTCACCACATCACTACAACTTTCTTTCCGGATAATTTTTTTCATACTTTTCATACTTTCAGAAATAACGGTAATAGTGAAAGTAGTAAACACACGAAAAATAAACTCAAAAATATACAATATTTACTTTCACTCCAATTTGCATTGTGCAATTTCCCGACCTAACCATAGATAATGAATTACGCACGCGAACACAGGTAATGTAAGGAAACACACTTTGCCTATAGCAATTAACCAACCACGGATTCTAATCTACAGGGTAGGCTAAGGTTTAAGGTGTAACGAAACATTTTAAACATAGGTGTAAGAAACGAAAGGAATGGCTCTGAGTGTTTTTCTAGGGGTATCTTACTCTAAAAATGAGAGTAACAAAAGGGTTTATACGGGGGTTAACTAACCAGTGTAGTTAGCTAATAACACATAACATATAAAGGCTATTTGGGTGTAATCCTAGAATTTTACCAAGTTAGACAAGTCATTCCAATTATATAAATAATACTCATTATGGTGGTCTCGAATAGTATACAAGCCAAGTTCTAAAGTTTACAAGTCACCGGCACACTCATAGATTTGTGAATTTTGAAAAATCACAATTTTTGAAAATAACGTCATGTGTGCAGTTATGCAACTTAGATCTTAAACAAAAACATGCTAAAAAATTTTTAAGTTTGATATATTAAGCACATTTTAAGCATAATTTTTGAAAAAGTAGGACAAGTAAGTGTTAAGTGTTCTAATTCTCCTATCCCCCCCCTTAAGTTAAACAACGTCCTCGTTGTTTGTATAAAAGGTTAAAAACTGGAAAGAAAAGAATTAGAACGGAAAAACTCCCCTGAGATTTGCTCGGTATGATCCTCCATTAGTATAAGAGCAAAAATCATCTTTCTTGTGGATTAGAACGTTAAAGCTTCATACTTGATGTATCCACAGGAAATCCAGGAAACTATAATACCACCAACACTTTAAAACACACCTAAGATAAGAAAGGTTCAACTTGCATAACACATTAGTAGTTAGGAAAAATAAAACTTAAAAATTAAAACTGAAAATCATCAGGTCAGTCGATGCGCCGTATCTTACTGAAGAAGATACGCCGTATCGAGCCTGGAATAAATACGGATCAGAATAAAGATGCGCCGCATCCTTAACCAGGGATGCGCCGCATTAAAATAAACTGATAAATAGTTTTAAAGTCGGAAATAAAAATGCAGAAAAATAAAATAAGATATGACCATTGCAGAGGATGCGTCGCATCTCAGGACTGAGATGCGCCGTATCTTCGTGCGGCCTGGACTGACTTGACACAGAAAACAGAATAATAAAAGATAAATCCGGGTTGTCTCCCGGTAAGCACTTGTCTTTATTCCAGAGTCTTCAAGTTAGACTCACGTTCAGCTCAGCAATAAGTCCTTGTCAC
Source organism: Artemisia tridentata subsp. tridentata (assembly GCA_021014915.2). Classification (NCBI taxonomy): domain Eukaryota; kingdom Viridiplantae; phylum Streptophyta; class Magnoliopsida; order Asterales; family Asteraceae; genus Artemisia; species Artemisia tridentata. The sequence goes on from CP139508.1 coordinate 509,512,632, forward strand.
GGTCCATCCTTCGTCCTTCATCCGAAAGATTTTCCCGTATATCTCTGCGACGTTTTCTTCCGTTCGACTTAGTCTAGCATAACTCTTTGTCTTCACCGCAGTATATTCTTCATTAGGACTCAAAGAATATTTGATGATTTTAAATTGTTCAGAAATAATCATGGGTGGCTCATTGTAAGGAATCCCAAGTAGTTTACACTTTCTTTTGGTGAATTCTTCCTCGTCTTTATCAACAAACTTAAAATAAGGATCCTTAATTAAATAATCATCTAGTTCTTCAATTAGTGACTTATCGTCTTGAATTGCCTCCCATTCTCTTTCCAAATCATATTGTAACCGTCGACTAAGCTTCGTGAAATCATCAAACTGTTTATGCACCCATTCCCAGAAAGTAGTATCCGATGTCCCCTTAAGTCCTTTCAAGCGTTCAATTCTGCCCTTTTCTTGTAAAGCCTCCGCCTTTTGTGGGCAGTCTTCAATATTATCGTACCATTCATAATCTTCAAAGGTTACATCGTTGCCAACCCGTTTCATCCCAATTATACTTCCCCCATTACAGGTTCCGTCACTTTTATAATCGCAGGTCGGCCAAACACTACTCCCGTCCTTATGTTCGGTCACGTCAGCTAGCGTCTCTTGGTTTGGTTCAGAATGTAATCCTTCTTGGTGATGCTTGAGTCATCATTTATCCTGAAAATAAACAACTTGCACACGAGAGTAGCGGACCGATCAAGGTAAATATCAAAAATCAACTATATTTATCAAATTATATTCGTCGTATTAACAAACGTTAATGCGCCGTATTTTAGTTACGTTTAAAAATAAAAGATTTTTGATTCAGTAAGATGCGCCGTATCGACAGAGATCGATACGCCGTATCTGTTTAATAATTCGCAAACTGTTTTTAATTAAAATAATAGATACGCCGTATCTTCAAAAGAAGATGCGTCGTATGGCGTCAACGTTTAGAAAAAATTTTATCAAAAACAGATACGCCGTATCTGCAAAAGCAGATGCGTCGTATTACTTTATCGCTTAGAAAAAAAATTTTTTATTAAAAACAGATACGCCGTATCTTGGGGAAAAGATGCGTCGTATCGAATTAATTAAACGCGTTGTATATAAAAAAAAAAATTGAACGCAATACGCCGTATCTGAGAGATCAGATGCGCCGTATCGTTCGATTTAGCACAGTACAACGATAGCAGAACAGAAAAAATACGAAAAATAAAAACAAAAAATTAAACACACAAACAAAAATAAACACACAAAAATAGCAAACAAATAACACAAAGCAAATAATCACACAATACAACAAATATGCAAAATAGTACAATGATGCAATTAATCTAATAAAAAGAAAAAAAAAACTAATTAAAATACTAATCAAATTAACAGATAATAACAATTCACTCCCCGGCAGCGGCGCCAAAAACTTGATGCGCGTGATGTGTCGTTGCGGTTTAGCAGTTTTAATGCCTACTCAAGTTTTAAATTTATATTTAGCCGACTTATCAATAACACACACACTTAACGAGCAGTGTACCCGGTCAGTATGAAGATAATGGTAAGTAGAGTGTCGATCACTAAGAGTGGAACGTATTATCTAGTTATTCTAATCAGTATTTTAATATCCTAACGCAAGGGGGTTTCAGCCTGAGAGACTGGCACAGTTTGTTGTAATTAAATGATAAAATAAACCACTAGGCACGAATCAGCAAGTAGCACACACGTACACAGATAGATACTAGAGACAATAAGAGGGCTGTCCTTATGATTAAGTAGATTGTCACTTGTTTTATTGATAGCTTTATATGAAGTGTATATAGTTAACCCTTTCTCGTTGGTCCTATTCTTATCGGCGAGTAAACCCTTAATGATTACTTATGTCTAAAAGTTATTCCTAAGTGATCAATTTAGAAACAACCGTGGGAGCCACATCTTGTCCCGCAGTCGGATGCCCGCAAGCCACTAATAAACACAGAGGTTATCAATGCACTAATAAGTAGTAACCAAAGACATCAACATATAAACTTTAATTGATGGAAAGCAAGTATTAAAGGGAGTGCAATCTTTCGTTGTCACATTACACAAGCCACCAATCCTGATGAATTAAAGTTTGCTAACACAATAAAACAAAACTACTTAATGAATTAAATACATGCAGCACCTTCTTACAGCTCTTGTATCTTCGATTTGGGTGTGTCTTGTGCTGCCTCCTTGACTGAATTCGTCCTTTTGCTCTGCTGTCCGAACTTCGGTTTTAGGGTTTCGAACTCTTAAATTCGTCTGGTCTACGGGGTATTTATAGTTTCTGTCTGAGGGAAGATGCGGCGCATCTACTTAAGTAGATGCGGCGCATGTACTTAACTTCGCGTGGGGTCCAAGATTATAATATTCAGGAATATTCGTACACCGCCAGAAGATGCGGCGTAACTCTTTATTAGATGCGGCGCATGTCCTCTTGTATCTTGGATCGTATCTGGTGATATCTTGATAGAGATGCGGCGCATTTCGAGAGTGAGATGCGGCGCATCTGGAGCAGAATTGACTTGATCTTGTCCATGTCAGTAGACTTCCACTTTATGCACGTTTTGCTCCATTATTAGTCCATAATCGCTAAGTTTCACCAAATGCTTGTTTTTACCTGAGAATTACAAAAGTAAACGATTAAGTATCAATCCTCATACATAATATAGTAAAACAAGTCAAATTAATAGGATAAATGATAGTAATAAAATGTACTTATTTGAGTTCATCAAAAGCATAAGTTAAGCGCACTATAAGCACAATCAACTTGCGGCGTAGATGCAGTCCAGGGCTACAAATCTAATAATTTGCCCTGCCATGACTGCAAATCAAACTATGTGCCTCTCCAATATGAGGACACTAAAGGTCTTTTTAAAAATGAAATTTGTGTCTCAGTGAAAGCAAGCAACAAATAAAATGGCATACGACCTGCCAGGGCTGCAAACACCGTTCTGGTGGTGCTGCCCCACCAAGACATGGGTCACTTTCACCCACCAAGGTCAACAACAAACGCACAAAATTGCATCACAATCATACATAGAACGCGTTGTCAAAATTATCAATCTGATTGTATATAAGACTCAAGAAACCGTTTGGCTCAGATTCACGAGTGCGGAACCGGATAAAAGCGATAGTATCTTCATCGCCATATGCTAGCACAACACGTAACCCTACACACAACTTAGAAACAACCATGACTTTGAAATCCAGTCCATTTTCAGGATGTGTCTGCCATGGTTGCATTAATCAAGTTACAGAATCCTAGAATCCTGTAGAAAACACTGTTCAGTAAGACACATAATACTGCACCGACATATTAAAGGATATCCGAAGCCGCCATGACTGCAAACACTTTTCTTATAGTAATGCCCCGCCAAGATACAGGTTGATTTCACCCATCATGTTCGATCAACTTATTATAGCTGGAAAATCATAAACACCAGCAAAGAAAAGCATCAGCAAAGCACATCGTCAACAAAAAATCAGCAATTGCGTAATGGCAATCTTTGCATTTTGCAAGCCAGCATCAGCAAAGCAAAGGTAGACAAACAAAATGGTATTCGACCCGCCATGGCTGCAAACACGACATCGTGATGCCCCGCCAAGATGCAGGTTTCTTTCACTCATCGTGATCCAGCAATTAACTATAGCTACAAAAGCGTCGGCAAAGCAAGCTTAAGCAAATGCAAGGAAGCATCATGTAAGCATCAACAAAGCAAGCATCAGCAAAGCGCAGCATAAGCATTCACAGAACGCGTTGCCAAAAGTGTAAATATGATTGTATATAAGCATCAAAAAACCTTATGGCTCAGATTTGTGAATGCGGAACCGGATAAAAGGGTATCCGACCCGCCATGGCTGCAAACATGACGTCGTGATGCCCTGCCAAGATACGGGTCACTTTCACCCATCATGATCCGGCAACTAATTATAGTTGCAAAATAATAGCCACAGAGAAGCAACAGTATCTTCATCGCCAACACATGATGAAGCGAAAAGTGTACCGCTTTTAAGGGGTCATTTAAGCCCTAAATCGTATTTATTTGATCAAATATCGCCCTAAATCGTTCCTTTTGTCATTTTAGGTACTTTTGAGGAGAAATCTGGAAAAGGAGGCATTTTGGACGTTTTTGGAGCATAAAAGTGAAGAAAACGACAAAGTCTCAAAAATCGGTTGAAAGTTACCTTTGACGGCGTCAGATTTTACTCTGGACGGCGTCATGGCTTGGCAAGAAAAGGTGGATGTGAAATTTACTCATGATAAGCCAGTGAAAATTGCATGTAAATTCTGACGGCGTCACGCTTTAACCTGATCAAGGGCGTCACGGCTTAATTCAAAGAGGGACGGCGTCACGTTCAAGGTCTGACGGCGTCAAGCCTTGATAAGCCAGAACGGATTTTGGAGAGCTAAAGAGGGACGGCGTCAAGAAGGTCATCCGGGAACCCTAAAAGCGGCGAGGTGACGGCGTCACACTCCATAAGGTGACGCCGTCAGATCCAAAAGTCTATATATAGTTTTCTAATTTTTTGTCATTAGTGTGGAACTTAGTGTGGAATTTTTGGGAGAAAACCCTAAGACGATTTTAGCATCTTTTTCAAGGCTTTTTGCCTTGAGATCTTCCATGTTACATTGAAAGATAAGTTATCAATTAATCATTCAATATGTCTATGTGTTGTTTGATTTTATCTTGTTCTTGTCTTTTGTTTAACATGTTAGGCTAGATTTATCTTGTGTTTGCTTAGATCTAATGAAACCTAGCTATTGATTATTGGTTATTAGTGTGTTATTAGTTGTATTGGATGATTGTTTATCTATGTTAGGCTTAAGAAAACTGGCTAACTTCCTATTCGGTAACTTGCTTGAACGTCTTAAGAAACATGAACCAAATGCGTTCTAAAGGTTTTTATGGTTGTATTTAATGCACAAGCGAATTCTAGTGATCCCATGTTAGGAGCTTCCTAGCCGGCTCGACATAGGAGTGAAGTAGGAGCTTGTAGAGTTGGGGAAGTACGTACGCCACCCCACGATTGGTATTAAGGAATACACCCGTCATCCACGCGACTAATACACACTAATCAACCGGTAAAAGATAGTTAGGGAGTAAGGAAATCTAAGTAAACACATTTCTCTACACTTAAGTTTTCACCAACATTTTCATTTTTGTTATTTTATTTTATTTGCATTTGTAGTTATTTGGGTTAGTTGACTAGCAACTAATTCCGCCCACTCCTTCAAAACCGAGATTTTACTTGCTTTCATAAAATTATAAAAACACAAAAAAAAAAAGAATCTTCCTCAACCCTTAGACCTATTAGAGTAGTCTTTCATACCTAACGAACACTATTCCCTGTGGAGAACGATCAATCCCCCGTACTTACCACTACACTATACTACATCGGTCAGGTACACTGCCTGGTGGGGTTGTAAGCCTCTTGAGATCCCTCGAGAGGTAAAACCTGTTATAAGGTTGCAAAACCACGCATCAAGTTTTTGGCGCCGCTGCCGGGGAATAGTTATTGTTTAGGTTGAATTTTTATTTTATAGGTCTACTCACTAGATTCCTTTCTAGTGAGATTTTTATTTTATTTTATTTTAGGTTTTCTTTAGTCTATCTATTTTTCTTTGTGTGTTTGCTCGTAATTTCCATTGACTCTTCCGTTCACCATTATGGAGAACGCGAATCCACCATACTACCAACCACGTAATTCACCCACTCCATATGACATCTTGATGTTTAAACAACATAAAGATGAACCTCTCTATGATGCATGGACTCGTTTTAAATATTTACTCCAAAAAGTCCCTCATCATAACTTCGATTTTTGGTCCCTAACTCAAATCTTTTACAATCATGTCGACCGACATGCCCAAAGGGACATTTACCATATTGCCGGCAGGGATCTTAGGGAATTAAGTGCTGAGGAAGCATGGGAAGCTATTGAGAATTGTGCCCAATATTATTATATAGTAGACAACCCAACAAACTTTAGTACAAGTCAATTGACCACAAATTTCAAGGATCATGAAACAAGTTTGTTTGAGGATGAATATGTTAGTGTTGAGATACCTAAGTGGATGTCATGTAATGCCATAGTACAAAACAAACACATAGGTGACCTTGATGTGACGGAGGATTTAGCCGAACATGATCACATTGATCAAAAAGACCTAGGTTTTGTGATTGATGACGTCGAATCTCAAGAAACACATGATGAATCTTTTAGGCAGTTTGAATATAGCAGTCAGAATATTAAGGATGATCCTTATGATTCGGATATAGAAGTTGAGATGCCTAGAGAAGCACTTGAGATACTAGGGAAAATGTTAGGGTTAGATTCTACTAAAACACATGATGAGGATATAGGTGATCTTGACACAAGGAATGATGAGGTAAGTAACATAAGCCCACCAAGTACCCCACAAGTCCTACCATCATTTGAGGCACACACACCGCCCGTGACTTACCCGGAAGAAGTTGAGGAGACTATAGGAACCCCAATAGAGGTAGAGCCCTTGGACCAAACACAACTAGAAGAAATAGGTTTGAATGCTTTTAGTGATCACAACCTTTCTTTTAGTCCTATGGAAGTTCCTAGTTTTGATGAGCCGGAGCCTCAACCAAAACCGTTACCTAATCTTCCATCCTTGGATGAAAATTTAGGAATTGAATTAGGTCCCGATCCACCCATCAAAACATATAGTCCGGGTAGTCTTAAGTTTAAGGTAGTAGACTCCAAGCCTTGTAGAGAGGAAGCCAATATAGGAGTGAACCATGACCTTACATACTTACATCACCCATTTATGGTTGATCATAAGAAACATTATGGGTTTAAACCGGGTCTATTGGGTCAAGATGGATTCCCAATTAGCAGTCTCTCGAAGTTGTTAAAAAATGATCCCTTTTTAGGAGAACACTTTAACTCACCCATTGACCAAAGTGAACTAGGTAAGGTTATGATGAAAGGAGCACACCCCTTTGAGCATATAATTCATCCACCAATCTCTCCTCACGCGGCATACTTCCACCAAGTCGGTGTGTATCGCTACTATCACCCGCACTTAACCCTAAGTGTAGGGAAAACCTCTCCTTTATCCATTAAATAAGGGTAGAGTCAGGCTCATGACTCGAACAAAAACAAGCGCTTCTTGGGAGGCAACCCAAGCTTTATTTGCTTTATTTGTTTGATTGTTTGTTTATTTAATTTTATTTGTTTCCGTATGCATTTCTTATTCTTTTTGTTTACTGTTCATGTCTCAAATATAAATTGTGAAAATGCTTTATTTTGTTTTTAACTTCGTCTTAACTACATATAAAGGTATTTTGCAAAAGATAAGTGTAAGGGAAATCCAAATTTGTTTTTAAGAACAAGATTGAACATGAACGATAACAATGAGATATAAGCATGCATATTAGTATTTGTTTGAGTCAAATGCTTGTATCGAGTCATAATGATGTTTTGCAGGATTTCCAGGAAGTAAGGTAAAGGTTTTTCCAGAAATTTTCCGGAAACTTAACATGAGAATTTTTGTCAGGTCATTTCTGACGGCGTCAGGGTTTATAACCTGACGGCGTCAGATTTAATTTTCAGAAATTTTTGAAAGTTTTGTTTTCATAAAAAGTTTTTATTAAAATCTCCAACTTATAATCTCCAGGAATCTGCAAAGTTATCATTCCACAAGCATTATATCCTTATATATAGATTTTATCCCGCCGATGTTATGCAGGTTTTCGTGTTTGTTTTCTCAGGTTTAACAGGTTATTTTGGACAAGGAAATGTTTGTTGGATCAAGCTTATGGCGATGCATTAGTCATGGAGCTTTTACATTACCTTGGAAGAAGATTTAACCGTATTATTTCATTATCCACCGAGCGAATCAGGGGAGTATTTGATTTCATTCTTTTACTTTATGCTTTTACATCTTGTTATTTGAACATTGGGGACAATGTTCATCTTAAGTGTAAGGGGGGGTAAAAGTACGATTAGAGAATGCTATTACGCTTGATTTTTGTTTGTTTAATAGTAGATGTGTAATAAAACTGAGATAAATACCTGTTAGGGCAATTTTAGTGCCAAATTTAAATTTTTTTACAACATATAGGAGTGAAACTTTGATCTTAATGAGCGTCTCACGGATAGGAGTTATATGGCTAGCACAAATACCGTACCACTAAAAAATTTTCCACCCCCAAATATGTGAGGTTCGCCCCTAGAATTGGTAGGAAAAGCATTTATGCTATGATGTGTGTACCGGTAGCACTTAGATTCTAGAACTTGCGTTAGGACCATTCCGAGGCCACAAGTGAGATTACATTCGTGTAGTTAGATTTACTACATGATAAGAGGCATTAGGATTAACCCATTGTTTTACACCTGTGTTTTTGTTATAATTACTTTGGCTACATTGGTCAAGTAATTCTCCCACACCCTTTGCGTTGTACTCATTTTTAGTACACGATACCCCTAGTACACCCCTCAGAGCCTATCTTTTCGTTTCGACCTTTAAGCATTTTACTTAAAGGAAGAATTTGTTACACCCCACTAAAATGTACACCCAAATCGCCTTAGCCTACCTTGTATGCACTCAATTTTAGTGCATTATTGTGACAACATTTGTTTAAACCCAAGTTAATTATCTAGTTGATTACATGGTTGCTAAGTCGAGTCATATCCTTGTACATATTGTTTTGGGACGATTGGGACTCATGGGTAAAGTACTAGTGTAATGGAGTAATGGGGAAGAACATCATTTACCCCCATATGTGCTAAATGTTTTAAAAGTACTCCAAGTGTTTTAATTATCTTAATTCGAGTCATTAGAATAGTTATTTGTAAAGTTATGTAAAAGTTCAAGTGTAAGGGGATGCAACGCCCCTATGATGTATTATTTTGGATGGTAGGGCAAAAGTGTATGAAAAAAAAAAAAAAAAAAAAAAAAAAAAAATCGAAAAAAAATCAAGAAAAATACAAAAAAAATGAGAAAAAGAAAAAGAGAAAAAACATACGGACTACCAACCCGTTTCATTTTATGTTTATTTTATGTTTTTGTTATTTTATTTTTAGCTTAAGATCGAGTCGAGTCTTGGCTTAGCAACATTGTATAGTACATGTAATTGATCAAGATCTTTAACTCGCCACCAGTAAAATATCCTTTATCCAACAAAACCGTGTTTTCCTTTTCCCTACACCTAACGTTATAACCCATTTAAAAGCCCTCTTTGATAGTTTATCTTAGGTGCTTACGCCTAGTGGAGGAGGTTTTCGATCCTTTCCCAAGCCTATGGTAATCTATTTGCTATGACAGGTAGTGAGAGATATTATCCGTTTCCATTTATGAGATTTATTGTGATGACACTTGAGAGATGTGAGTATCTAAACACTACTTGTGAGGTGCTAGTTTGTAATCTCCGTGCTTATTATGATTAAAGTGGAACGATTATTTGTTGTAATTACTTTTATGTTTGCATTAAATGACCCCTAACTTGTATTTTGATTAGAATAAAAGCGCATTTGCTTGAGGACAAGCAAATATCAAGTGAAAGGGTATTTGATGAAGCGAAAAGTGTACCGCTTTTAAGGGGTCATTTAAGCCCTAAATCGTATTTATTTGATCAAATATCGCCCTAAATCGTTCCTTTTGTCATTTTAGGTACTTTTGAGGAGAAATCTGGAAAAGGAGGCATTTTGGACGTTTTTGGAGCATAAAAGTGAAGAAAACGACAAAGTCTCAAAAATCGGCTGAAAGTTACCTTTGACGGCGTCAGATTTTACTCTGGACGGCGTCATGGCTTGGCAAGAAAAGGTGGATGTGAAATTTACTCATGATAAGCCAGTGAAAATTGCATGTAAATTCTGACGGCGTCACGCTTTAACCTGATCAAGGGCGTCACGGCTTAATTCAAAGAGGGACGTGATGCGTGGTTTTGTAACCTTACAACAGGTTTTACCTCTCGAGGGATCTCAAGAGGCTTACAACCCCACCAGGCAGTGTACCTGACCGATGTAGTATAGTGTAGTGGTAAGTACGGGGGATTGATCGTTCTCCACAGGGAATAGTGTTCGTTAGGTGTGAAAGGCTACTCTAATTAGGTCTAAGGGTTGAGGAAGATTCTTTTTATGTTTTTATAGTTTTTATGAAAGCAAGTAAAATCTCGGGTTTGAAGGAGTGGGCGGAATTAGTTGCTAGTCAACTAACCCAAATTACTACGAATGCAAATAAAATAAAATAACAAAAATGAAAAGTTTGGTGAGAAACTTATGTGTAGAGAAATGTGTTTACTTAGATTTCCTTACTCCCTAACTATCTTTTACCGGTTAATTAGTGTGTATTAGTCGCGTGGATGACGGGTGTATTCCTTAATACCATTCGTGGGGTGGCGTACTTACTTCCCCAACTCTACAAGCTCCTACTTCACTCCTATGTCGAGCCGGCTAGGAAGCTCCTAACATGGGATCACTAGAATTCGCTTGTGCATTAAATACAACCATAAAAACCTTTAGTACGCGTTTGGTTCATGTTTCTTAAGACGTTCAAGCAAGTTACCGAATAAGAAGTTAGCCAGTTTTCTTAAGCCTAACATAGATAAACAATCATCCAATACAACTAATAACACACTAACAACCAATAATCAATAGCTAGGTTTCATTAGATCTAAGCAAACACAAGATAAATTTAGCCTAACATGTTAAACAAAAGACAAGAATAAGATAGAATCAAACAACACATAGACATATTGAATGATTAATTGATAACTTATCTTTCAATGAAACATGGAAGATCTCAAGGCAAAAAGCCCTGAAAAAGTAGCTAAAATCGTCTTAGGGTTTTATCCCAAAATTCCACACACTAAGCTCTCTCTTAATGACAAAAAATTAGAAAACTATATATAGATTTTTGGATCTGACGGCGTCACCTTATGGATTGTGACGCCGTCACCTCGCCGCTTTTAGGGTTCCCGGATGACCTTCTTGACGCCGTCCCTCTTTAGCTCTTCAAAAATCCATTCTGGCCTATCAAGGCTTGACGCCGTCGAACCATGAACGTGACGCCGTCCCCTTATGATTTAAGCCGTGACGCCCTTGATTTAGTTAAAGCGTGACGCCGTCAGAATTCACATGCTATCTCACTGGCCCGTCATGAGTAAATTTCATGTCCAACTTTTCTTGCCAAGGCATGACGCCGTCCCATGTTAATTGTGACGCCGTCAAGAGTAACTTTTAGCCGATTCTTGAGACTTTGCCGTTTTCTTCACTTTGATGCTCCAAAAACGTCCAAAATGCCTCATTTTCCAGATTTCTCCTCAAAAGTACCTAAAATGACAAAAGGAACGATTTAGGGCAATATTTGATCAAATAAATACGATTTCGGGCTTAAATGACCCCTTAAAAGCGGTACACTTTTCGCCTCATCAAATACCCTTACACTTGAGATTTGCTTGTCCTCAAGCAAATGCGCTTTTATTCTAATCAAAATACAAGTTAGGGGTCATTTAACGCAAACATAAAAGTAATTACAACAAATAATCGTTCCACTTCAATCATAATAAGCACGGAGATTATAAACTAGCACCTCACAAGTAGTGTTTAGATACTCACATCTCTCAAGTGTCATCAAAATAAATCTCATAAATGAAAACGGAAAATATCTCTCACTACCTGTCATAGCAAATAGATTACCATAGGCTTGGAAAGGATCGAAAACCTCCTCCACTAGGCGTAAGCACCTAAGATAAACTATCAAAGAGGGCTTTTAAATGGGTTATAACGTTAGGTGTAGGGAAAAGGAAAACACGGTTTTGTTGGATAAGGGATATTTTACTGGTGGCGAGTTAAAGATCTTGGTCAATTACATGTACTATACAATGTTGCTAGGCCAAGACTAGACTCGATCTTAAGCTAAAAACGAAATAACAAAAACATAAAACAAACATAAAATAAAACGGGATGGTAGTCCGTATGTTTTTTCTATTTTTCATTTTCTCATTTTTTTTGTGTTTTTCTTGATTTTTTTTTTTTTTTTTTTTTTTTTTTTTTTTTTTTTTAAATACACTTTTACCCTACCATCCAAAATAATACATCATAGGGGCATTGCATTCCCCTTACACTTGAACTTTTACATAACTTTACAAATACTAATCTAATGACTCGAATTAAGATAGTTGAAAAACTTGGAGTACTTTTAAAACATTTAGCACATATGGGGGTAATAAATGATGTTCTTCCCCATTACTCCATTACACTAGTACTTTACCCATGAGTCCCAATCGTCCCAAAACAATATGTACAAAGATATGACTCGACTTAGCAACCATGTAATCAACTAGATAATTAACTTGGGTTTAAACAAATGTTGTAACAATAATGCACTAAAGATGAGTGCATACAAGGTAGGCTAAGGCGATTTGGGTGTACATTTTAGTGGGGTGTAACAAATTCTTCCTTTAAGTAAGATGCTTAAAGGTCGAAATGAAAAGATAGGCTCTGAGGGGTGTACTAGGGGTATCGTGTACTAAAAATGAGTACAACGCAAAGGGTGTGGGAGAATTACTTGACCAATATAGCCAATGTAATTATAACAAAAACACAGGTGTAAAACAATGGGTTAATCCTAATGCCTCTTATCATGTAATAAATCTAACTACACGAATGTAGTCTCACTTGTGACCTTGGAATGGTCCTAACGCAAGTTCTAGAATCTAAGTGCTACCGGTACACACATCATAGCATAAATGCTTTTCCTATCAATTCTAGGGGCGAACCTCACATATTTGGGGGTGGAAAATTTTTTAGTGGTACGGTTTTGTGCTAGTCATATAACTTCCTATCCATGAGACGCTTATTAAGACCAAAGTTTCACTCCTAAATGTTGTAAAAAATTTTAAATTTGGCACTAAAATTGCCCTAACAAGTATTTCTCTCAGTTTTATTACACATCTACTATTAAACAAACAAAAATCAAGCGCAATGGCATTCTCTAAAATCGTACTTTTACCCTCCCCTTACACTTAAGATGAACATTGTCCCCAATGTTCAAATAACAAATGTAAAAGCAAAAAGTAAAAGAATGAAATCAAATACTCCCCTGATTCGCTCGGTGGATAATGAAATTACACGGTTAGATCTTCCTCCAAAGTAATGTAGAAGCTCCATGACTAATGCATCGCCATAAGCTTGATTCCATAAACATCTCCTTGTCCAAAATAACCTGTTAAACCTGAGAAAACAAACACGAAAACCTGCATAACATCGGCGGGATAAAATCTATATATAAGGATATAATGCTTGTGGAATGATAATTTTGCAGATTCCTGGAGATTATAAGTTGGAGATTTAATAAAAACTTTTTACGAAAACAAAACTTTCAAAAATTTCTGGAAATTAAATCTGACGCCGTCAGGTTATAACCCCTGACGCCGTCAGAAATGACCTGACAAAAATTTTCATTTTAAGTTTCCGGAAAATTTCTGGAAAAACCTTTACCTTACTTCCTGGAAATCCTGCAAAACATCATTATGACTCGATACAAGCATTTGACTCAAACAAACACTAATATGTATGCTAATTTATTATTATTACGATTCATGTTCATATGTGTTCTAATAAACCAATTTAGATTTCCCTTACACTTATCTTTTGCAAAATACCTTTATATGTAGTTAAGACGAAGTTAAAAACAAAATAAAGCATTTTCACAAATTACTTTTGAACATGAATCAATACTAATAAAAATTAAACACACATACGGAAACAAATAAAATCAAACAAACAAATAAATAAACACACAAAGCAAATAAAACAAATAAAGCTTGGGTTGCCTCCCAAGAAGCGCTTTTCTTTATTAACGAGTCTTGTAGCTAGACTCAAAGTCACGTACATTACGTGACTCCATCATTGGTCACGGTTCCTAGGCCATCCTCCTTCGATCCTCTATCAGAATCACTTTCATAGTAAAGGTATTTCGGGTCCACGTGATCAAAAGGATTGTTTCGGTATTTAGAACTAAGTTCCTTATCGTGCTTAAAGAATCCGCTTGACAGGTCAAAAGTGTCCTTACATCCCCTTCTCACATCATCATCACATAACACGAGTTGGGAACTTAACCTATCGAGCCCTTTATAATCATTCTCCATGAATTCTCTCATCTTGTAAGGCGTTTGGTATGAGATTTCCCTAATCCCATCGGTGAAAGTCATGATCCCATTGAGCTCGTCCACAACCAAGCTTGTGGCCTGGCAAAAAGGTGCCCCAAAAACAACTTGTGATAACCTGGGATCGATGTACTCTTCGATATTATCGACGATTGCGAAGCTCATAGTGAATGTCATATTTCCTACAAACACCTGTACATCATCATCTATGCCGATGTCGTCCTTCCCTTTATGAATCATCCCCCATCTGCAAATGTTGTTATAATGAAACAAGGACATCACATTTTTGGGTAAACATGTGTCAATGTAGACATTATAAAAATGCTTGTGACCAATCATGCAAGGTATTTTGAGATTATTTGGATCATGTCGCTTAATTCGGCCAGGCCTTCTACCGTGTAACCCCCATGTGTTGCTACTTGCTGATGGTTGATACTCATACACTTCTTCACAGCCATCCCGAAAAATCACTTTCCTGACACCATCGGTAAATAATGCACTCCTATCATCCTCATCGAGTATCACTCCCGTTGCTTTTATGAATGGTTTGCCTAGAACAAGGCCAGTTAAGGGTGGGCTGATGATAGAGTTCATGTTATTAATTACAGTTAACTCGATATGAAAGAGGAACTTTTCTATCACAATTGGTACCCTCCTTATTACCCCGATGATATTAGACCCTTCATATTTGACTTGTTCAGTGAAGGCTTCATTATATAGAGAAAGGGATATTGCGCTTATAGAAGAGTTGGGGTTTATGTAGGCATCTTTTATAAACTTTTTCCTAGTGGTGCAAGAAATCTTAAAGACCCTAGGAGCGCCATCCTCTATTCTCTCTCCGAATCCCATAGGCGACCTTGCTGTGCCCCTCTCAAGTTCCTCTACCAGGGGGTGGTCCAGCAGTCCTGCGAGCCCATGAGGCATTTCGGATTTCTCTTCCGAGCCCTCCTCATCACTCACCTTTATTGTACTCGAGTTCTTTGGTGAGTCTAGATAGTAGTCGGGCGCCTCGGGTTTCTTTTCGGGAACTTCACCCTCCATTTCATTGTCCACATTCTTGGCTGTTTGTTGGTCCAAATTTGGTTTAGGAACAGGTATTGTTGTAATGGTGTTCACGAAGTGGAGAGGTTTCGAAGGGGTATGAGTATCTCCTGTTTTTTTTTCGTTTTGTGATATGTATTTGAAGAGTTTACTAGGGTGCTTGATTTTTACAGGAGGAGGTGTTTGGTGGGTTACCGTAACAGATTTGATCTCATTAACTCGTGCCAACTCACAATTTGACCTGCCAGCAAGGCGATCATTGATAACCTTTAACAGGTTATCAACCTTGTTGTTCATATCAACTTGCTGTTGTCTGAATTGATTCTCAAGTTTGGAAAGCTGTGTTTCTTGAGAGAGAATGAATTTTTGCAGTGATTCCTCGCGATTTTGTTGTTTATGCGTGTGTCGCTGAGGATAATGTTCAGACCAGGTGAGCGGGGTAGAGTCATTGAATGATACGCTACGAGTTTGGTTCCAACTAAAATTTGGCTTATTCTTCCATGCCTCATACCCATCTTCGGAATTTTTGGGCCCATAATTAGTGGCGAGCCACTTATCTCCCGCCTTATCGATTCGCGAGGATGCGAATTCTTTGAAAGCCTGTTTGGGAAGTTCCATGCAATCATGAGTGTCGTGGGGACCACTACATAATTTACATGAAGAAGTGATTTTGTTCACTTGGCTTGAAGGTTTAGGAGCCTCGTAGGATTTCATGAGAAACTTGACTTGGTCTTCAAGTTCTATGATCCTACGGTCAGAAGTGCTTGAATTGTTCAAAGGCAAAGATATTGCCTTGACCGTTTTATTCAAATCACGGGGATCACTCCAACTTTCGTTGTCATAAAGAGCAAGATCCTCTAGGAGAGCCCATGATTGTTCCGCACTTAGATCACGTAGCTTGCCACCGGCCGATTGGTCAATGGTTTGCCTCGTGGAGAGATTGATATGGTCATAGAAGATTTGGACTTGGAGCCAAAGTTCTATGCCATGGTGAGGGACTTTTTGGAGTAAGTCCTTGAATCGAGTCCATGCCTCGTAGAGAGTTTCGCCTTGACGTTGTTGGAACATCAAGATATCATTCCTTAGCTTGGTAGTTCTTCCCGGTGGGAAAAACTGAGCAAGGAAACGAGTAGTGAGATCATCCCAAGAGGTGATGGATCCTGCGGGTTGACGTTCTAGCCACTGACTAGCTTGGTCCCGCAGAGAGAATTGGAAGAGACGCAATCGGGTCGTCTCTCGAGTGGCAACATCAAGGTCTATAGAATCAACGATTTTAAGAAAGTCCTTGAGATGTTGATTAGGATCTTCAGAACGAAGTCCATGGAATGCGCATCCGCTTTGCACCAACCGGATGGTGTCGGATCGCAAGGGTGTGATATTGGCTCCTTGAGTGAGCTCAATGGTGTTTCGATAGCCATGGTGGCTAGGACGGGAATACTCTCCTAAAGTACGGGCTCTAGGAGGTGGTGGTGGTTGTTGTGGTGGTGGGTTGTGGGGGTTAAGGATATTACCATCTTCCATGATGTCGGACGGTATGGTTACGAACAAAGACACGAAGAAAATAGATAGACTAAAGAAAACCTAGAAAAATAAAATAAAAATCTCACTAGAAAGGAATCTAGTGAGTAGACCTAATAGAAATAAAAATTCAACCTAAACAATAACTATTCCCCGGCAACGGCGCCAAAAACTTGATGCGTGGTTTTGTAACCTTACAACAGGTTTTACCTCTCGAGGGATCTCAAGAGGCTTACAACCCCACCAGGCAGTGTACCTGACCGATGTAGTATAGTGTAGTGGTAAGTACGGGGGATTGATCGTTCTCCACAGGGAATAGTGTTCGTTAGGTGTGAAAGGCTACTCTAATTAGGTCTAAGGGTTGAGGAAGATTCTTTTTATGTTTTTATAGTTTTTATGAAAGCAAGTAAAATCTCGGGTTTGAAGGAGTGGGCGGAATTAGTTGCTAGTCAACTAACCCAAATTACTACGAATGCAAATAAAATAAAATAACAAAAATGAAAAGTTTGGTGAGAAACTTATGTGTAGAGAAATGTGTTTACTTAGATTTCCTTACTCCCTAACTATCTTTTACCGGTTAATTAGTGTGTATTAGTCGCGTGGATGACGGGTGTATTCCTTAATACCATTCGTGGGGTGGCGTACTTACTTCCCCAACTCTACAAGCTCCTACTTCACTCCTATGTCGAGCCGGCTAGGAAGCTCCTAACATGGGATCACTAGAATTCGCTTGTGCATTAAATACAACCATAAAAACCTTTAGTACGCGTTTGGTTCATGTTTCTTAAGACGTTCAAGCAAGTTACCGAATAAGAAGTTAGCCAGTTTTCTTAAGCCTAACATAGATAAACAATCATCCAATACAACTAATAACACACTAACAACCAATAATCAATAGCTAGGTTTCATTAGATCTAAGCAAACACAAGATAAATTTAGCCTAACATGTTAAACAAAAGACAAGAATAAGATAGAATCAAACAACACATAGACATATTGAATGATTAATTGATAACTTATCTTTCAATGAAACATGGAAGATCTCAAGGCAAAAAGCCCTGAAAAAGTAGCTAAAATCGTCTTAGGGTTTTATCCCAAAATTCCACACACTAAGCTCTCTCTTAATGACAAAAAATTAGAAAACTATATATAGATTTTTGGATCTGACGGCGTCACCTTATGGATTGTGACGCCGTCACCTCGCCGCTTTTAGGGTTCCCGGATGACCTTCTTGACGCCGTCCCTCTTTAGCTCTTCAAAAATCCATTCTGGCCTATCAAGGCTTGACGCCGTCGAACCATGAACGTGACGCCGTCCCCTTATGATTTAAGCCGTGACGCCCTTGATTTAGTTAAAGCGTGACGCCGTCAGAATTCACATGCTATCTCACTGGCCCGTCATGAGTAAATTTCATGTCCAACTTTTCTTGCCAAGGCATGACGCCGTCCCATGTTAATTGTGACGCCGTCAAGAGTAACTTTTAGCCGATTCTTGAGACTTTGCCGTTTTCTTCACTTTGATGCTCCAAAAACGTCCAAAATGCCTCATTTTCCAGATTTCTCCTCAAAAGTACCTAAAATGACAAAAGGAACGATTTAGGGCAATATTTGATCAAATAAATACGATTTCGGGCTTAAATGACCCCTTAAAAGCGGTACACTTTTCGCCTCATCAAGGGCGTCACGGCTTAATTCAAAGAGGGACGGCGTCACGTTCAAGGTCTGACGGCGTCAAGCCTTGATAAGCCAGAACGGATTTTGGAGAGCTAAAGAGGGACGGCGTCAAGAAGGTCATCCGGGAACCCTAAAAGCGGCGAGGTGACGGCGTCACACTCCATAAGGTGACGCCGTCAGATCCAAAAGTCTATATATAGTTTTCTAATTTTTTGTCATTAGTGTGGAACTTAGTGTGGAATTTTTGGGAGAAAACCCTAAGACGATTTTAGCATCTTTTTCAAGGCTTTTTGCCTTGAGATCTTCCATGTTACATTGAAAGATAAGTTATCAATTAATCATTCAATATGTCTATGTGTTGTTTGATTTTATCTTGTTCTTGTCTTTTGTTTAACATGTTAGGCTAGATTTATCTTGTGTTTGCTTAGATCTAATGAAACCTAGCTATTGATTATTGGTTATTAGTGTGTTATTAGTTGTATTGGATGATTGTTTATCTATGTTAGGCTTAAGAAAACTGGCTAACTTCCTATTCGGTAACTTGCTTGAACGTCTTAAGAAACATGAACCAAATGCGTACTAAAGGTTTTTATGGTTGTATTTAATGCACAAGCGAATTCTAGTGATCCCATGTTAGGAGCTTCCTAGCCGGCTCGACATAGGAGTGAAGTAGGAGCTTGTAGAGTTGGGGAAGTACGTACGCCACCCCACGATTGGTATTAAGGAATACACCCGTCATCCACGCGACTAATACACACTAATCAACCGGTAAAAGATAGTTAGGGAGTAAGGAAATCTAAGTAAACACATTTCTCTACACTTAAGTTTTCACCAACATTTTCATTTTTGTTATTTTATTTTATTTGCATTTGTAGTTATTTGGGTTAGTTGACTAGCAACTAATTCCGCCCACTCCTTCAAAACCGAGATTTTACTTGCTTTCATAAAATTATAAAAACACAAAAAAAAAGAATCTTCCTCAACCCTTAGACCTATTAGAGTAGTCTTTCATACCTAACGAACACTATTCCCTGTGGAGAACGATCAATCCCCCGTACTTACCACTACACTATACTACATCGGTCAGGTACACTGCCTGGTGGGGTTGTAAGCCTCTTGAGATCCCTCGAGAGGTAAAACCTGTTGTAAGGTTGCAAAACCACGCATCAATCGCCAACACAACACGTAAGCCAACACGTGAAACAACCATAAGTGTTACACCCCGTGCCCGGTTTGACCGGAATTTAAAACCTTTTGAGCGAAAACGACTTGACTTTAACGTGCATTCCATTTTTCCTTTGACCATTAACTAAAATCCGCTAATGTGTAGACCTTGGAACCATTTTTAAATGAAACTAGACTTCATTATCTTTAAAACGGCGGGTGGCGTGACAACTTACGGTTTAAAAGATATGAAATTCCGAAAAAGACCAAAAACTGAAATTCCTTTATTTATTTTCTGATGAGGGCATATGGCCATATGCTGAAAATATCATATGGCCATATTCAGCCCATATGCCTTTTTCTAAACTTTCTGAAGCAACCATATGACCATATACTGAAATATGCATATGATCATATACCCACTGCAGAAATTTCTACATAAAAATATACTTGCTTTATTTCCGGAAAACCAACTTCCGAGACTCGTTAACCCACGAAACTTTCCAGATTTTATACACACATCATAAACATCATTTCCATTCAATAACATTGCCCAATTGACACTTCGGAATAGTACTTTACAAATAGACGTATATTATACCCATTTTAACCCATTTCACAACAAACGACCTTAAACTCATAAATACCATTCCAAACTTACTCAAAACCATTAACACGACATAATAAGCTTATTCCATAAACCCATAACCCGTTCACAACCCAAAATGGGTATATTTACACTTAATCCAAACGCCCCTTTAACTTTGACTATAAACACTTAAAGCATACTTTGACACAACGATTGACCACCAAAACATTACAACGACCTTAAAATACATTTTGCCACTTGGCTACACATTTCAACCCATTATAGGACCAACGGGGGTACACCATTGAAACGAGCTCGGTATCTACCTAGCTATACTTCCTTACCAATCTTCTATTCTTGCTCATATCCAAACCTTTAACGTTAGTCCAAGCCATATCATTACACATGAGCCTACAAAACATTAAACACTTAAAACGTAAGCACAAATGCTTAGTAAGTAAAGCGGACATAACATAACATCATAGTTCATTCACACATTACGCATCCATAAACATTAACCCATTACAACATTAAACATAAGCACATACCTTAACCACTTAAGCCTTAACCTTACTTTTCTTTAATGCACTCTTATCTAACACATCAACTAGCCTTACCCTTACTTTCACATAACATCATCATACAAACCATTCATAAACCTTAACACATATAAACACATAAACACATAATGTATAGAAATCACCATAACATCATCTTATAGCCGGTTTACTTACCTTGAATCCAAGCTAAGCCTATCAAGGACATCATCATCATCATCACTACCTTTCATCATCATCATCATCATCATCATCATCATCATCATCATCATTATCAAACCTATTGATACATAATCAACATCATCATCAACAAGGGTTTATAAAGCCCATTAAAAGCTTACCCATCATCCTTTCTATATCATCATATGATCATACTTTGATCATATGATGAAAACCCACTTAACCCACAAACCTTTACCTCATAATCATCATTAACTTAAGATTATGGATACTTACTTGTGGTGTATCATTGCTAGGAAAGGCTATGAACATGAGGTCTTCATCTTTTTCTTCCTCAACCACCAAAGTAGCTTTCCCTCCCTTTTCTTCTTCTCCCAAAACCGGACCTTCCAACACACACTTAACTCTTCTCAATTTCTCTAGAATCCTCCCCATCTAGATATTTACTTCTACTACTTTGGCCTCTTGACACCTTTAGTCCCTTAGGTCTCTTACCTTATACTTTTGCCACACCTCACATTATAACACATTTCATACTTGGCAACTTAGGTCCTTGGATTCTATTTCCTTTATAATTATGCACATAATACTTTCTATAGCTATAATACACATCCTTTGACTATCGGGTTTGTCTATAACGCAACATTCGTTAACTAGCCAATCACGTTAAGCCCTTAGTCAATTCCATCTGGGTAGGGCCTATTTGTATCCGGGAACGGGTGTTACAATAAGTTTGAAACAATCCGTTTTCAGAATATGTCTGCCATGGTTGTATCAATCAACGTGAGAACAGTGTACAAAACACTCTTCAGTAAGACACAATCCACAAGACTTGTGTGTTGACATAAATAATGCCTAAAAACATTATTAATATTTCTTGATATCTCTATGTTTTGATAATCACAAAATAAGAATCATTAAACATAAAACTTATCAAGTAAACAAGTATTTAGCTGTAAATATTCACTTCTACAACTCAATCACAACTTAATCACTTAAGGTATGAATAAACAAAATGTCTTATGTATTCTATGATCAAAGGAACATTTTCTTATACACTAGACTTTTTATAAAATGTCACAAAACATTTTATACCTTTTACAAAATCATTTTTGGAATTAAAAGAGTACGTTTAAATCATTATAAATATATAAATTCAAATTTTCAACCAAAAATGGCAAAAATGGTCCAGAAAAACCTTCCCCGCAAAATGACAAAGTTGGGCAACGGATATAAGGGGCGGCCCCCTTAATTTACTAGGCTGCCCCCTTAGTTATTAAGGGGACCGGCCACGCTCCTGCACAGTATTTTCTCCCTTATAAATACTTTTCGCTTCATCGGACCATTCCTGCATTTTTTCCTCACCTTTTTGCACTAAAACTTTCTGATCTAGATCTCATCTCTTATCTCTTAAACTCCTTTGATCATATAATTATAAGCTTTTGTTTCAAGTGATTCAAGCTTAAACCTCCCAAGTGCAAAGAGAAGAATACTTCTATTAATCAAGACTAGGAGTATTGCAACTTAGTATCATCTTGTTACCTAAGCTGTTAGTGTAGGATACTTTGTAACTCATTCATTCATTTGAGCATAAGGTGTGTATATTGTTTAGATAGATTTAAGCAATAGGTAGATAGATTAGTTTGGTGTATGTAAAACATTGGAAGAGGAAAGAAGTGGAAGCTTAGAAGCCTTAGAGAAGTAGAAGCTTAGAAGCCTTAAAGAAGTGGAAGCTTAGAAGCCTTAGAGAAGTAGAAGCTTAGAAGCCTTAAAGAAGTGGAAGCTTAGAAGCCTTAGAGAAGTAGAAGTGTAGAATCCTTGAAGAAGTGAAAGTGTAGAAGCCTTGAAGAAGTGAAAGTGTAGAAGCTCTAGAGAAGTAGAAGCTTAGAAGCCTTAGAGAAGTGGAAGCTTAGAAGCCTTGAAAAACTAGAAGTGTAGAAGCCTTGAAGTAGTGAAGACTTAGAAGTAGTGAAGTTGTGAAGATATAGAAGAGTGGAAGTAGTGAAAACATAGAAGCTTTGAAGTTGTGAAGAATTAAAGAGTAGTGAAGTAGTGAAGTAGTTGTGAAAAGGTGTGAAGAAGTTGTGGTGTGACTAAAGTCGTGAGATTGGTTCTAGCTACGATTAGAACTCGACATTTAGCTTAGTGTCGTTAATTGGTGTAAGCAAAGGTGTGTAAGGTTTCTCCGCCATAAGGGAGCTTGTTAAAGTAGTGAAGAATACTCTCGAGTGTGGTACTCGGGGAGTGGAGTAGGGCAAGGAAGGTGTCCTTGTAGCCGAACCACTATAAATCACGCGTGTCTCGGTTTGATCTTTCCATCTCTTACTCGCTTACTTACTTACATTGCATTTATTTTCGTACACGTAGAATTATATAATTGTTAGTATAACTTAGAAGTAGATTTCACATAAAGATCACTTAAAACTACAATCATAAAAACTAGCTTTTATAACAAAGTTAATAGGATATACATACAACTAATAATATTGCTCAAGTATCATATTTCTACAAAACTCTACAATAAGCTTTTGTAACTAAAGTTTTCATATTAAATTAAAAAGAGGTAAAACTATTCAACCCCCCCCCCCCCTTCTAGTTTTCCACAATTGGTATCAGGAGCCACGTCGAGCAAGATCTTTAAAATATATTGTATTTTAAAACTTGTAACGATCTATGGAATCCGAAAAATACTTAGAAGGGATATCTATACGAAATCCACCACGATTTGAAAACTATAGTTTTATTGAATGGAAAAATAAATTTGAAAATTATGTGAAATCAATAGATCTAGATCTTTGGCATGTCATTTCGATTGGTGATTTTAAACCAACAAAAACGGATTTTGAAAGTCAAAAGAAGTATTTCAAAACAAAAAATAATAAAGCTAAAATAGTTATTTATAATGCCTTACCGAGAGTTGAATACGAAAGAATATTCTTCTGTCAAACGGCAAATGACATTTGAAAAAATCTTTTAAACTTTCATCAAGAAACATGTCAAGCCAAAGATGAGGTTGTTGATATTATAAATGCAATAGTTAATTTAGAAAATTTAATAGATAGACATATAGATAAAATAGATACATGTACTACTAGTTCAAATGTTTTGGATGAAGGTACAAATGATGAAGACTACATGAATCAACTCCGAAAAGAACTTAATTTAAAATCATGGAGTGACACGGACGAAGAAGAAGACTACTATCCCATATGTGAGGAATGCAACTTGGATAAAACTCCAAATAAGGTAAAATTCGAAACCGAACATTTTTGCTATGATCAATTAATCTTAGAATTTTCAAAATTAGAAAATGAGTTTAAACAATTTTGCAACTTAGATTTAAAAACCATTTCTATACATGAAACATCAAAAATGCTTGAGAATAATCTTGAAAAAGAAATAATTTTGGAAGACCAAATGTCTAGACTTGATAGTAATATTGAAGTTAATCTAGAATGTAAAACCTTTCAAAAATATAAGCATGAAATTTGTTAGACTTGCTTTTTTATAAAGATGTCGTCACTCACGTGAATTGGACTATGTTTGTATTAAGTAGCTCATGCAGGGACTACTTATGTTTAATTGGCAAACTAGTGATGTAAAGGGTCCTATAAATACCCCACATGTCTCTCCATGTGGGGTGTGGATACTTGTGTGTTTTATTGGTTTTTTCATCTTTTAATAAAGATAAGCATTTCCAGTCACTCCACCCTCTCTCTAAACTCTCTCTCTAAAATGAAGATCTTCTTCATCTTCAGCCAACCACGACCACCAGAACCACGAAATACATGAATCTAGGTCTCTACAATTGGTATCAGAGCTAATCAGGGGAGATTCTTGGTGAGTTTACTGATTTTTTTGGTTCGATTCAAGTTTTAGGCTATTTTTTATCTTCTTTTTAGTCATCGGAAATTTTTTTTCCGGTCATCGGAATTTATTTCCGTTTCATACGAAAAAAAACAAGCCTAGTAGTGGTCTTATGTATCTTTAATCCGTGAAATGTGGTCCGATTTGATCGATATATGGTGGAGTTTTATGCTCGAAATGGGTTTTAGGATCAGATTTGGGTTGCAAAAAGATGGTCGGAAAAGTTGGTCGGAATTTATGGCCGGAAAAGGGGACTTCTATTATTGTACTCAATTATTGATGGGAGGTGAAAAGAGTGGTTAGATCTGACAATTGATGAATTATTGGATAAGAGTGATAAAGTCAAAAGTTGGTAAAAGCTGACAGAATCTCGAAATTGCCACATTTCCTCGGAATTGCAATCGACTCTCGCAATTGCAAAAGTCTCTCGCAATTGCAACACTTTCGAAATTGCTATCGCAATTGGTCTTTCGAAATTCATTTCGGAATTGCCTTTGTGTCTCTCAATTGACACTGTCTCGCATTTGAAGATGGCTTTCACAATTCATTTCGGAATTGCCACATTGTTTCGCATTTGGCACTGTCTCGCATTTGGGGAGTGTTTCGCAATTCATGGAGTTTTCTCGCAATTGGTTTCGCAATTGGGGAGTTCTCTCGCAATTGGGGCAATTTCTCGAAATTCACCAATATCTCGCAATTGCAAACTGTTACTCTCGCAATTCATTTCTTTCGTAATTGATAAATATGTTCACTTATAATCCTTCCACTTTGACATCCTTCAACTTAGTATCCCTTCCAAAAAAAAAAAAAATAGTCACTCATCAAGGAAACTCACAATGAAGCTAAAATGATGCTTTACAATGCTTTACCTAAGAAAGAATATGAAAGAATCTTTATGTGTAAAACCGCCAAAGAAATTTGGCAATCTTTAATAGTCACTCATCAAGGAAACTCACAAGTTAAGGATAACAAAATTGATATTCTTATTCAACAATATGAACAATTTGTTATTCCAGAAGATGAGATTATTGATTGTGCATTTGCTAGGTTTAACACTATTATTACTTCACTTAAAGCACTTGATGAATCTTTTTGTAGTAAGAATTTTGTCAGGAAATTCCTTAGAGCACTCCATCCGAAGTGGAGAGCAAAAGTGACGGCAATTGAAGAATCCAAGGATCTTTCAAGCATGTCACTTGACGAGCTAATTGGAAACCTCAAAGTTCATGAAATGGTAATGGAAAAAGATTTGGAAATAGTTAAAGGCAAGAAAGAAAGGGTTAAGTCCATTGCCTTGAAAGCTAGAGTCCAATCAAGTGATGATGAAGAATCTAGTTCGGATAGTGATGATGAAGAATATGACATGGCCGTTAGAGACTTCAAGAAGTTCTTTCGTAGACGAGGGAAGTTTGTAAGGCAACCTAAAGATGACAAGAAAACCTTCCGAAAAGATCGTGATGACAAGAAAGGAAAGGTTGAAAGGAAATGCTTTAGATGTGGAGACACAAGTCATCTCATAGGAGAATGTCCAAAACCACCCAAAAGTAAGTCTCAACAAGCTTTTGTAAGTGGTGCTTGGAGTGATTATGAAGAAGATGACGATGAGCCAAAGAATGATGAAATTGCTCTCATGGCTCATGACACAAATGAGGTACTCTCCGACTCATCTTATTCTTCTATTGATGATGACACCTTACAAAAGGAATATAACAAACTTTGTGAACTAAGCTTAAAAATCATAAACAAAAATAAATTTTTGAAAACTAAAAAGGAGTTTTTAGAAAATGAAGTTTATGAATTGAAAGAAAAAGCTAAGAGGTTAGAAAAGGGTAAAGGTATTAACACATTGTGTAAATCATGTGAAGAGCTTAAACTCGAAATTGAGAAACTTAGAATTACTCAAGATGATCTAATAAAACAAACCACAAAGTTTAAGAAGTTCGATAAAAGTATTTCTTGTGCGGATGAAATAATGAAACTTCAAAAGTCACCATTTGATAAAACAGGACTAGGTTTCATGAAATTAGAAACTTCGAAGAGTCAAACGAAACAAGAAAAGAAAGCACAAGAAACTAACAAAACTGCTACAGGAACCCACGGAACAGACGGAACCCAAAATAGGGTTCCGCCCGTTGAACCCAAAGGTTCCGCGGGGTCTGCAGCAGAAAAATCAGTTTCTACGTCGGATCGTTCAAAATTTGTTAAAGTCACATATAAAAATGAAACAAAATTAAAACCTGCCATTAAAGTTGGAGTAGGACTTGGTAAAAACGAATTTAGAACTAAAACCACTCAACCGAGACCTAAGACTCCTATTCCCAAACGCCCCTTTCCAAAGAGTAACTACAACACACGACCAAACTACCAACATGTTTGGAACCAAAACATTCCTGGACATTACCAAACTCCAAATTATATGTCATGGAACCCATATGTTCTATTTTCATACATGGATCAAGTTAATGGTATGTTTAACCAAAATGGACCCATGAGAAATTGGGGACCAAACGCTTGAGTGTCTTTCATAAAATAGGTGTGCTTCAAGGTTAATTTGGAACCGGATGAATGGATCAAAGATAGTGGTTGCTCAAGGCATATAACGGGTAACAAAAGCCTCTTTTCAACATATCACAAATGTGATGGAGGTAATGTTACTTTTGGTAGCAAAGCTAAGAGCAAAATCATCGGAAAAGGTACAATCTCTCATGACTCACTTTTTATAGATGATGTAGCTCATGTTGATAACTTAGGTTTTAATCTCCTTAGTATTAGTCAACTTTGTCGTAATAAGTATAACGTCCTTTTTAGTGAAAATGGAAGTAAAATACTTAAAGATGGCATAACCATAGCCAAAGGCGTTCTTAAGAACAACGTGTATGTCATGAAGATGGATCAAACATCTAAATACAAACTTTGTCTTACTTCATTAGATGAATCTTCAACTTTATGGCATAGACGTTTAGGACACGCTAACATGAGACTTATTCAAAACCTCTCCTCCAAAGACTTAGTTCGAAACCTACCCAAGTTGAAATACGACCAACACTTTTGTGATGCTTGCAAAGTCGGTAAACAAGTTCATAATAGCCATAAGGCTAAAAATATGGTTTCCACATCTAAGTGTCTAGAACTTTTGCATATGGATTTATTTGGTCCATCCGCTATACAAAGTTATGGAGGTAACTTCTATACTTTGGTTATAGTAGATGATTATTCAAGATATACTTGGACAAAATTTTTGAAAAGTAAAAACGAAGCTTTTGATAAATTTGAAATTCTAAGTAAGAAAATTCAAAATCAAGTAGGAACTTGTATAGTGTCTATTAGAACGGATCACGGTCGTGAATTTGATAATGAATTTCAATTTGGAAACTTTTGTGATAAAAATGGTATTACTCATAACTTTTCGGCTCCACGTACTCCTCAATCTAATGGTGTAGTAGAACGTAAAAACCGGACCTTACAAGAGATGAGTAGAACAATGCTTAATGAACAAAACATTCCACAAAAGTTTTGGTGTAACGCCGTTGACACATCAACTTACATTTTAAATCGAGTCTTAATTAGACCATTTTTGAACAAAACTCCTTATGAACTATATAAAGGTAAAAAGCCTACATTAGGATACTTTAGAGTGTTTGGGAGTAAATGCTTTATTCTTAACACCAAGGATTATCTCACCAAATTTGACCCAAAGTCTTATGAAGGTGTATTTCTTGGATATTCACAAAGTAGTAAAGCTTACATTGTTTTGAACAAAGAAACCTTACGAGTCGAGGAATCGTTGAACGTAACATTCGACGAAAGTCCACCTCCCTCTAAGACATCACCTTTGGTAGATGATGACTTAGTTGAAAGTCAAGCTATGGAAAATCAAGTGATCTTAGAAAATGACAAGGAAGATGAACTATTTAACAAAGAAGTTATCAATGTTAAAGAATCCAAAAGCCATCCATTAGATAATGTCATAGGAAATATAAATGAGAGAACATTAAGATCTAAAGCCCAAAATGAAAGTAACTACTTTTGTTTCGTGTCAACCATTGAACCGAAAAACATAAACGAAGCCATAAAATATGAATCATGGGTAATAGCCATGCAAGAAGAATTAAACCAGTTTGTTAGGAATGATGTTTGGACATTAGTTCCTCAACCAAGGAGTCAAACAATAATTGGAACAAAATGGGTCTTTCGTAATAAAATGGATGAAAATGGTATTGTGTCTAGAAACAAAGCTAGGCTAGTAGAACAAGGATATAATCAACAAGAAGGCATTGACTACGATGAAACTTTTGCTCCGGTTGCTAGGCTCGAGTCAATTAGAATTTTACTTGCATATGCATGTGCACACAATTTTAAACTCTTTCAAATGGACGTCAAAAGTGCATTCTTAAACGGGTTTATTAATGAAGAAGTGTATGTTGCTCAACCACCGGGCTTCATCGATTTTGAAAAACCTAATCATGTCTACAAACTTAAAAAGGCTTTATACGGACTTAAGCAAGCTCCAAAAGCGTGGTATGATCGACTTAAAACCTTCCTAGTTGACCATAAGTATACCATGGGCTTAGTTGATAATACTCTCTTCACTAAGAAGAAAGATTCACATATTATCATAGTCCAAATCTATGTTGATGACATTATATTCGGATCAACTTGTCAAGAACTATGTGATGATTTCTCAAAAATCATGCATGATGAGTTTGAAATGAGTATGATGGGAGAACTCAACTTTTTCCTAGGACTCCAAATCAAACAACTAGAAGATGGTATCTTCTTTAACCAATCCAAATACATTAAGGACATGCTTAAGAAATTTGGTCTAGAAGATTCGAAACCAATCAAAACACCTATGTCCACGGAAACAAAACTCACCAAGGATGAGGAAAGCGAATCCGTAGATAGCACTAAATATAGAGGTGTGATTGGAAGTCTACTTTACTTAACGGCTAGTAGACCCGACATTATGTTTAGTGTTTGTCTATGTGCTCGTTTTCAAGAAGATCCTAAAATAATTCATCTTGAAGCCGTTAAAAGGATTTTTAGATACATTAAGGGTACTACACACTTAGGATTATGGTATCCCAAAGGAACGGGAGTAGACACCATAGTGTATGCCGACTCGGATCATGCCGGTGACTATGTTGATAGAAAAAGTACAAGTGGTATTTGTACTTTTGTTGGAAATTGTCTCACATCATGGTTCTCTAAGAAACAAATGGCTCTCGCTATTTCAACAACGGAAGCCGAATACGTATCGGCCGGAAAAGCATGTCAACAAGCTCTTTGGATGAAGCAAGCTCTTGTCAACTACGGAATTCAACTTAACGACATCTCCATTCTTTGTGACAACAAAGGAGCCATCGATCTTAGTAAGAATCCAGTTCAACACTCTCGTACTAAACATATTGAAATCCGTCATCATTTCCTTCGTGACAATGTTCAAAAAGGAAACATCTCAATTGAGAAAGTTTCTTCCGAAGACAACATAGCCGACATTCTCACAAAACCACTTAAACGAGAACCCTTCAACCTTCTTAGACTTGGCTTAGGACTTATGGAACCTACTTTGTAGTTCTGTACGATAGACAAAAATCACAAAAATCAAAACAAATCAATAAATTTTTTTTTCTCAACAGAGTCGGCGGAACCCTCGGCCACAATGGGCGGAACCCTCGGCCACAACGGGCGGAACCTCATTTTTGGTTTCGCCGTATCCGCCGACCTGCAGAACCTTTACATTAGTTTATATTATACCAAACACCCATTATCTCACACCACCACTTCCAAACTGCTACTATTCACTTCTCTACTCATCCACACCCACGAAATTTTGATCCTTCATTCATTCTCATTGCTCGTCAATCATCATTGTAAGTATTCTAAACATAATTACACTCCTGATCTGAGTCTAGGAATTCTATTTTTGCACAACAAAACAAAAACTTGGGGTCATGCATTAAATTGAGAAATTAATGTAGAAACTTAGGTGTTAAACAAAACTAATCATGTTTCCCATAGTTAGGAATTGCATCCTTATAAGCTATTAACATGTTTACTAAAACACCCCATGTCAAATTCTTGCAAAAACTTCTCACAAATAGGACAAATATTTTTTTCGTCTCACATTGTGAATACAAAATAAAAACGCTATGTTCAAAACATCACTTGCATAATGTCTCTTGAAAGCTAAAGGGAATACATAACCAATATGTATTTTCGGGTACATTCAAACGAAGCTACATTGAACT
This sequence comes from Artemisia tridentata subsp. tridentata, assembly GCA_021014915.2. NCBI lineage: Eukaryota > Viridiplantae > Streptophyta > Magnoliopsida > Asterales > Asteraceae > Artemisia > Artemisia tridentata. Next base: position 509,543,649 of record CP139508.1, read on the forward strand.
AGGAGCGTTTGGGTTATCTTTTGTTTTTTAACAAAACTTGCATTATAAAACGTTTTAAGCATCAAAATAAGTCAAGATAACCGCACCTCCACATTGTTTTCATATAGGCACACACTAGAACATCCACATTGCAATAGTCATTAACTTAGACTAAAATGTGAAATCTTGTTTTTATAGGAATCATCATGCCTCCCGTAACTCATTACGACCACAAGGACACCATTAAGTACCTACCCAAACACCACAAAACCAAAGGTCTTACCCAAGCTCAAATCGACATTTTCAAAGCCTTAGAAAAGCGTTATGTCCACGAGGGTAGAACCATTGACCGCATCCATCCCTATGATACTCCTCTTGTGTCCAAGGATGTACTTCGTGACAACCTTTTCACTAGGACCACCACCACTCGGAGAACCCGTACCGGAAATGAGGTCCCCAAGGACCCATATGGTATGGAACTCAATGAACTCAAGCCCGAATTCAAAAAATGGGAAGAACTCCTTAGAGCCAATGTCATTAGCACCATAGGAAACCGAGATCATATCAATGTTTGCCTTTGCTACATGCTCTACTCTTTGTCCGTTAGGCAACCCTTCAACCTAGCCTACTACATGGCCAAAAGAATGGCGGACATTCCCGTGCAAGGCACAACGGCTATGCCATATGGAATGCTCTTGACCCGTCTCTTTAGGCACATTGCTCCTATTCCTCCAACTCCTAGAGGTCTTCGCCTAGACTACTCTCTCATCCCACACACATTTGTCCCACTTAGTGATAAGAGAGTCTACAAAACCCAAGGGAAACGCCCTCATCCTCCTACCTCCTCATCATCATCCTCAATTAGTGAAGATGAGAGTTTACCCAACTCTAGGCTCCCACCTCTAGAATACCTTTCCCAACTTCCGGATATTCCAAATGAGTCGGCGGAGTTCAAGCAAACTAAGGGGATGTTCAAATGTCTCGGGAGGTTCCTTGGCAAGCTCAAGAAGAAGATTGATCGTCAATGAGAGCGTGTGTGAAAGAGCGTTTGGCACTATGTGTCATTTGAACAATTTGGATGATAAACTCTTTGTGTTATGGATTTATGGGTTTGTAGGGATATTTAACTATGATTAGAACTTGTATGCACTAACAACTATGCAGGATGACAGCATATGGCATGTTGTCAAATTTTCATGTGTATGAAAAATTTCACTAAGTATAGTGAAATTCGCTAGCCCCCGTTCAAAGTCCAATGGTAAGAGTGTTTTCAAGTCTAATTTTTGCAGTTCCTAATCAGATATGAGTTATATTTTTGTTTTTTAGGAGTTTTCAAAAAATTTGAAAATCGTCTCGCGGATCAAAACAGTGGACTGCCACTATTTTTGGAACTGGCGGATCAGGCGGAACCTTGGTATGGGTTCCGCCAGTGCAATTTTCTGGAAAACCAGATTTGGCCCGACGGAACACGCGGCACCCTAAATAGGGTTCCGCCGGTGTAATCTCAGGGTTCCGCCAGTGCACCTGCAGATTTTTATTTGATTTTCAAAACTTAGACAACCAAACTAGTTCAAATCAACTTTGAATGTTAGAAACTCATCCTTTGTTAGTTAATAACATCCTTAGGAGTATTCTAAGACTCTAGAACCAATAGGAACCCTTTTCCCGCCAAAAATCAAATTAAACCATAACTAACTCAAGGAACCCTCAACCATAAGGCAAGGAACCCTTCCAAAGGTTCCTTGTAATCCGTGGAACACCTCCAACAACTCACTTTGACAAAACCACTAAGCATTTAGTGCAAATCTTTGTCTTCTTACTCCACCACTTTCATTGGATTGACTTCCAATGATTTGACAACCTTCATAACTCTTCCAAATCATTAGCAACCTCCATTTTTGTATGGTAGAACATCAAATCCAAACACTCCTTTCCACATTTCTTCAACTCTATAAATTAACCATCTTAGAACACCCACAAATCACACCATCAACATCACAATCTCTGATCTTAAGCTTCTAAATAACCATTTTGACAATGACAAAGTCAACAATCACCTCTCAACCATCTCGACCCATTAGGAGAACCGCACGCATAAGTGTAAAACCAATGTGTTGCCACAACACAATCAACCTAAGCTCTTGATCTTCGGATGAATTCTCCTCACCCATCAAAAGTGAACATTTTCTAAACATTGCATCTCCCACTCCATCACCTAAGGAGCTCACCACTCTACCACCAACAAAATCACCCATTGACCCAACTCCACCAAGTGCACCAACCCAACCATCCAAAACTCCATCACCACCAATATTACCTAAACTTGAACCAATGGAGCTATTTGGGTCGCCACCAACATCACCACATCCTTTTGTAGAAGATATCAATGATCTTCCACCAAGATCAACCAATCCACCTCCTTTGCACTTGTTTGCTTCCATTGACCAAACGACAAATGCAAAACCAAGGCCATTGTTTGAGCCAAATGAGCCTTTTGACCACAATCAACCACCACAACAAGAGTCACACCAACCAAAACCATTGTTGTTTCGCCCAATCTTCAAAGACATTCATGGTCCTCTATATGGATAACCTAACTTTGAACACCATGATCACCCAACTCCACCACATTCCCAATCCCAATCCTTTGAGTCTTTCTTTCCTTCTTATGAGGAAATTCAAAGCATGGTAGAAACTCACCTCCATCAAGCAATGGAATTTCAAACCACCTTGCTTGACTCCATTCCAAACCCATCCTCCACTCAAGAAACCAACACCATCCCACCACCACCACCATCATCAAATGACCCATTACCACCCAATCATCATCATGGTTGCTCACAATGTGAGCAAATGGTCAAAAGAGGTGAAAGCATCAAAATGTTGCTTCACCGATTTCAAGATGAAACCTGCTTTGCTCTACAACACATTCTTGAGCGTTTGGATGCTCTTTCACACCCAAACCAATCCTAGAGCATGTTTGGAGGCCTTTTGCCCCATTTAGGAAATGTTGGATGACTTCTATTTATAGAAGTAGGATTTTTTTATTTCTTTGTTATTTTTAATTTTTATTTTATTTTTAGAAGTAGGAGGATATTTTTCATTTCTTGTATTTGACTTTTAGAAAGTCAAATTTTACATGGAATGACATCTTTTCTACTATCTTGTTTGCATTGTTGGTTGATCATATATGAGTTGTGATTGTTATTTATTATATTCTCATATTGTGTGGTGACTACATGCTTCATCATGTGTCATTATCGCCAGCTAACATTTTTTTCTAGGTTCAAAATCCATGTTTCCTATCTTGGCACTCCTTTTAGGGGGAATATTGTCCAAGGGGGAGCGCTTGCATTATTCCGCTACGCTACTCTTCTTTTTGTTTCGACAAAAAGGGGGAGAAAATATATTTAAACTTATATTCTTAAAAACGATTTTCGTCAATTAAGAAAAACAAGTTTAAACAGAAACTTTTTAAAGACTTAACACTAAAATTAGTGATTTACTTAAAAACAAAGTTTATGTTTTGTCATCAACAAAAAGGGGGAGATTGTTAATACAAATATCGCCTAAAAACGTTATTTATATTTTACGATATTTGCTAAGTTTTGTTAATGACAAAATGTAAACTTTAGTTTTTAGTAAAACATGATTATAGCTTAAGTCTTGCATAACTAAACTTTACTTGCTACATTTACATTTCATAACACTTTCATATTACTTAATAAAGAAAGTGTCACATCACATCAATGTGCATTTATGGAAAGTTTGTGTGTTTGACCTTCCATAAGAATTCTTACACAAGTGTGTGTTTGACTAGAATTAACTTGTTGTGACTTTGGTTGGTTTGGAAAGATTTATTGCAAGTTTTCCTGACATACCTGGCGGAACCCTCAGGGTATATGGGCGGAACCCATTCTTGGGTTTCGCCGGATCCGCCAGGCTGCTGGAATGTTTGGCTATTAATACCAAGCCATTTGCAAGTATTTTCTTATCACTTCTCATTACATTTTACACATACATACTCATATCTTTCATCTAACCCATTAACATTTCATTGTTGTGAAGATTCTTTTGTAGCAAAGAAGTTCACAAGTACATACAAAGTTACAAGTATTCAACACAACGTTGCAAGACTTGTTAGCTTAGCATTGTGTAGACTTCTTATAGTTTACACTTCATTTGAGTGTGTATATTCAGTTGTGATCGGTTAGTATTATAGGCCTTAAAATACATATTGTGACGGGAGTTGTTGTACCCTTGTAAAAGAACTAACGGGAGTGGTTGTACCCTTGTAAAAGAACTCGACATTTAGCTTAGTGTCGGTAATCGTGTATAAGCGACGTGTAAGGTTTTCTCCGCCGGTGAAAGGAGCTTGTTGACTAGTGAAAGAAACTCTCGAGTTGGATACTCGGGGCGTGGACGTAGGGCAAGGAAAAAGAGTCCTTGTAGCCGAACCACAATAAATACTCGTGTTGTGGTTTGATCGTTTCTTTCTTTATCTTTGCATGTTACATATTGTCTTTAGTTTAGATCCTTGATTACACGAAAGTTTCAAAAGATAATTAAGTTAAAAACGGTAAACTATTCAACCCCCCTTCTAGTTTTCCACAGATATGTTAGATGAAGCTGCTGATGACGATGGAACTGTCAAATTTCCTGTAGACTTCCCAGGTTTGTGTTCTTATGTTCATGTTTATTGCTTTAAAAGAAATACAGTAATTTGGTAGATGTTACTGCACAATGATTCTTCTATAGTGCCAGGGACACCATCATCATTGGAATTGGAAACTATTGAAGATGCTGGTGAAACAATGGTCCCTGATGAAACAAGGACCATAGTCGCAAAGAAGTTGGTTTTGTAAAACTCAGGACCATAAGAAAAAAAAGGAAAGTTGAATAATGGAGCAGGTGTCGGTTTTATGATCTTTCGGCGTTTTTGGTGTTGATGGTTGGGTGTTTTCTTTTGGGGTATAGAAGTGTTGTATGATGTTCGGGCATGAAGGTGTTGCTGGTAATGATGATGTTGCTTTTCATTTTAAGTGTTGACTATATGTTTTAAATTGTGAAGTACTTTAAATTGTGTGGTGTTTTGTTTTTGCTACCTAGACCTTTTATATAGAAGATGAAATATTGCATGTTTTTTGGGCATACGTTCTATTTAGCGGTTAATATCATTTTGGGGATTCTTAATTATATTCAAGCGCAATGTGTTTAATGGCTGATGTCGATGAGTCCTTGCTAGTGCACTATGTAATTTCATTCGACACCTTTCATATGGACTTTGCCAGTACACTTTGCACTTTGTTTTATAAGTCTATATAAAAGCTTTGGTAAATGGGTGTTATGTGTTTGGGTGATCAAAACTGCACGTTTTGTTAGCAGAGTTCCGCACGGTGGTTATTTTGGTGGCCATTTGCAGTACATTTATTAGCTAAGGGCGATGACAATTCCACTATATGTAAACCCATGTTTTGTGAGTCACACCTCATAGAGAATATGGGGAGCAACCAACGGGTGAAACTGGGTATTTTCAAGTACACATATTTCACATAGGAAAGTCATTTAGTGACTGTAACTGTACCAAAAGATGTCACATTTCTGGTGGCATTATTGGTGGCTGTTCGGGTTAAGAAAGATGTCATATTTACGCTGCATGGATTAATGTGCTTTGCGGCAACGCGCGGGTGAAATTTTTTGTTAGTGCTAGCTAGCACATGAAACATAATTATAAAAGACAACTATTAATGTAAGGATTAGTATAACCAAACATTTTGAAACTAATGAATTTTTGTTAGTGCTATCACAACGTGTTGTCTTTATTTTGTAAATATATTTCGTATTTAGTCAAGTGGTATGCATATCACTATAAGATTACATGTTAAATGAGCTTTATTACATTCTAGAGTTCTCTTTACCGGTGTTTGATAAAAGTCAATATTGAAAAACAAAATGTAACATTTTAAAGTGTAACTTAATTCTGGTAATGCAAGAAAAGAGTGTAATTTATTGTGTTAACACACCCCGCGAGAGCATGCACACATGTTTGTGATGTTTGTCTTAAAAAGAAAAACCAATCATTCTAAAATGTGTGAGGCCTTAAGTTTAATTCCTGCTATGTGCAAACAACCATATGTGGCGACGCTAACCTCTTAAAAAGGGAGGGCTTTACTTGGTTTGAGTTTGTGTGGCAGTGGGTTCAAACCACATAGATTAGTCGGTCAAAAAGTCGAAAATCATGGATACACGAAAAAAACCAATCATAAACTAATTAGATCAATCGCTATATTGACACGCGGTTTTATAAAAAAGTAATTAGATCAATCAAGCTTTATTTTTATGTGATTGTAACAAACATACAACATAGAGATTGTTCTTCAACGCCAAAATGACATATGTACCCAATCACCATCGGGACGGTGAGATAAAAAAAACCCATCTGGACGTACTGACCAATAACAATGGTCAGTACCCGGTTTTTGTACAAAACATATCCTTCGAATAGGGTCGTCAAACAAATGTAGACTCTGAGTTTTCGAACCACACCAAAAGTCGGCAAAGTAAAGAGCTTTTCTAAAAAAGTCGTCGCAAAAACTCCAATCAAAAGTTCCATTGAATGGAATGGTATGAATTCCACGGTCTTCGTCTCCTGATTTGACATGAACAATGACATCATTATCAGGCATATCACTCCTTACAATAATATGCCATTTTCCAAATACACAAAACGCATGCGTCAAAGAAGCAAATGTGCATATTAGAATGAAAATGATGAACAACTTATCCATCACACTAGACCAAAATTTTATACTGTACGTGCACTTGGTTGTCTCTATTTATTAGCTCATGTTGAAATGTTTAAAGAATGATACTTACGGAATATTATTATGTTATGCTTTATTACAGAATATTATTACGTTATATTATATACTTAAATGTCTTCATTTATTACCTACACTACTTATAAAGTAATAAATTTTAAAACTTCCTAAAATAAAATTTAACCAAATACAATTAGCTAAGCTATTAGTACAACCATCTAATACAATAAATATTCAACCATTTTACTTTTCAGCCCCCCATTTAATGTGAAAAGAAAAACACACGTTACATAAAAGGTACATGTTAATATATTTATTATGCAAACAAATCAAACATAAAAAACTTAATACAATTAACATAACTTTTCTTTTATCTTGTATACATGGTTTTTAAAACTGAACCGTACAACGAACCACTTTCCAAACTCGTTCCTGATTTTTTGTGGTTTTTTATGGTTTTGTCCGGTTCAGCCGGCCAGTTCGGAACCAATTGGTTCCTGGATACACCGGCCAGTTCGGTTATCAAAACATTGGTTGTATATGCAACCTTTCTCATATTTTTGTCTTCATTTTACTCAATGCTCGTTAATATATGTATCATCATAAGAAATAGTGGGTGAATACCTCTTAACTCCATAATATTATCATCACTCATCACGATAAACATATAATTAAATACATTACTCACATAAAATTTTATTTACAGGGTACCCGTCGCAGCAACGTGCGGGTACCCTAGTGTTATATTATATATTTAATTAGTTGTCTTTATCTACCTCCTATATATAAAGAGGAGTGTTGTTCTACAATTTCTTGTTCAAAAATACTAATCTATTGACACGTGTAAACCTCTCATTTTTCATGACCGTCCATTTTTTTTCAACATTTTTGGGCGGAACAACTTTGCCAGACTTCATTCGATGATTCCAAAATCCCAAAAAAACACACACACAATTTCCTCGTCTCACAAACACATGCAGTGAATCGATTTGTTCTTTTTTTTTTTTTAATTTCAAGTATGATATGGAATCATGTCTTTTTATATTATGTGATTGCTTATTGGGTTATTTTTGAAATTATGGATTGAACTTTATAATGGGTGATATGCATATAATCTGTTTGATAAAATGCCTCAACAAAACTTGGTTATGCTTGGATTAATAAATGTGTTATAAAGATTGTTGATGTTTATGTTTCGAGTATTCTGCTTGGATTAATAAATATGTTTTCTTTCTAAAAATAAGATAGATTGGAGATTTGTTAGTTAAGAGTGATTGTATATACACAATAAATATTTGGTTATTTACTATCTATAATCTTGTCATTTGAAGTCATTGGTGTCTTGATGATATACAGTGTTAAATTGGTGGAAGAACTATGACAAAAGGAGGATAAAGGGTTGATTGGCATTCTTCCTGTTCGAAATGCTACTGAGACAATGACAGTCGGTTCTGTTGCAACACAAGGTGATTCAGGTGATTCGGTATTTTAGCTATTATAATGATTCCATCTTTTCCTTAAGAAATAAAAGCCCTGAAAACTAACTGTTAGTCCTCTTGTGCTCAGGGGCTGATTCAGGTGATAACAACTCAAAGAACCTGCCAGTCTTATTAGAAGCACACAAGATTGATGGAAAAAGTCAACACAAACCCATCCATTGGCATACAAGGTATACTTTGCCCCTTTGGCATACATTATGATATCTTGTGTCATCATTATGTTCAAAGTTTCGTTTTCATATTAGGGGAGTTGCTGCTCGTGCGTTACATTTATCAATAGGTTTTGAGAAACCAAGTGGAAGGGTTACACACATTTTCGTTCTCGAAGGGTTGAGTAGACTTAGTGTCGGCGAGCTGATCAACACACGAGGAACATACACTAATGCAAAAATTTTCCCTGATTGATACGACCAAAGCTGGTATACTATGCAGCCAGATTATCGTTTTTGAAATTGCATATTCATTCACCTTGCTCACTATAGAGATTTAGGATTAAACATTAAACATTATTAAATGGATTAATTAGTATAAGTATTGAGAGATGTTAAGTTATAAAGTTTATGTCTTGCATGTAGAGTGAACTAGCTTTAAGCACTGGTCTATCAAGATGCTGAGTTGCTACGGTTTTTTAATCTTAATTAGAGATGGAGCAACTAGAAGAAGATGCTGACTTCAAAGCATTGTCTCGTCACTTCAAATCAACTGCCATGGAGCTCATTTCTCTTCTTGAACAGGTATGACCAAAAAGTAGTATTTCCGTTTCTACTGCTTCAAGAATCATTTTATAACTTTTAACATCATTTTATAACTTTTAACATCAATATCCAAAATCCTTAACCTACTTTGTCATTGACTGTATTATTTATGTAGGCGTCCCAGCTGTGCATAATTCCCTCTTTGGTATGAGAATTTTCATCAACAAGGATATCCCATATATAATATATCCTTCCAAGGATATCCCATATATAATATATCCTTCCGAAAGAGGTTTGATTTTGTGTATGTGTTAGATTCACCCCCTTTCATTAACATCAAAACTAACACCCTTGAACAAACAACTTCTAGGTGCATCGCGAAAGACGTCTTCGATGAGAGTGAATATAAGATTGAGTTATTCTCACCCGAAAAGGTCAAGATCACATGAGTCGTTTTTCAAAGACACTGTGAAATGCAGCCGAGTCCTTTTTTACGTTCAGTTCAATAATTAAAATATGCATCTGGACCCTAAACTTATACCACTTTTAAATAATAATCTGGACACAAGATACTGTTTGTGTTTTCTACGCAAAGATACATCGTATACACAAAGAGCATGACCGGTGCTATGATGCCTGCAAACGTTGCAACAAGAGTGCAAAGCTTGCCAAAAATGGTACTTCTTCATCCATTGCAAGAGGCGGGATGTTGAAGTTAAATATGGTACTTCGACGCAAAAATGGTATTTCATCATCATCATCATCATCATACGCAAAAATGGTACATCATCATCGTACGCAAAAATGGTACATCGTCATCGTCATCGTCGTCGAAGTTAAATAGAGAACCACTAGCCAATGAATCCTTCTCAAATTGCCTTAGGAATCGTTCTCGTGGAGAGAGGGACTGTGTTCTATCCCAAGCATGTTCAAGAAATCATCAGCCAGTCTCAGTAGCATAATCCAACTTGAGAGATTTCCCTTTCTCTTTATAACCAATTTTAAGCTCTGCATAATTCTCTTGTTCCAAGTTTTCACTTTCGTCGTATCCAAAACCCGATTCTTTGCTGTATACAACATTTTCACTTTCTTCTTGAGAATCAGATTCATCTTTCTCAAAGTCCACCACATTATTCAGAGCCAATTCCAATTCTTGCAATAGTAGTTCTTTGTCGTCAAAGTCATGACCTTTAGTATTGCTTTCAGTTACCACACACTCTTCTTGTTGAAGTTCGGATTCTTTGACCAGTAGTGATTCAAGCTGAAGATCCCCCTCATCAACTGGCTTTTCAGAACCATCAAGACCTTTTAAAGAAGACTATTCTTCTTTAGCCATTATATCTTGTGCCGGTTGAACATCTTCTTTAGCAGCAAATTCTATTCCCTGCTCTGAGACAGAAAAATCACTTACGATGACACTATAAACGGGATTAGGGGAGTTTGAAACTGGATTCGGGGGTTCAGGAGGTACAACTTCAACATCCCCTTTGGTTTCATAGTCAACAGAGATAATTTCTCTTCTTCAAGTTTCTTATATAGCACACTAACTGATTCAGAAAGTTCAAACTTTGATATCGGCAAAACCTCATGAAGATCCTTTACATCATCTACAGAACGACCAAAGGAACGAGATGTAAGAGGAAGACTATCACCTCGCCTGATGTGGCTTTGACCAGGTGCCTTGACAGGAGATTTAACCATCCCGGGACTACTATTGCCAACAACTGAATACCCAAAGCTAACATTCATAATCCCACCTTTTGCCTTACCGGACAACCTATAAGTAGTAGTCCACTTTCCCGTGTTTTTCTCATCCTCAAGCTTCTCCAAAGTGAGAGGCAGTAATCTAGTAAGGTCAACCCTATGCTTCCCCAAATCAAGCTCCGGGTAACCATACATAGACGCATACAACAAAAAGTGTTTAGCCTCGTACTTAGCCGATTGATGGGGCCCACTCCTACTACCATAAACCGAACACGTATTCGTCATCATCTCCTCAAACTCAGCCACACCTTGGATAACCGGTGCAGGACGAGTAGTCAACTCACCATCACGCCTCTTCCACTTAACACACATGGTAAGATTATCAAAACTCGGAGGCAACCCTTCAATGGAATGAACTTGAAGAGAAAAACAACAATTAAACCTCTTGTTACGGAGATGAGTAAAAGACTTCAAAGTATTCCAACTCCACAACGACTTCTTATCCTTTAGAAACCGGTCCTCGTTACTACTACCTTTGGCCTTAGACTTTGCATAAGGAAATGAAGGTCTAGCAACAGATTTCGATCGACTACTAGCAGCAGAGCTAACAATCCTAGGACGCGCGTTATCATCATTATTATCATGATACAAAGCTTTACTCAACACATCAACATCATTAATAAACACTTGTTCATTTCCACTTTTTCTCGACATCCTTTTCGCAACCTAAACAATTTATACACATAAGGCACAATCAAAGGTTAAGTTACAGGTGACCTAAACTAGTTCAAAATCCTAGGAAATTATTTCATATAAAGTTAAAAAGTTAAAAAATGCAATGCAATCTGTAAATATTAAAATACTCGATTACAATTTAAACCACTAACTTTATTCGCTCTCGCTTAATCCACCCATATATACATTAAAAAAAATTGCCCAACGCTACTACTCGTGGTCGCCCCTATGCGCGGATAATCGTCTGGTATTGTAAATAAGAATATATAAAAAGAGAAAAAATGAAAATGAAAGTAAGGAGTAAACTTGCCTTGATAAATCCGTGGAGATAAATAAACAACAACCTCAAAATATATATTAATTTACCCCAAAATGAAATGAAATTGTATCTGGGTTGACTATCAATCTTGTGTTTCAAACAAAACATGTCTGAAAATGTTTTTCTTACACTTTTACCCCTTTTACTTTAAGGAATAAGCTACCTCATTTTCAGAACATGTGCATCATCCATTCTGTATTTTACACCTTACATGTTTACTTTAAGGAGTAATATTTTTTACGAATGATACTTTTAAACTTATTTTTAAGAGTTAATTACATAAATGGTCACTGTAGTTTGTCGGATTTTTCGAGTTTAGTCACTAAACTTTTTTTCCGCCAGGTTACATCACTATGGTTTGCATATGTTATGGATCCAGTCCATATCCGAATTGAAATGACCAAAAAGCCCTTGTCATCTTCTTTTTCAAATCTTTTGACAATTAAATAATGGCCGTTAGTCCTTTATACTAACGGCCGTTAGTAAATAACCGAAAATTTGGTTTTCTTACGTTTTCGTCCGTTTTTACACGTTTTCGTCTGGTCTTTATACGTTTTCGCCCGTTTTTACACATTTTCGTCCATTTTTGCACGTTTTCATTCGCTTTTTACATGTTTTCGTCCGTTTTTACACGTTTTCGTCCGGTCTTTACACGTTTTCGTCCGTTTTTGCACGTTTTCGTTCGGTTTTACACCTTTTCGTCCGTTTTTACACGTTTTCGTTCAGTCTTTATACGTTTTCGTCCGTTTTTACACCTTTTCGTTCGTTTTCGTCCGTGTTTACACCTTTTCGTCCGTTTCTACATGTTTTTATCCGTTTTTACACGTTTTCGTCCGCTTTTACATGTTTTCGTTCGTTGTTTGCTTTTACACGTTTTCGTTCGTTTGCACGTTTTCATCCGTTTTACATGTTTTCGTCCGTTTTTACACATTTTCATTCATTTTTGCACGTTTTCATCTGTTTTTACATGTTTTCATCCGTTTTTGCACGTTTTCATTCATATTAACATGTTTTCGTCCATTTTTGCACGTTTTCGTTCGTTTTTACATGTGTAAGAACGGATGAAATAGTGAAAAACGAACAAAATGTGCAAAAACAAACGAAAACATGTAAAAGCGGACGAAAACGTGTAAAAATGGATCAAAACATGTAAAACGGACGAAAACATGTAAAAACGGACGAAAATGTGCAAAAATGAACGAAAACATGCAAAAAGGGACGAAAAGGTATAAAAACGGATGAAAACGTATAAAAACGGACGAAAACATGTAAAAATAGACGAAAACGTGCAAAAACGGACGAAAAGGTGTAGTACGGATCAAAACGTGTAAAAACGGACGAAAGCATGTAAAAAGGGACAAAAACATGTAAAGACAAAAAAAATTGCAAAAACGGACGAAAAAGTGTAATAACGGATCAAAACGTGTAAAAACGGACAAAAACATGTAAAAACGGACGAAAACGTGCAAAAACGGACGAAAACGTGTAAAAACAGATGAAAACGTGTAATAACGAACGAAAACATGTAAAAATGGACGAAAATGTGTAAAAACGGACGAAACATGTAAAAACGAACGAAAACGTGCAAAAACGGACGAAAAGGTGTAAAAACGGAAGAAAACGTATGAAGACCAGACGAAAACGTGTAAAAACGAACGAAAAAGTAAGAAAACCAAATTTTTGGTTATTTGCTAACGGCCGTTAGTATAAAGGACTAACGGCCGTTACTTAATTGTCAAAAGCATAGTTGTCAGGATTCCGATCCTGATCTTAGGATCCTACGATTTTACGATACTGCAAAGCAAAAACGATCTGGATCCTACATAGGATCTTTGCAAGCTTAAGATCTTATAGGATCCCGATCTTGACCATAAGATCTTAAGATCTAATCCGATCCGATCTTACTTTTCTCGGATTACAAACTAAAAAACTATAAATTTATGGGTATTTTTTTTGTAGAATTAAAAAAACAACATGTTAATCTTTTTAAACATTTCATAATCATAATTTAGGACAATATTTCTATTAAACATTCATAATATTTTGTGTTTATAATGTATAATATTTTGTAGATTTGTATAATATTACAAAAACTATTAAGAAATAACATTAGAGTAGGATCTTAAGATCCCGATCCGATCTTACGATCACGATTTTGCAAATACGAAAACGATCCTTGGTAGGATCCCGATCTTGAAAACCTTGGTCAAAATATTGAAAATGAAGATGACAAGGGCTTTTTGGTCATTTATATTCGGATATGGACTGGATCTGTAATATATGCAAACCACAGTGATGTAACCCGGCTGAAAATAAGTTTAGTGACTAAATTCCAAAAATCCGACAAACCACAATGATCATTTATATAATTAACTCTATTTTTAATTTATAAATTAAATATTTTATTATATTATTCTACATTTTCTCTTTCTTCTTTTTCTTTTAAACGTTTCCCAATTTCTTTGATTCAAACCCGATTACAATCCCGTTTACAAACCAAACGGGCCCTAAAAGTAAAAAATTCAGCTACAGCTATCTACGGCAAAACATCCCGAACAGACTATTTCATTTATCGATTCAACCATGTGCTAGTTAATAATTAAAGATCCAAATCCAAATCAGAACCTGGTATACTGAATAATGATATAAAAGCCTTAAACATACGTTTATGAACATGTTTAACTCATTCGTTACGTGGCACAAGTGCATAATGCATATTTTTTCCTTTCTTCGTCTTTACTTTTGATTTGTAATATATGTTTGCAATCTTGCTATTAAGACAAGAAAATCATTTTTCAAACAATTTATATTAATTCCTGAAACAAAAAACCTTTAAAGAAGAAAATTTCCATGTTAGTTATAAACCATCACGTGTGTTAAATTATTGCCAATCCATATTTCAGGATTTAAATATATAACTAAGGGCCCGTTTGGTTTGTTGCTAGGAATGATAATGGGTATCAGATTTGGTATATGGTAGAATGACAATGGATATGAAAAAGTGTATCATTACGATTGTTTATGTTTGGATGACAAAATATGGTATGAAAAAGTGTATAGATATTTGAGTTTTGTAGTGGAAAAGAGAGGAGCCCACAGAAATGGATTTCATAGACACCAAATTGGTCTGTAATAAATCTATAACTATAATATACCCATTTCATTCATGGGCCTCCTAAACAAACACATTAAATCGGAATGAAATCTATAGTCCCATTCCAATTGGAGGATCCCAAACGCACCCTAAGTAACTATGGATCTATTATGTGTCTTTGGGAAATTTTAAAGGTCATTAGCTTATAGAGTTCTAAGTTTAAAAAACTCTATTAACATATAGAGTTGAATAATAGAGATCTTATCATTAGCTTTCTTTTCCTAGTTGAATAAAAAACTCTATTAACATGGCTAAGTAGCTAACTATAAAAGTTCTCTATTAATATAGCACTAAAAAATAAAAATGAATGTACACATAAAGATTCACACTTTGGGTACTTATATATCTATATTATATTTTGCAAATTTGGTCGAATGTGTTGCCATTGTCACACCCGCCATACATATTGGCGACAACAAATAAAAGTTGAAACTATAATTGAAATTTCAAAATTTGGAGGTAAATAAAAACACGTTTTTTTTTTGCATGTTTTTGAATATAGAGACCAACATTAAATTATTAGCTTAGTAGCCGGGGTCCACTTTGTTATATTCAAACTCGGAGCGTTTGATAATTTTAGTTCAAATTTAAAATTAGAGTAAACTCCAAAATACATCCCTGTGGTTTACCCAATTTCGCATTATACATCCAAAATTTTTTTTTGCAACATATACATCCCTCCGTTAGTAAAAGTCAAACACAATACATCCACGAGGACGAACGGTGCAAACATTGTGTCGTTAGATTGGACACGTGACAGTTAAATAAGGGTATTTGTGTCATTTTATAGTTCCATCTACTTCGCCCCTCTTTTTCTACCACAAATCCAGATCCAAAACAAATCATCATACCCCAAATACCACAATCAACATATCCAAATCATAAATAAAAAACACAAACACAAATCCGAGTAATGTTCCATAACAGGTATAAATCCACAAATTAATTCAGTCGATCAACACCCAAAATAATTTTGCAAGCAGATCAAATTTTGACGGTCAACAAGTGGAATAAAATTTTCAAAACATTCAGTTCATCAACCATATGAAGCCTTTCAGGTCAAACAAGAACACAAAACAGTAAACAGATAAATAATTACAAATAACTTTCAAACATTCAGTTCACCGATCACATAAAACAATCCATTCAGATCAACAGTAAAATACAAAGTACTATCGCATAAACAAACAAAACTGCAAAAAAAATATTCAGCCCATCAAGAACGAAAACATACAAAAAATCATAAACCCATATTTCACTCAATCCACCAAAACAAAAAATCAAACATGTCTTTAATCTCTTCATCGAAACCCCATTTCATAAACCCTAATTTCTTCTCAAATCTCGCAAGAATCACAAGCACCCATAACAGATTCAACCCATTCAAAACCACAACACACACAGTTGACTCCATTTTCATTTCTGGAACTTCAAAAGATCCCAATTCCCTCATCCAATCAAACCACAAGCGCAATGGGTTGCGTACAGTCCTCAAACCACAACCCAACAAATCCAATGTTTTCAAGATCTTGAAGATCCACAACAGTTTCATTTTCACATCTCATTTCCAAAATGGCCGGCGTGAATCGAACCGCCATGAAGAGGAGGAACAACAAGAGGATAACGAATCTGAGTTTTTGTGTTTTGGATTTTTGTTTGTGTTTTGGATTTTTGTTTTGGATTTTTGGATTTTTGTTTGTGTTTGATTCTGGGTTTTTGTTTGTGTTTGTGTTTGATTCTAAAAATGTGGATTTATTGATTTTGACTTTGGTTATTTGAAAATGTGGATTTATTGACTGATAAGAGTATTAAAAGAAGAGTAAGTGAGTAGGTGTGGGTGTTAAAAGAACTAAATTACCCTTGCTTAAAAAGATATAACTGCCACGTGTCCAATCTAACGACACAATGTTTGCACCGTTCGTCCTCGTGGATGTATTGTGTTTGACTTTTACTAACGGAGGCATGTATATGTTGGAAAAAAAAATTGGATGTATGATGGAAATTGGGTAAACAGGGATGTATTTTGGAGTTTACTCTACAAATTATTTAGATTTGATGTTTATATAACCTTATCATTTTTACACGACACTTCTTCATCATCTTATACAAAATAAAAATGTCTTAAAAGTTTCATTGACCGATAAAATCTTTATTCTAATTTGATAGTCACATTGATTGAAACTTGATAGTATGCAGTAATAATATTTCACGTCATTGTGAAATCACCTAGAACAGTACGCTGATCATACAACTATAGATATTACGAGTAATTCTAAGAACACATACATACGACAAGAAAATTTAAGACAATGTATAACTTTAAGGGAAAGAGCGAAAACTTTGTAGAACCCTAGTTAGTGGTGAAAAGAGAATCTTACGTGGTACTGAGTTAATAATTCCGTTTCAGTAAAAATATATTGGTACGTGTAAATGTTTTATGGTGTCTATAAAAAATTACAAATCATTCATATATTAAGGGAGCTAGAAAACGCGGTCGTTTTGCTCCCCTTTTTTCCCGCCAAAATTGTGGCCCAAACCTTAGCCCATTTTTTTGCCCCAAAAACTTAATCCGTTTCTTTCTTATCCACAATAGCCACTTCATTCATCCACTTCTGTTAGATTTCTTATACAAAAAACACACACATAAACCTAGAGCATTCTTGAACCCTCGCAGCAAACCCTCCATCATCCATCCACATAAATCACTGTCAAAGCAAAAAATTTGATCGGCTCTTCATGTACAACAAAAAACGGCGGCTCAGCACCTCAGATTGCAGGTATAATCTTAAAAGAGGAAGGAGTCTTTGGGTTTTTTTTTTATTTATTTTTTTTTTTTTCCGTTCGTAGTCTACAGGAACATCAAAATATGTTGTTTGATCTTGGGGTTTCATTGATATTCGAAGAGTTGTTTATCAACAACAAAAAGGTTTGTAAGCCCTACTTTCCGTATCCTTTTGGTTAAAGGTTATGGGTATCGATTGTTTGTTTTAATTATACTTTAATTTTTTTTTTTTTGTGGTTTCATGTTTTTCTTTTTTCAGGAAAGCACGAGTTATCATGCCCTTTTTGGAAGCATCATAGATTCGTAGCAAATGAAACAACGAGCAGGTAGGTTTTTTGGCCTAATTTATGTATATTAATACAGTTACAATCTTTTTTGCATTGCATTCGGTGTCGTTTGCTTTTGGGTTTTAGACTGCTGCATAAATTGGTGTTTCAGCTTCGTATAAACAAATTAGGGGTTTTGGTGTTTATGTTTTGATTAGCTGGAATTAAAGTTTATTTATGTGATTGATGAGTTAGATTGTGTAACAAAAATATTTAACGAAACTGTGTAACAAAAACTTAGGGGTTTCGGTTTCTATGTTTTCATTAGTTGGAAAAGGCTGGCTTTAAAGCCATTTATTTCGCGGGTTCTGTTTTTTCCTATGTTTGGATTTAACTTATACCGTAATATAAGAAAATGGCGTTTCAGGTTCTAAAGAAAAGTTATAACTTGAAGCTTAGTTATTTATGTTGCTCGCGTAGACACATTTTTAGATTATAATATCTTTTTTCATGAACTTGCAGCATGTAAAGATGTGGTGTCTATAAGATCACTGTAAAAGAATGCGACAATTTTTTTTTTTTTTTGCTTTTCTTTTTTTTTTCTTCTGATAATTTGTATCTCAAATCTGCCAATGGTTCTAAATCAATATAACTAAAGGTCATGTCACAATATACGCAGGAAGACCGTGGGTCAACGTCAGAACTAATCAAGACGGAATACCCAACACTACAGTATGCATCATGGACGGTACTTCGATATTTTACGCTATTATGGTCTGCTATGTTTTACATATTCGTTGCTTCACCTTTAATGCAGAGACTATTCGAAGGGTACCCGAACTTAATATTGGGTTTCAATACCGTTCTTTCAAAGCAATGTGAAATCATCCTCGATGAGCTACAAGCTAAGAAGCCAACCTACATTTGCACTATCGAATTGGAGCCTGGGCATGTTTTCGACTCAAAATGAAAGTTGAGTAATTCGTTTGCCATTAACAAAGCTAAAAAAGCTGATTCGGGACTGAAGTGAGTCGAGTAACCTCTACCTGGTATGTGTCTGTTAACCATTCGTAAAAGACTTAGCTTTTGTATTGTTTGCGTTTATATGATTTTCTCTGTCTGACTTACTTTTTGTAATGCCTCGAACCGCCAGTATAAAATCTCACTTTTCGTAAACCAAAGTTAAAAATATCAAGAAATGGATTGAAAATAGATTCTGCGTTTTGTCCTTAATAAGATATTGTCCTAACAATGTTGCGAAAAAAAGTTTGCCAGTTATAATGTTAGTGTGATTACTGCGTCTCATTTTTCAGCTTTCATTGATACGATGAGGATTAACTGGATTTCAATTGCAATGTTTCTTCTTCTAGCAGGTTACCGGAAAAACCCAAATTCAACGGAAAGATGGCAATGCAGTTTCTATCTGTTTCTAACTACTGAATTTCAACAAGAGCAACATGTACCAACACATATGCGAGCTGGTAAGTGGTCATGTATGCTAATTAAGAGCCTTTCTATGTGTATTTTAACTTAAGTAAATGAAAGTCATTTCTGCCGTTTTTGTGTCATAACCTCTCGCTTATTATTTTCTTATTGGTTGCAGGGTTGGCAGCCGGGTCGGTCGTTCTGCACTTTCAACCAGGGGTTATCCGGAACGCCGCAGGTAGTTCTGCCCCTATGAGTAGTTGTATTCGTTCTCAAAATTCGGCGTCTCACAAAAGGGAACCGTTACTCAATGGTGAGCCACGGTAATGATTTTAAACTGTATGCAACATACATCTAATGCCATCACTGTATGTGAATAATATATGTTCAGTAATGTAATTTACATTGTTCTGCATGTACACATAGTAGCATCCTTGCACACAACTTGCTTTCATGAATTGCTTCTGCTAACAACATTCATATTCCAATATTAGTCTCCCATGTACTTATGCCAATACATGAGGAAATTGTTGCATTCACAGCATCACAAACTAATTCCACACAAACACATACATTAACATACACCAAAATCTGTTGGCTTTTTGCAGACAAACGGCGGACAAAAGTACACCATCCTTAGTTACTGCTACCGCCGACGCAGCTGCCAAATTGCAAAAGGACTTGCCACGACAGGCCACAAAGGAATCCTTCGTAAAGTTAGACATAGGGACGACGCGGTTACCGTTGCTCATACAGTTGTGTAATTATTATTATTTTGGGGTTTTCACTTATTTTTCAATACTTTATTTCTGGTATTTGACAACGTGTTTTACGCTGCTGCAGCGTTGTTTACAAAACCAGTTATTCTTGACTTTCAGCCGCAGTTGGTGATTCCGGTTGCAGATACTGAGGTTAAACGTAGAGTGACGAACGCTGGTGCTAATAATGGTGTTTTTCTGTTGTGCGAAGGTGAATCAGTAACTAATGTAGATGCAACGACTTTTTTGCATCATCTTTCTGGATCCCTTTTGCATGATGTTACTCATACAGGTGTCTTATTATTATAACTTTTTGTTCTGCAGGTGTTTTCAAAGAGTTTATCTGTGACAGTTAAAAAAGTTTTTTTTTACTCATGCTGCACCGACGATTACAAAACGAGTTGTTCTTGACTTTGATTCTGGGACGGTGCAGCCTGTTGAACATACTGTTGGCTGCGTTTAATTAACTAAACGTGCTCAAAATAGCTATGATTCTTTGCCGCGTCAAAAGGATTTTGAACAAAATGTAGCTCAGCCTGATATTTTCACGTTTTCTTCTCAAGGTAGTTGTTTGTTATAATTTTAGTTTGGTGCATACGTCCGGTTTCCGTTTATTTTTTTGACTTTCTCAAATCTTTTAAAAAATGTTGCAGCCACAGTTCGCGGGCCTGCAACGTTGGACTTTCGTTCACAAACGACTTATGATGTTTCTGAAGGTTAGGTATTGTCTTGAGTGTTATTCTTTGCTGGAATTAACAAAAGAAAAAAAACTTTTATTGAAGGTGGTGTTGTTAATGCAGGTGATACATTTGATAGACGGGAGCCGCCTTTTGGTGAATACACAGCACCAGTGTCTACAGCAGGTATGCAGTATTATTAGCGTTTCTTATTAGCTTCTACTGCACATGTTTTGTTTCTTATATAAACTTTAATTATAGTTGACAAGATTGTTTGTAACGATATGGTTTGTACAAGGCGACATCCATTAAGAATAAGGTATGTGTTTTAGCAATATATGACCACTAACAATGTACTCATTTTTTTTGCTTATCATAAGCAGAAAAATATCAATTTTTTTTTGGTATGCTAACAACTACAGTTTTTAAGGGTTTTTTTTTGCTTATCATAAGCAGAAAAAAACTTCTAACTGCGGTTTATCATATGTGTATTTTATTCATGCCTATAATCTTTCTCATGCGTATTTCGTTTGCAGGTTTGTGTCCTCTGGATAGATATGTTCCAACTAATTCGGGAACCGGTTAATGTTTCGGTAATGTTGTGTATATTGTCTTCAGTTTTCTTCTTTTTTGTGTGTCAATGTTTTCTTCGCTTTTTATAGTAACTGGGTATTCGATGCTGTTTATCCTGTACAGGCCCACTTTGTGACACCACAGAAAGGGCCGAATATGTTGCCAAATTTGACCGCCCAATTGTTGTTTGCCTATAGAATTTTGCCGTGAAATTGGCTTAAGCACATGTTCATTTAAGTGGGAAGCAGATAAAAGATTAGATTGGTGTTACAGCTGCTGTTGTATGTGCTGAACCGGCGATGAAAATTTTCAAGGTATATATTATTTTATATATCATTCATTGATGATTGTCTGATTATTTGATATCCATTGGACTATAACTCTGCTTCTCACAGAAAATTTCTTGCTTGCAGCTTTCAGTGATGAAATGGCGGATGACATGGTTCTATTCGCGGCCTAAAATGAGTCGGTTTGGAGACCAGAACCAGAATGGTCAATAGTGGATTGTCTGATGATGGTATGTAGAAGTCACCCTGCTTATGTTTTCAATTATATGTAATATATTCGGTTATGTTTTTTGGGGGTGCTGTCAGATACGAACATAGTAGAAAAAAGCTATTGCAGCTCTCTCTTGCAGCTCTCATATGCCACAACATGGAGTTTGCAAACCAGAATACTGGCCATAATTGCTGAACAGGGAGATACCACAACCTGGAGATGGCAAATATATAAAAGTGCCATTCCAACTTCATGTATCGGTATCCAACTTTAGCTTGAATCGTTGTAGATAAGCTCACAACCTTGGTAGTTAGTCATAAAAGTAGCTTATCTTTGGCTTACTTGGTGCTACACCTGCACAATTTATATGATGCATTTTTGTCACAGATTCTTAACTCTCCTTCTAAGATGATACCAACAAGCGTTCCATCATGGACCAAGGTTATATCTGCTATTTATTTAAGCATTATTCATATTACATGAACACGTTGTCGTATCTTAATTTTCTTTATATGAACATCGGCTGCAGGTGTGTCGTATTCTTACACTGATATCGGTGACTGTCACTGAACATGTGAACATTAGAAGGCAGAATCTGGTCGTGTAACAGGAGGTACGCGCTTGCTTTAGAACTTTTTTGTTGTTTTATGATGCATCTAATTGAAATTCTGATTTCGACGAGCCGAAGAGATTGTAAATTGAGTTTAAACAATTTAGATCACATTTGCTCTTGAGCTAGCTAGCTAGCCTATTACACATACTTATTAGTCATGACGAGTGAAAATTCTGAAATCAAGCGTCACAATTTTCCGGATGGCTTACTTTGGGGAGTAGGAACATCGGCGTACCAGGTGTGTAACTGTCCATACACCCACTCATGTTTACAAGAAAAATAGCGTAATTAATTATCACAGTGTTTGATTTTTATATCATGATCATGATGATTGACATTGTTTCAAATCTTTTAGTAATTATTCATTTTCTTGCATTATAGGTTGAGGGGGCTTGGAGAGCGGGCGGTAAAGGTTTTAGTATTTGGGATTGTTTTTGTTTGCGACACCTTGGTATGTCTCCCTTCCGCTTAGTTCCTCAGTTTTCGCAGTATTTTAGTCAAGTAGTTTGATATATGAATTGTGATGGTTTCAGATAAGATTGAAGGGGGTGCAAATGAATGTCACGGCTGTCGGTTGGTCAGGCCTTGAAGGTGTCACCAGAGTTAATTCGTTAGTACTTAATTTTGATGTTTATTTTGGGACGCAAAGCTTCTTTTCACTTTCTTTTTGCACAACCTCTTCTGTTATAGACATTTTTTGTTTTAATATGTCGTTTTAGACTTGGCTACCGAATCGCTATATTCTTTGATAAACAACATTATAACCAAATACAACGGGGAAAAACCCCGCCAGGCCGCAACGCGGCCGGCCGCCGCCATGCTTTATGGTGTCTATAAAAAGTTACAAATCATTCATGAATATTAAAAGACTTGTTGACTTTTACACAGTTTTTAACTTATATTGAAACTCATCCAAAGATGTTATTATCTAGAGCTTGTTTTTTAGGTAATCAATAAAAACAAGGGTTAACATAACCCATTAAACATACTTATTTATCTTTCTACATCATCATATGATCATATCTTGATCGTATGATGAAATCCCACTTTACTCTTAATCTATAACTTCATTAACATCAAGAACATAAATACTTACTTGTGATGATCATTACTAAGGGTGACTACTAACACATGATCTTCACCTTCTTCTTCTTAGATCATTATCTAGCTTTCCCTCTCTTTTTCTTCTCACTAAAACCGGACCTCAACCCTCTATCTCAAATAATGGAGGAAAAGTCTAGAATAAGCTAGATATAATTAGTTAGGTGTAAACTTTGGCCAATTGGCAAGATTGGCCCCTCAAGTCTCATCCCTTCTATTTTGTCACACTACATATTATAACTTCTTTAATACTAGGCAACATTAGTCCCTTAAGTTATGCATCATAACTTCCAAAACTATATTTCACCTTCGTTAACTATTAGATTGACCATCGGGTTTGACTATAACTTTACATTCATTGACTAGCCAATCACATAAGGCCTTAATCCATTTTCATCTAGGGTGGGGTCCCAGTACCCGGGAAACGGGTCTAACAAGTTTGACTATGCTTGATTCGAAGTTTTGAATATTTGTCACAGATTTCATAATATAATAGTTAAGAAATAATGCATGGTAAGTAAGGTTTACTTCCCTTCAAATAAGTTGGTCGACTTCTTGTTTATCAAATGGTTCGGATGTATTTGTGCTTGATGTGTGTGTTTACCTTTCAAGGTTCACGAATGAGAAGTAAATAGGAAGGATGTGTGTAGCGTTTAATAAAAAAAAATGGGATAGAGATGATTTCAAAAAGGCAAGTCGAAAATTTTGCATTGGTTGATTGGCTAGTGATTGAGCCGAGTTTTATGGTGATTAATTTGTGATTGATCCGAAATCAAAGGAGGATTTGAGGTGATTAGTGAGTAGTTATATTGTTTCCATAATTGATTTGAGTGTGTGCACAAAAGATAAAGTAAATCGCCCATGCACTATTAACGTGTGATGTTTGCCTTTTAAAAACTTATGTTATATCGTTTTCTTGATAAGCATAGTTAGGTTTTTCCACTTTTTAAAATTTAATCCATAACGTATAGTATATATATTAGGTTAGGTCGTGTCGATCGTAAAAGTCATCTTCGAATTTTTAGGTTGTTATAATTCTTCCCCTATAAATAGAAAATTTTTGTCCTCGAAATTGAAGTCGCATAAGATTAGACGGATACGTATCAAATCACGAAAAGGAACGACGATAATTAGCCTCACGCTCGGAGAGGTTCTTCCAAAAGATCTTAACGAACAGAATTGTTTTGTTTCTCATGACTCGATCCGGAAAAATAGGATAGTCCCAGGCTCTCCAATAGAGCACAAATCATAACAAATATGATCCAACAAATACGAAGCGAATACGTAGCAGATGACATTTGTAATCTCACAAGGAGATACATGAAACACATATACACATAAGGTAAATACGGAGGTAGTGCTAAACGGTAAGAAAACTCCATCAACTCTATCCAGATTCTAAACGAACTAAGGAACTTGCTAATAATCAGAGAAGCACATATCGAATCATCAAACGTATCAAGAGTTTCATAAAAGGATGGGTGACCTATTTGTACTGACGATCAACTAAGCACATATCAGAGTATCAAAACGTATCCGTAAGCATAATGAATAGGAAGGATAATCGTATGGATAAGAACGAATCTAAGGTCTAACGTATCGCGGACTAATTTTCACGTGTATGCTAAACGTCTAGCACTTCTGTACGGTAACATCATACGGAACACACAAATTCCCGGTCTAAAGTTTCAAAATTTCTCTTCCACAATGATAACTAATCCATTAGTCACTGTAATCAACTCCGGACCTTCAATAAGCAACTCTCCGACTCAATTCAACCAAAAGGTGCTCCACATCTCCGTTGATACAAAACTCCGAAAGGAAAACCATTGTCCCAAAGATTCTAATTGAAGCATTTGATACCTTTTTTATGCAATTAATCATCAATCCCAGATGAATGATTAATCCCAATCCCAATTTATCATATAAGAGAGTTAGTACTTGCTACCTTATTGTCGTCAATCACATTCAAAGTGGTCAATATACTTAAAAATTGGAAGGCGAGTAATAGTATAAAATAATCATTAATTTCACTCTAACTTATCTCTTGTTTTGTAGACTCGTGCAGTTCTGCACGTTCAAAAGTACAATCGACACGAACGATTGTGGAAGATACATTTTGTTTTGTATGCAAGTAAAGGTCAAGTATGAGTTAAAAGTACACTTATCAACTATCAAAAAAGAAAGAAGAAGAGTAACGGCCTTCTCTAGATAAGACTATAGTAATATCCTAAGTAACCAAATGGAAGGAAAAAGGTAGAGATGGGAAAATCTAGTCATTTACCTTATTAATAGGTCGATTCAGGTTATGTTTTATCTCTAACGGGTAAAAAAACTTATTTATTGATATCATTGATAATAGTTATGATTCAATTAAGAAGTCTAAATTATGACAAACGATGAAAAAAAGACTTCTCAGCCTCGTCTCACACTTCTCAAAGGGATTCATGCATCCCGACAACTAAAAAATGATCATAAAACACACATAATAAACGTGTCTAATTGGTCATGAGCAGTTGATTACATGATTGGTAAAAAGAGAAAGAAAAGGATAGTATCAATGCTCTAAAAGTTGTTTAAACCCCTGAAGATATTGTAGATTACATGATTACATGAGCAGTTGTTTAAACCCCTAAAGATATTGTAGATTCACCCTACCTTTTTAAAGTTTTCTTTTTTCATACTTTTGACACATATAACTTTTCACTCACTTTTCACCTAAAACGAATTTACAATTTTTTTTGGTTAAATTAGGAAATATTTAAGGCTCTTTTTATTAAAAATCTTTAAAATAAAAAAATTATTACTTAATAAGGAATGAATTGACTTTTTTGAAATGAAAAAGTCCCCACTTATGCTTTTATTTTATTATATAAAAAAGATTAATTGATCTTGTAATGAGCTAATTGTATGTAATTTTTAATCTTAATAAATAAACAAGTATTTTTTTTTAATCATCTAAACCAATGTCAAGTTAGTTTAGAAAAACCCTATATATCAAATGCTACAAAATCAAGGCTTTATTGCTTTACTTAATAGCCGTATAGCATTATTGTTGTTATTATATAGTATTACATGCATGATACTATGATACCCCTAAATTAAAAGGGTAAAAGCTACGAATTGCCAACGTATTTTCAAATTTGTGCCGACTTGAAACACATACTATTTTATTCAAGGACTTCAACAACGTACTTTCAAATTCTGTTCCTAGATAACCAATATAACCCTGAAGTGACTATATTATCCTTGTACGACCGTTAGTCCTCCTGCATCGTTAGTCCTTTATACCAACGTCCGTTAGTCCTTTTGCACGATTTAGTTCGTTTTTGCACGTTTTCGTCCGGTTTTACACGTTTTCGTCCGTTTTTACACGTTTTCGTCCGTTTTACTCGTTTTCGTTCGTTTTATATGTTTTCGTTCGTTTTTGCACGTTTTCGTCCGTTTTTACACGTTTTCATCCGTTTTTACACATTTTTTACACGTTTTCGTCCGTTTTTTCACGTCTGCGTTCGTTTTTGCACAGTTTCATCCGCTTTTACACGATTTCGTCCGTTTTTGCACGTTTCATCCATTTTTACACATTTTCATCCGTTATTACAAGTTTTCGTCCGTTTTCATACGTTTTTATTCGTTTTTACACGTTTTCGTATGCGTTTACACAATTTCGTTCGTTTTTACAAGTTTTCGTCTGCTTTTACACGGTTTCGTTCATTTTTACATGTTTTCGTTCGTTTTTACCTGCTTTCGTTCGTTTTTACACGTTTCGTTCATTTTTGCATGTTTCGTTCATTTTTGCATGTTTTTTTCTATTTTTTTTACGTTTTCGCCCATTTTTATACTTTTCGTCTGTTTTAACACGTTTTGCCCATTTTTACACGTGCAAAATCGAACTAAGGCTACTTGCAGTAATAAGGGTCAATCCCTCCCATTTTCTCTGCCACGTCAGCTTTCTCTCTCCAGCGACCTTCAGGCGATTTTTTTAATATAAAACAAACACAAATAAAACCACAAACGATTGGATCATCCAGACGATCGAAAGGAAACAAAAAATGAGGATTGATCGAGTGTCACAGTAAGGAGATTGATAGGGATCGACTCAATTGATCGATTGCATGTTATTACTGCAAATAGCCTAAAACAGGCGAAAATGTGCAAAAATGAACGAAAACATGTAAAAATGGATGAAAACGTGTAAAAACGAATGAAAATGTGTAAAAACAAACGAAAATGTGTAAAAGCGGACGAAAACGTGTAGAAACAGACGAAAACGTGTAAAAACAAACGAAAACGTGTTAAACGAACGAAAACGTGCAAAAAGACTAACGGCCGTTAGTATAAAGAATTAATGATGCTAAAGGACTAGCGGCCGTACAAGGGTAATATAGTCACTTCAGGCTTATATTGGTTATCTCGGAACAAAATTTGAAAGTACGTTGTTGAAGTCTTTGAATAAAATAGTATGTGTTTCAAGTCGGCACAAATTGAAAAGTACGTTGGTAATTTAGCTTTTACCCAAATTAAAACTATAAGCTATTAACAATAATTACAATGATATTTGATGACGTATAGTCCGCATTCGGGTCACGAACCCAACCCATACTCCAGTCCATCACGAATGGACTCCAGTCCATCACGAATGGGCTCAAGCCCATCACGAATGGGCTATCGCGATAACGGTTTGGGTTTACGTTGGCCCAAACCCGAAGTTATTCATGGTCTTGATAGGATATTTCTTATTTATGGGATATATATCGAAACCGACTTAGGCGGATACGTTGAGGAGTGAGGAACACGAAACCAACTAGGGTTTCGTGTGTATATAAAGAGTCTCTCGACTCTCATTAAAGGTACGATCTACAAAACCCTAACTCTTCAACTAAACCCTAAAAACCGATTACTTACTCTCACGCCGGAGGATAATCGTGGGAGACAATCCCACGATAAGCCTAACGGTGTCTTTTTGTTTTCTTAGTGCGCAGGTCTCAAGCATTAAGATCTGATTGGTACGGAATCAAGGAACGCCCAACTTTTGTATCAACAAGTGGCGCCATCCGTGGGACCCTACACTAAGAACTCTACAAAGAACTAGAATGACGAAGCATGGAAACCCAAATCAGCGGACTCCGCAGACGAAGAAAACGCATGACGACCTACTGGGGAAGAAGCAGCAAACTGATTCAGCCGCTAAGCCGCCCTCTGGGACAACCAGTGCGCCCAAAAGCCTAGGATCATACTCAGATTTGGCTTTTACTCTAGTAGAACCGATCACAAGGACTACCCATGCTACTACAACAACTACTAGCACGGTAGATCTAATGCGCACTCCTCTCACCATGCCGGAATTAAACTTCACTGAACCACCAAATGCGCCTATCCGAAACAAGGATCTTGTTTTGGAAACAGACACCCTCGCGCTAGAAGGAGTCACACCTGAACTAGCGCCAAGTGATTTCGTATCTCAAAACTACGAAACCTTGGCTGCGCTCATGCGAGAGGAGGCGAAAAAGAGGTCAAGTCAAAGTCTGCACGCCAGGCTCAACTTCGACCCTGAGCATGAAGCATCCCCACCGCGCTACCGAAAGGAAAGACGCGAGAAGGATAGCCGCAAACACCCAGTGTTTACTAGGATTGGAAGGAGGGTTGTGGATGACGAAGCAGCCGACTTTCAGTATCTAGAGGAGCATGAAGATGGGGAACGGCGCGCCAATGTCCACACTAGGCTTGGTAGTCGCAGGGTTCATGATAGGCTTGGGCGACGGTGCTCCCCAAGCGAAAGCCCTTCAAGCTCTGATTCCGAGGATAGTCGGCGCAAGCGCCGCAGAGGAGCAAGCTCGGATTCCGATGATAGTCGATGCAAGCGTCGCAAAAGAGTAAGCTCATCCTCAAGTGACTTCTCGGAAAACGAGGACAAAGAAACAGGACACTGGAAATCAAGGGAAAAACACTGCGACCAGGAGGACGAAGACATGTCTCGTCCCTGGCGCTGCCAAAAAGTTGATGCGTTTACTCGGCGCATCAGCGATTTTTCAGAAAATAAGATAAGGCGCATGCCCGCTAACGTCAAAACTTATGATGGGACAGGTGATCCTGATGATCACCTAAAAATTTTCGAATCAGCAGCCACTATCGAAAATTGGCCACAACCTGTGTGGTGCCACATGTTTAACTCTACATTAGTAGAGAATGCGCGCAACTGGTTTAGTAAGCTTCCACGCAGAAGCATCGGTGGGTTTGAAGAGTTGCGAAAGGCGTTTCGTTTAAACTTTACTCAGAGGAAGAAGTGCGCCAAAAACCCTGTCGAGCTCGCTAGGGTAAAACAGCGCCAAGGGGAATCCACAAGCGCTTTCATGGAGCGCTATACGGACGAATGCATACACGTCAAGGCGTGCCCAGAAATACTAAAGATATCAGGGTTTATGAACGGAATCAATAACCCAGATCTGATAAAAAAGTTAAACGATAGGGTTCCCCAAACCTTCGACGAACTCATGAAGCGCACGAGGTCCTTCATCCAAGGAGAAGCAGCCGCTGCGGATAGCAAGAAAGGCTACTCGAACCATAGTTCACAAGAAGAGCCAAGGAGACAATCCAATGACCAGAATGGCAATCGTAACAAAAGCTATCGCAGTCAAGGGGGCGGACGGGGAAACGACAAGTATAACCCGCTAACGAAAACTCCAAAGGAGATATTTACGACGGAGGGTGCGAACTTTCCAAGACCCCCACCTATGCGCACCCCCGAAGATCGGCGCATAGGGAACGGATACTGCGAATATCATGGACAGAAGGGCCATACAACTAATGACTGCGTCCAACTACGCCAACTAATAGACAAGTTAGTAAAAGAAGGCAGATTGGACCATCTCGTTAAAAACATTAAGGACGGGAAAGACAAACAGAAAACTGGGGGCAAGAAAGAAGCGCCCAAGGACAAGGCTGACACAATCTACATGATACAATCATGGCAGCAAAAGACTAGGAAAAAGGTCAGCCAGAAATTTTCCCATGGAAGCGAAATCTCTTTCCCCACCTTGGCTGCGGACAATGCAGTGGCAGAACCACTCACCATTGAGATAAATGCGGGGAGTTACGATATCCACCGCATGTATGTTGATGGAGGGGCATCAGCGGATATAATGTATGAGCATTGTTTCAAGAGATTGCGCCCTGAGATACAAAGACAGTTAAGCCCAGCCACGACTGCGCTTACTGGCTTTACAGGAGAAAAGATATGGCCCATGGGACAACTGCGACTACTAGTCGCTGTTGGTAATAAGGAACACTCCACGACAGCCTGGATGAACTTTATGGTGATCAGATCTCCTTCGCCATACAATGGCATTATTGGAAGGTCAGGAATTTCGGCGATGCGCGCGGTACCGTCCACAGCACATGGGATGCTCAAATTCCCAGTAGAAGGCGGCATTGTCACCATCTACAACAATGCTGCGCCACCAGGAGAGTGTAACACGATCACATGTGAAACGACGCACACCCCAGAACAGAGCGCAGCTAAAGTACCAAACCTAAAGGTTGCAATTCACCCTGAATACCCGGAGCAAGAAGTATCGATTGGAGGATCGTTGTCTGACAATGGTAGAGCGGCCGTATGTGCGCTCTTACAAAGGAATCTGGATATCTTCGCATGGGAACCAAAGCACATGACTGGTGTGCCACGCTCGATTGCAGAACACAAGCTAAAAATCCGACAAGGATATTCCCCAGTAAGGCAGAAAAAGCGCGGCCAGGCTCCAGAGCGCGCAAAAGCCATTCTGGAAGAAGTACACAAACTTGTGGACGCTGGCATCATGTGAGAAGTCTATTACCATGATTGGCTCTCCAATCCAGTAATGGTCAAGAAGAGCGATGGTAGTTGGCGGATGTGTGTAGATTTCACTGACCTTAACAAAGCATGTCCACAGGACTGCTACCCACTACCAGAGATAGACTGGAAGGTGGAATCTCTGTGCGGATATCCCTTTAAATGTTTCTTAGATGCATACAAAGGGTACCACCAAATCCAAATGGCTAAGGAAGACGAGGAAAAAACAGCCTTTCACACAAGCCAAGGCATCTTTTGTTATACAAAGATGCCTTTTGGCCTGAAGAATGCGGGCGCCACCTACCAGCGACTGGTAGATAATGCATTTGAAAAGCAAGTGGGCCGCAACCTAGAGGTCTATGTGGACGACCTTGTCATAAAAAGCCATACTGAAGATGAAGTGGTGCGCGATATTGAAGAAACATTTAGAACACTACGAAATATCAACATGAAGTTGAATCCTAAGAAATGCACTTTTGGCGCTACAGAGGGCATGTTCCTAGGATATTTGATAGAACCAGATGGCATTAAGCCATGCCCAGAAAAAACAGAGGCTGTCATCCAACTTCCTTCACCGCGCACGTTGAAAGAAGTTCAATCTCTGAATGGAAAGCTAGCCGGTTTGAACAGATTCCTGTCCAAATCAGCGGATAAGTCACTTCCTTTATTTAAAACACTCAAGAAGTGTATAAAAAAGGGAGACTTTCGTTGGACTACGGAAGTGGAAGAAGCTTTCACACAGCTTAAGCAACATATAGCAGCGCTTCCTAAGCTAGTCGCACCCCGACCAGGGGAGGAGTTAATCGTCTACTTATCTGCGACTCATGGAGCGGTCAGCGCAATGCTACTGACAGATAGGAATTCTGTACAAACGCCGGTATATTTTGTAAGCAAATCACTCAAGAAGACAGAGATTAACTACAGCCCAATGGAGAAGTTGGTCTTGGCGTTAGTATTTGCCGCCAAAAGGTTGCGTAGATACTTTCAAGCGCACCCAATAGCGGTGATCACAGACCAACCTATCAAGCAAGTTATCTCTAAACCTGACGCATCGGGGCGATTACAAAAATGGAGTGTGCTGCTAGGCGAGTATAACATCTCTTACAGACCACGCACTGCGGTTAAAGGGAAAATACTAGCAGACTTCATCATCGAAAAACCAGATACCGATAACGTACCTCCACTGAGCAAGGTAGAACTACAAGAACCATGGGTCTTGTTCACGGATAGATCTTCATGCGTGGATGGATCGGGCGCTGGCCTTATCCTCACTAATCCAGAAGGAATGAAATTCACTTACGCACTGCTTTTTGAATTCACAGCCATGAACAACGAGGCAGAATATGAAGCCCTAATCGCCGGATTACGCATTGCAAATCGAATGGGTGTACGTAACCTAGAAGCAAATGTGGACTCCCGATTAGTAGCCAACCATGTGTTGGACGAATATATGTGGCTAAAGAGGATAAAATGGTCCAATACCTCGACAAGACCAAATCACTAATACAAGGTTTTGACAGGTTTACCATTAAGCAAGTTCCTAGAGGTGAAAATAAGAAAGCGGATGCGCTAAGCAAAATCGCATCAACTAGCTTTGCGCACCTGTCAAAACAAGTTTTAGTGGAGATCCTAAAGAATAAATCCATCTCGGAGATGGAGATATCTACGGTGATAGAAGAGCAGGATCCTACATGGATGACCCCCCATCATCGAATTCATAAGTAAGGGCAAACTGCCCGATGAGCAGAAGGACGCTCGACGGATACGGCGCACAGCGCATAGGTTCGAGCTCAGAGATGGTATCCTATATCGGCGCTCATTCCTACAACCATGGCTTCGGTGCGTTGGACCTCTTCAGGCGGATTACGTACTCCGAGAGATCCACGCTGGTTCATGCAGTATGCATTCAGGACCACGGTCCATCGTAGCACGCGCATTGCGCTCAGGATACTACTGGCCTACTATGCATCGTGATGCGCGCGATGTGATAAAGAAATGTAATGACTGCCAAGTTCATAGACCCATCCCGCGCAGACCACAGCAAGAGCTAACACCTATCACTTCTCCATGGCCATTCTATAAGTGGGGTATCGACATTGCGGGTCCCTTCCCTGTCGCAGCAGGAGGATTGAAATTCCTTATCGTAGCAATAGACTACTTCACTAAGTGGATTGAGGCAAAAGCAGTTGCGACAATCACAGGTAATCAAGTAAAACGATTCGTTTGGGAAAACATTGTATGCCGCTTTGGACTACCTGGGGAAATTGTTTCGGACAATGGAAAACAATTCCGTGATAACCCGTTCAAGGACTGGTGCGCAGAGCTAAATATCACACAACACTTCGCATCAGTTAAACACCCACAAACCAATGGTTTAGTTGAGCGCGCAAATCGTAGTCTAGGCGAAGGAATTAAAGCGCGCCTGGACAAACACAAAGGAAGATGGGTGGACGAATTGTCGCATGTCTTATGGGCGCACCGCACGACAATCAAAGTTAGCAATGGAGACACTCCTTTTTCCCTTGTCTACGGGACAGAAGCTGTCATACCAGCTGAAATTGGGATGCCAACTATCCGCACCGCGGAAGTTAATGTCGCGACCAATGACGACGAACGACGAATAGACTTGGACCTATTGGAAGAAAGGCGCGAGCGCGCAGCTATACGTGAGGCAAAAACCAAGTCAAAGATGAAGGGATACTACGATGCTAAAGTTCGAAGCACCTCATTCAGACCAGGCGACTTTGTGTATCGCGCTAATGATGCAAGCCACGCAGAAGATACAGGTAAACTTGGACCAAAGTGGGAAGGACCCTATGAGGTCATTGAAGCACTAGGACAAGGCGCGTACAAGCTGCGTGACATGGATGGCCGTGAGCTACAACGCACATGGAATATCTGCAATCTCAAGAGATGCTATCTTTAGGAAAGGTTACGACCCAATACATGGACACTTCCGCACTTTAGTAAGTGCTCAATAAATATCCGTGTATTTACATTTTTGTTTCATTTAGACAAATGTTTTTCTTTTTACAAAAACTTGCAAGTATTAATAAAATGTTGCGGTTTCTAGCTAACTCCGTGACACACTTTACTTTATTGCTTACGATCGTTTATGTCTCAATACTGTTTGTTACATTATCTTTTGCCTACATGGCGTGCATGCACCAATTAAAAACCCACGATGGTAAAAGGATGAGTAAACCTACTAAATGACTCGTTGAGTAAGAGGGTTGCAAACCCATCAACGTCAGATCACGCATCCTTGTTAAACACCTTACTCTCAAGACGTTGGAGTAAGTTCGATGTGTACCCCACGACGGATACACATCAAAGCACACTGTGCACGTTTAACAAATCAGGAGTTAAGACAATTAACCCCTTAAAATGGTATTCGCAGCACGCTGCAATCCATACACTTGTGTACCCCACGATGGATACACAACAACTTGTGCATTTCATACACAATTATGTTATACACGATCATGTCATACACGACTATGTCATAAATTTCATACACGCTTATGTTATACACGATTAAGTCATGAATTTCATACACGATTATGATATAAGTGATTATAAATCCTTGTAAATTTTTTTTAAATGTGTTTATACAAACGGTTTGATTCTTAGACATCTTTTATGCAAAGACAAAATAACTAAGTACAAAACTTATAACCACAATCAAACTTGATACAATATGCGTACAATCGTATTTTTCTAATCAACACTTTATTATGGATAACAAGTTCATACAAGATATAGACTTAACATGCACATGTGCAACAAAATGTTAATCTATTACACAAAATTACCAAGACATGCTACGAGTACGCCTGAGCCCTGAGCTACCCGCTTGGCGCGCCACACTACCAGCATCTTTAAGCCTGTGCAACAGGTCAGCATCCTTGGGTGCTACCGTGGGCACACTAACGGGCACTCCATTAGACCTGGGAATGTGCGCTGCACCAAGACCACAAAGAATGGCTTTCCCCTTCACGCCCTTCTTCTTGGCAAGTCTCATCTCATGGGCTTCTAAAGACTCCCTCAATGGAATTTCCTTCTCAAGGGCAAAAGGGTTGAGGATGTCATGGGGACGAGCGAAAATATGCACATGTAGCTGCGACACATCCGGCTTCAGAAAGTAGTCAAACTGTGCCTCAGCGTCTTCGGATGAGTGCCTAGCCAAAGTTAAACCCTGCATGATCACGCCTATGGGGTAATCCTGGTCACGCTCCAGCTGTGCAATATGAGGAAGCTCAAAAAGTTTCAACTTCTCCATAGCAGCAACAAGTTCACCATAAGCGTTCTCATTATAGCCAGGTACTTCGGAGGGAGACATAGCCAAAACCTTGGTCGCACACAGCTCCTCTACTGCTTCTGCCTTACCGCGCGCTAGGGCACATTGAACCACATCCCCAAAGGAGTCCTTGACCTCTTGAGACTCCAGCGTGGTCAAGGCAGCAAGACGCAAGCCATGGCTGATAAGCCACCTGCGCTCAGCAATGGTTGACACCAAATGAGGATACAACTCCTCATCATATTCGATGCTGAGCTTGCGCAACTTGCTCTCCTGATTCTCCAACGAACTCTCCACAGCCTTGCGGAATTCATCCAAGTTAGAGAAGAGTCTCCCCTTGTTTAGCTTCATATATTTCAAGGCCCAAAGGCAGGAGGCCTTGTATTCTTTTGCTCCAGTGCGCTCTTGATTCAGTTCGGCCAGGAGCGACATCTTCTCATCAGCAATTTTCTGGGCGTACATAGCAGATGCCCTCACTTCAGCCTGCGCATCAGCCAACTGCGCCTTCAGAATGTCAATCTCCTTGTCCTTTTGCGCAACCTGGCTACCCTCACCACCATATTGAGCCTGTAGCCTCGCAACCAATGAAGCCTGGTGCGCAACAGCCAACGCCAATTCCTCTATAAGGCGATCTGTTGGCGCATCTTCAGAAGATCTTTCTTCATCCATTGGACTCTTAGGCACAAACTCATCAGCATATGCAGAACCAGTCTTGGGTGGCGAATTCTCAACATGCGCATCATCATCAACGGCAGTTTCAGCACTGCACGCAAATAACAAAGTTACTCTATAATATTAAAAGCGGATTAAAGGACTAAGGATCTAAAGATACAAGTACTTACTTGGAGGGAGGAGTCTTATGCGATGACGCATCCTCCTCAGATGATTGCCCGACAGAAATAGCAGGGCGCTTACTTGATGTCCCTGCGCCATCATCACCAGACGATCTCTTGCGCTTTAACCCTTGGCCCTCCTCCTCAGACTCATCCATAGAAC
Organism: Artemisia tridentata subsp. tridentata; assembly: GCA_021014915.2. Classification (NCBI taxonomy): domain Eukaryota; kingdom Viridiplantae; phylum Streptophyta; class Magnoliopsida; order Asterales; family Asteraceae; genus Artemisia; species Artemisia tridentata. Next base: position 509,580,369 of record CP139508.1, read on the forward strand.
TCCCAGACGAGTCTATATGCAATAACTCCACAGGGACTTGCGACCCAGGAGCGGGAAAGCTACGCAGAGGAGTAGCCATAGTGACACCTTTGGGGATCTCCTCTGTCTCCTCTGTTTCCTCCTGCGCGATCACCATCGTGTGCCCCGCGGTAGCCTGTAGAACTGGCTCCTCGCCATCTCTCAAGGGGCGCACCCCTACGGTTACCTGAGTGGGCTTCGCCAAGCGAACAACACCAAATAGATCCATCTCTGCGCAACAAAACAACAAACAAACACAAATTGTAAGATAAGCTACAAAGGGAAGAACGCTTACAACTACTAAGCGAAGAGGAAGGAAGAGACAAGCACCCACCCCGGCTATTTTCATCCAAAAATGTTGGCACTTCTTCCGGACTACCGAAGTAATTGCGACTGATGCCCATGTGTACCAAAAACTCTTCTGGATACGCTTTGATCAGTATGCGATTGGTATTTATCGTATCCGCATCAACTACGTTATACAATCCGGGGTCTGGGCGCTCATCTCTCGGTAATGATTCTCGAGTGTAGAACTCAAACACCCATGGGAAAAATGCACTATCAACCCAAAAGAATTTTTCCCTCCACTCCCTCAGTGCGTCTAACTTCTTCGTATAGCACTGTAGTGGCCCTGCGCGCTTGGAGAAGGAAACCCACCCGTTTGACCACGACGCGTGGTAAAACGCGCGGAATAGATGAATTGTGGGTTCAGTCGCCAACAGGCGACAATTTACTTCAAAATTGGTTATTTTTGCTGCACCTATACAGTGCAGCTGGGAAATATGAAGATGATAGTGATTTAGAATATCGCACAAAAAGAGGGAAATGGGCACACGCTGGTTAGCGAATTCGAAAAAATGCGTGTATACCCCTACTTTCCCTTGAGGGAAATTCGCTATTGACGCATTTGCTGTCGGAACTACCGGATGCAATGCGAGAGGGATGTGATAATCTGAGGTGAACTGACGGAGTTCATCCTCAGATATATCGGAATTAAAATCGGACAATTGAAGAACCATGATTAACCTTCAATAACTCTTATAAGCGCACGCGCTATTACCTTAGCTTTTGTTGATTTTTGATCGCTGTTCGAAGGTTTAACAATGGTGGAAAATGATGATTTTTACTGTGGTAACCACAGTGAAATGATGGCTCAACCTTATATAGGGTTACACATATTCGTGGATGAATGACATGTGTACCCCACTTGTTCCAATCGTGTGGCTGGGAACCCAAAAGGTAAAGTACTTTTTCACCCACCACTCACGATTTACGAAGGAGATACGGATATACTTGGACTAGATTAATTTGCTTTTTTAGGCGGGAAATGCTTGAAACTTCCCCGCTACGCATCGAGGAATATTTTTAGCTACAATTGTTAGTCTAGCGTCCGCAATTTCGCATTGCGCACACTAGACTGGGGGGACATGATGACGTATAGTCCGCATTCGGGTCACGAACCCAACCCATACTCCAGTCCATCACGAATGGACTCCAGTCCATCACGAATGGGCTCAAGCCCATTACGAATGGGCTATCGCGATAACGGTTTGGGCTTACGTTGGCCCAAACCCGAAGTTATTCATGGTCTTGATAGGATATCTCTTATTTATGGGATATGTATCGAAACCGACTTAGGCGGATACGCTGAGGAGTGAGGAACACGAAACCAACTAGGGTTTCATGTGTATATAAAGAGTCTCTCGACTCTCATTAAAGGTACGATCTACAAAACCCTAACTCTTCAACTAAACCCTAAAAACCGATTACTTACTCTCACGCCGGAGGATAATCGTGGGAGACAATCCCACGATAAGCCTAACGGTGTCTTTTTGTTTTCTTAGTGCGCAGGTCTCAAGCATTAAAATCTGATTGGTACGGAATCAAGGAACGCCCAACTTTTGTATCAACAATATTATCACATTATCGTAGTAAATACAAAATTAACTAATAAACTCATAGTTCCTACGTAAAGTGAGAATGAGATACATTACATTATGTTAAACTAAATCATGATATTAAGAATTTAAAATTTACACACGTTTGAATTAGTTGGTCATCATAATATTCGGTCCACGCTATCCTCCTCCAAAATCTCCAAAATTTACACATGTTTGTGGTGTTTGTGGTGTTTGTCTTAGAAAGAAAAATCAATCACTTTAAAATGTGTGAGGCCTCAAGTTTAATTCCTGCTAGGTGCAACTTTGATGTAGCCACGGCAACCTCCTAAAAATTGAAGGCTTTACTTGGTTTGAGTTTGTGTGGCAGTGGATTCAAACCCCGTGGATTAGTCGGCCGAAAGGTCGAAAACCATGGTTACCCCAATAAAACCAATCATAAAGTAATTAGATCAATCATAATATTGACACACATTTTTATATAAAAAAAGTAATTAGATCAATCAAGCTTTATTTTTATGTTTATGAAATGCTTCATATTGTAGCAAACATACAACATAGACATTGTTCTTCAACGCCAAAATGCTACATGCATCCAATCACCATCAGGACGGCGAGATACAAAAAAACCCATCTGGACGTACTGACCAATAACAATGTTGAGTAGTCAACGGTGGTTTTTGTGTATAGCATGTATTTCGAATACGTTTGTCAAACAAATGCAGACTCTGAATTTTCGAACCACACCAAAAGTCGGCAAAGTAAAGAATTCCTCCAATAAAGCTGTCGCAAAAAGCAAAATCATAAGTTCCGTTGAATGGAATGGTATTAATTCCATGGTCTTCGTCTCCTGATTTGACATGAACAATGAGATCATTATCAGGCATATCACTTGTTACAATAATATGCCATTTTCCAAGTACACAAAACGCATGCGTTAGAGGAGCAAATGTGCATGTTAGAATGAAAACGATGAACAATGTATTCATCACACAAGACCAAATTGTACATTGTACATGCACTTGGTTGTCTCTATTTATAAGCTCATGTTGAAATGTTTAATTAATATATACTTAAATGTCTCTATTTATTATGTTATATTATATACTTAATTGTCTCTATTTATTATGTTAAGTTATGTTATAAATTTAAATGTTACATATATTTAAATGTTATGTTATATATTTATATGCTCATGTTATATGTTATGTTATGTTACTATATACTAGTTTTAGATCCCTATTTACGGCCGGAGTTTTGAGTATGATTTATGCTAGAACCATTTTATCATATTATACATTAATGATAACATTTAAAAGCAGACTTTGACATTGTTAAATTTTAATTTGTGGGTGTGGTGAATACATATTTGATATGAGTAGTTATTAGGGCAAACATACAACATAGACATTGTTCTTCAACGCCAAAATGCTACATGCATCCAATCACCATCAGGACGGCGAGATACAAAAAACCCATCTGGAAGTACTGACCAATAACAATGTTGAGTAGCCAGCGGTTGTTTTGGTGTATAGCATGTATTTCAAATATGTTTGTCAAACAAATGTAGACCCTGAATTTTCGAACCACACCAAAAGTCGGCAAAGTAAAGAATTCCTCCAATAAAGCTGTCGCATAAAGCAAAATCATAAGTTCCGTTGATTGGAATGGTATTAATTCCACGGTCTTCGTCTCCTGATTTGACATGAACAATGAGATCATTATCAGGCATATCACTTGTTACAATAATATGCCATTTTCCAAGTAAACAAAACGCATGTGTTAGAGAAGCATATGTGCATGTTAGAATGAAAATGATGAACAACTTATTCATCTCACAAGACCAAATTGTACATTGTACATGCACTTGGTTGTCTCTATTTATAAGCTCATGTTGAAATGTTTAATTAATGATACTTACTGAATAATAATATTATTATGTTATGTTATATTATGGAATATTATTACGTTATATTATATACTTAAATGTCTCTATTTATTATGTTATATTATATACTTAATTGTCTTTATTTATTATGTTAAGTTGTGTTATAAATTTAAATGTTACATATATTTAAATGTTATGTTATATATTTATATGCTCATGTTATATGTTATGTTATGTTACTATATACTAGTTTTAGATCCCTATTTACGGACGGAGTTTTGAGTCTGATTTATGCTAGAACCATTTTATCATATTATACATTAATGATAACATTTAAAAGCAGACTTTGACATTGTTGAATTTTAATTTCTGGGTGTGGTGAATACATATTTGATATGAGTAGTTATTAGGGCAAACATACAACATAGACATTGTTCTTCAACGCCAAAATGTTACATGCATCCAATCACCATCAGGACGGCGAGATACAAAAAACCCATCTGGACGTACTGACCAATAACAATGTTGAGTAGCCAGCGGTTGTTTTGGTGTATAGCATGTATTTCGAATACGTTTGTCAAACAAATGTAGACCCTGAATTTTCGAACCACACCAAAAGTCGGCAAAGTAAAGAATTCCTCCAATAAAGCTGTCGCAAAAAGCAAAATCATAAGTTCCGTTGATTGGAATGGTATTAATTCCACGGTCTTCGTCTCCTGATTTGACATGAACAATGAGATCATTATCAGGCATATCACTTGTTACAATAATATGCCATTTTCCAAGTAAACAAAACGCATGTGTTAGAGAAGCATATGTGCATGTTAGAATGAAAATGATGAACAACTTATTCATCTCACAAGACCAAATTGTACATTGTACATGCACTTGGTTGTCTCTATTTATAAGCTCATGTTGAAATGTTTAATTAATGATACTTACTGAATAATAATATTATTATGTTATGTTATATTATGGAATATTATTACGTTATATTATATACTTAAATGTCTCTATTTATTATGTTATATTATATACTTAATTGTCTTTATTTATTATGTTAAGTTGTGTTATAAATTTAAATGTTACATATATTTAAATGTTATGTTATATATTTATATGCTCATGTTATATGTTATGTTATGTTACTATATACTAGTTTTAGATCCCTATTTACGGACGGAGTTTTGAGTCTGATTTATGCTAGAACCATTTTATCATATTATACATTAATGATAACATTTTAAAGCAGACTTTGACATTGTTAAATTTTAATTTGTGGGTGTGGTGAATACATATTTGATATGAGTAGTTATTAGGGCCCGTTTGGTACCCTATAATGGGAATAATGGAATGGAGTGATTCCAAATAATGGCATTTGTTTAGTGGACATAGATATTCTGAATGGATATCATATGAAAAGAAGGGTCACACTTCAAACAACACTATGGCCAGGATTGTAAATCTATCATGGGTCAACATAAATATTTTTACTATGAGATGAATTATTCCCACTATGCATAAATGGATAAATATGAGCACTAATGGCATAAGATGAATTACTCCCAACCAACTCAAACATGTGACCATTACATTTGCAAATTAATATTCTAAAGTTGAGTTTAGAGTGAACGAGTGTGGTATTCCGCACGTTGCTGTAGGAATGTCGTATACATAAATCAATTTCCCAATTTCTCAAGTGCAGATATGTATTATTCCTTGAAGAAGTCTTACAACATGTGGTGATAGAAAAGGGCAGAGGTAATCATTTGCTCTTAAAACTCATTACTTCATCCAAAGACTCCAAACCATGACTAAAAAAGGCAATTACATTACAGGTCATCTTATCTCGCGTAACTGATTTGCCACAGCTCTAAATCCTGTCTTTGAATGCATTCATTTGCATACTGAGGGATCTTTGAAAGAGTGATCCTTGCGCCGATGAAAGCGCATGAAGATCTAATTGGAATCTTGTCATGTTCTGCATCATTTATTGTTTCCGGTTAATCATATACGTAAATCTCACAGAAAAAATAAAAGAAAAGAAAGTCATGTTCTGCATCATTCATTTGTATACCGAGGGGTCTTTGAAAGTTATGGGTTGGCCAGACACATTTTAACCCAAACCCATTTAACCATTACCCAGCCCGTCCAACTTGCCAAATATCTAAATCACTTATAACAGGATAGGATCTTACCGCTTTCATCCTTCACATAACCTCGAAAACAGGAATACCCATTTGTTAAAACATCAAGATCACCAACACTGAAGCTGTAACGTTATTCTAGAGCCAAATATAAGACCTGAAATATGATCACATGAACAACTGTTGTAAAGAATGAACTGGGTTTTTTCTTCTGTGATAAAAGTCCAGATGGTCAAACACATTCAATAAAATACGCCAAGGTTACCTAAATTCTGGAGAAGTGTCTATCGACAAAGTAGGGTTCGATTTTTTAAACCCTAAAAAATCTAGTAACATAAATCTTAATCTAAGATTCGATTTTTATGTGTTTCGGTAATTTAATTACACGTTAAAACGGCTCGTGATGCCACTGTTAGAATTTAATAATCATGACAACTCATATATTAATCTAATAAACATCTTACACGTTGCGGAATCATAGGATCAATTTTAACACGTAAAAGATTAGCTGAAAAATAAATAAACGTACCTTTTGATTCTGGCAAGAACAAGAATCAAACTTCAATCTTCTTCTTTAATAACAAAGTGGATTAACGAGATACCCCTTACCTTTTTGTATCTCAATCCAAGAATATCAACTATAATGAGTTGATACCACAATCTTGTACACACGTACTATAACCGAACTAATGAGATTGCTAGATCTTTAAACACAAAATAAACCAAACAAGTTTTGTTTATAAAAGGCTTGGATCGACTAACCCAAAGGGTTACGTGGATCGACTAGAACAAAAGAAGAAGAAGGAAAAGATCTAGGGTTATAGCAAGAGTGCAAGAGTGAATAAACAATAACCCTAGCCTTTGTATTTATAGAGTTAGAAATCTTGGAGAACAAGTTGGCTTGAAATGGGTTATGGAAACCCTATGGCCGATCGGCCCATACATCCCCAAGGGATTTCGGAACCTTCTTGATCATCTAATTTCATCTATAGTTCTTCCTTTATTCCCTAACGGTCATTAGTCAATTCCCGTTAATTACTTAACGTCCGTTAGTCGTTAATTTTGTGTTTAAATAATTAAATACATAACGGTTTAGATATAAATTATTATACATTAATTCCTCATAAGTAATATGTGCAATCCCGTGGTCCTGAGTTCGATTCCAGACATACACATTTAATATTTGTCCATCAAAACTAAAAACAAGTTCATACTCATATTAATTGATAACTTTTACAAAGTCACTTACTGTCATTACACATTTAAATAATTTCATTTTTGGGCAAGAACCTATGAGTAAACCAATAAACGCAGCATAGTACAATGACAAAACCATAAAAGAAATATAATATTAATATTCTAAGCCAAGGACCAAAGTACATGAAGTCAAGATTTTGTAGCAGTCAACCAACACTGATGCTTCCTAAATACACATTACAAATTACTGTATATAACATCTAGTTTCTAGAAGGGATCCAAAACACAAAAACCAGTGAGTTTCTAAACCCTATAAATAAACCATAGGCAAACGAAAATGATGATTATCCACGAAAAAACAAAGAAGTTCCTCAAACTGAAAACTTTCTCCTACATAAGAAGGAGATCAGCTAGGGATGCTTGGTGAGCAGTCTCTAGCTCATTTGCCCTGTCGACCGCGTTGACAGCCTCCAGTGTCTCAACAATGAGGTCGGCTTGGCATTCTTGTAATGTCGCCTCATTCCGGTGAAGGTGTCTCAGCAAGTAGAGGATCAGCTCCCTTGATTTCGGTGTCATGGGTGGATCGTACCACCCATTGAGGGGACATCTTGAACCCTAAAAAGCAAAAATCAAAAGTTGGAGATCGCATTGAAGCTTAAACTCATAACTTGAAAATAAACTTTTAAGCTAAAACAAACATTACACTTAAACCATGATTAAACTATAAACATAACATTTTAACTAAAAAAAACACAACCATTAACGCACCTCAATTGGACAACCATAGTAACGCCTTCCGGCATTCACATTGTTCCAGCAGATCCTTACGACCGCCCGCCTACCACAACCACAACGCATTATTATTAAGATTTGATCAGAAATATTAAAGATAAGATTTTATGAGAGCAAGGAGAGTTTAGGGATGAGTGTTGAAAAAGTTTAGCTATTAATAGCCTAAAAATACTGTAGCAACCACAGAATACGTGTTGTACTCACACGCTTTGGTACATAGCGAAATTGCAAAATGATGATTATGCCCTCGGGCTAAAGAAAAAATGAAACAGAAAAGAACGAGTTTGACCAAAGTATTAGGGTCAAGGGACCACTTTGGCCTCAAAAACTTGAAAAAGGGACTCACGGCTACGAAAATGCTAACTGTAGAGCCCCAACGATGTTTTTTTGGCAAGTTTAGGGACCAACGGTATATTTTTGTCTAAATTTTTTGTCACACTGATTTTGTTATAATGACACTAAATGTTTTCAAACTTTGATTTCTAAACAAATATATATACACTAGCTTTATAACCCGCCCATTGGGCGGGTTAGCTTCATAATAACCCGCCCGATGGGTGGGTTAGCTTCATAATATTATTTTATGAATTTTAAGTGGACAGAAATAAGTAAAAAATAACGCCATACATGTATTCTATGAAGATAATAATAATGAATGCATAAAAAGTTGAGACAATAGTAACTATATTCAACACATTTAGTTATTTCATACAAAAACAATACTTCATAGGTCTCATTTGTAAAATTATGAAATGTAATATTGTATCTGCGCAAGGATATGTCAAGTATCTTTAAACTGCTTAATGCAAAATTTGTGTTTTACTCGAAAATTAGCATCCTTCCAGCTCCTCTTGCTTGGCCCGTTATGGCTACAATGGTTTATCGAAAGGGTAACCGTTGCTTGCACATTAATAACAAAATACATGATCAATACAACAAAACTAATCATTCTATTAGGAACAGTTGCTTGTATTTACATGTTAAGCTACAAAGTTACACCACTTAAGGCCATGATTACGACTACAACATAACCACTCAACTTCATTATTGTCCAATATAACGGTCCTTAATAGAACTCCCGTGGTACTTTTAAGCTTTCTACTTATGGGTGAATCACCAAGAGATATCTGACCTGTGCATACCACTTGCTCAACCTGTACAAATCATAACACATAGAAGCATATCAAACTTAGGCAATTTTAACTTTTGAAGTAGAATTTATAAGTTTTGACCACATGTGTTTAAAAGAATCAACATTTTATCCACAAAAATGAATCTTTTCAATGCATGTCACGAAAGAATCAAGCACAAAGTAAAACAATGAAGCTCAAGCTAGACCTCGACATGAGTAACTTTCATGCTTTCCTTCCGGTTAACCAAGAATCCATGATGTTAAACTCTAATTCCAATGATAACTACTGGAATCATCGTTACTGGACTCAACTGCAGAATCATCATCACTGGAATCCTTGACCTATTAACCTCCCAAAATTTTAGCTATGTGTTAATAATGATAGAGAGAGTTTAGATGAAGTGAATAACGAACAAAAAATAATACATCGATAAATTTCCAGACGGACAATTAGAAATGACGAATAGAGATTCCGAATAGTACCTTTCCCATCCGAGCTGACAGTACAACACTGAAGAATATGTCATTAATGCACCCTATCACCTATGGAGGCAGTTTTCCAAATCATCATAAGCTTAGTATCATCACCATCATCTGGTTTGATTATGTGTCTTATGCTATCTCATCCTACTCACCCATGTTCCAAGCAACATTAGCTACCTGATGCATCAGCAGCAGCCATTCGCACATTATAATTAACATGAGAAAGTGCCTTGAAGAGTCCCGAATAATCAGTCCCAAGCTCATGATCAAAGAAAACACACAAATCCTCTACCACTTGAGCCACTGAATCTTCATTCAATAAGTATTAGATACAAATGTAAGTAGATTATATAACATGTGTGTTAGATATGTACGAAGGTAAAATAAATAATATCCAGAAACACCTATATTTGATACAAAACAAATGCAATAAAAAAACTAATGATATGTCATTTTAGTCATTTGAGCAAAAAAAATGCAATAAAAAACTCTCCATAAGTAGGAGGTGCAAAAAAAACCATTAGCCGCCCCTATAAATATCTAATCTAAAAAGTATAATATAGGTACCGATATTCAGATGGACAATAGAAAATTGAACTCCTCATATCGTAAGCATTATCGGCCAAAATATTGACTATCACGGCCCTAAACGTAAACCTCAAGGTACGTATGAAAATTTACTTGAGCATTGACTTGGACTATAATCATTCTTTTTAATAAATTCAACTTAAGTCATTAGCGCAAGTCTAAATTTAGATATGAGAATTTACCTGTGTATGAATCCACAGCCAAAAGAATGTAAAAATCATCATATAAACACTGTCCAAACAACCATGTTTCTGCTGTCTCATAAACCTGTCCAAACACTGTTTTTGTTTTAAAAAACAACATGGAAACCTTGTGTCCAAATAGTGGGTGAAAGACACTTCTTGCATGTCTCAAATAACGTACTTCAAACATTACCTTTGTACACTACTATAATACGGAGTAGATTGTAGTACAAATATAAAACATAAGCTAGTTGATTTAAAATCATGATCTCCACCATTACATCTAGAATCTTTTAGAAGAAGAGTGTCAAGGCTTATTTCATTTACTTACTGATTCCTGGAGGTGAAAAAGCTTTAAATCAGGATTCAATAGCTTGTTTATAATTGTCTTCATCCATTCCCATTGTTTTTGCTCAAATAATTAGAGGTGGCAATTTAACCCATTTCCTTATGCATCAGTCGATTCAGGTTATGATTTATCTAAGGGGGCAAAAGAAGCCAAAAATGTGTTTTTAACAAAGCTCCCATATCATTTGTTCGAAAGTTCAAATAGTAATTAAATTGATTAAAAAAGTATCTTGATATTAGTCGCACCAACTATTTAAAGCGGCCTTTCCGTAAACAAAAACAAAACTCTGTTTCAAAAAAAAATGTTTATAGTGTTTTAGCTAGAGTGTTTCAAGTAAACCAAGACCGACCTGACCCATACAAAATAACATCTATTTTGACCCATAACCAACCATCCCGATGAGCCCATGTTTTCACATACGATAAAGAAAATAAAGAAAGGGATAGGCACCATGAAAACACAAAAGTTTACTTACAGCTGCATGACTGTCAGACCAACTACCAGACCAACTGTCGGACTCAGAGAGATCATTGAGAGCGCTCTCATCATCGTCGGAAGACAAGTTAAAACTATCATCATCTACACATTGTTGTTGCTGATTACATGAGTTGATTTCAGCAGGAGACTCTTCAAGATGCTGTTATAACCAATGAAAAGCATTAACACCCAAAACGAACAACATATCTCTTATAAGATATAAGAAAATGGTGATGATGTCATCATTAGCTCTATTTAATCTCTATGACCAATAAGAAGTCGTGATTTCCACATTTCTGGAAATAATGTTAAAAATACAAGCTTACCGCGTATGTAATTAATGAGTTGAGTATAGCATCTGTATTGGCCTCCCCTACACGTAATGAACAACAAATTGTAAAGCAAGTTACATCAGTTGATCAAAACAACCAATTAGCGACTAATTTATTGATAACATACCGTTGTCTTTAATTGCTCTTTCAATCAACTCCTCAGAGAAGCCCATTCCTAAAAAGTGTTCAACCACCTTATAGTTCGAAAGACCAGCAGAGGAACTCGCCTTGAAACAAACAAAAAGGAAGTTAGATGCAACCCAAAATTTAATAACAAAATGAATGAAATCATATATGCAAAATTTACAATATAATAATGAAGAGAGAAAGACCTGAAAATAACAATTATCTTAAAGTTTAGACTGACAAATTATAGGATAAAAACAATGGTTCTTTACACATCTACTGTTGACTGCTGTTTAAAAGAGAGGCTGAACTTTTGACCTTTACATATCAATGAACCAATTTGGGTGATAACAGTCAAACAGGAAACCAAAACCACATGTGATAAAACAGCCTGTTGAAAGCAGTTTTTGGAAGTGCCCTGCTGCTTAAAGTTCTAATTTCACTTATTTAAGTGTATGACTGATGCGTGCGTGCGTATGCTCTAATTTATACCCACGGTATGTCGTTGTGGTTTTAGCAGTATTCAAGTTTTAAATTTATATTTAGCCGACTTATCAATAACACACACACTTTAACGAGCAGTGTACCCGGTCAGTATGAATATAATGGTAAGTAGAGTGTCGATCACTAAGAGTGGAACGTATTATCTAGTTATCCTAATCAGTATTTTAATATCTTAAGTTAGCTATACAACCTAATCTAACGCAAGGGGGTTCAGCCTGAGAGACTGGCACGTTTTGGTTGCAATTAAATAATAAACTAAACTAATGAGCACGAATCAGCGAGTAGCACACACGTACACAGATAAATACTTGAGACAATAAGAAGACCTGTCCTGATAGTTAAGTAGCTTGTCACTTGTTTTATTGCTAGTTTTATATGAAGTGTATAGTTCGATGCAACACACCGAGATTAAGTCCTTTCTCGTTGGTTCTAATCTTATCGGCGAGTAAACCCTTAATGATTACTTATGACTATCCTATTTATCTTTCTTCCCACTTTTCTACAGACGATAGAATGCATAGGCGATCTAATAAATAGGCGAGGGCAGAGGCATGGCGACCCGATCAACGCTCAGCTAGACACAGAGGTTATCAATGCACTAATAAAAGTCACCAAAGACATCAACATATAAACTTTAATTAATGGGAAAGCAATTTTAAGGGGAGTCGAAGTGCATGGTTAAATCCATGATCACAAGCCCATCAATCCTGACCAATTAAAGTGTACTAATACAATAAAACAAAACTACTTAATGAATTAAATACATGCAGGACCTTCTTACAGCTCTTGTATCTTCGTTCAAGGTGTGTCTTGTGCTGCTACTTCGACTGAATTCGGCCTTAGGTTTCTGTGGTCTTCGGTCTTCTAAAACTAGGGCTCTAAGTCTAACCACGAAATTCGTCTGTCTTTGGGGTATTTATAGTTTCTGTCTGAGGGTTAGATGCGGCGCATCTAATAAGTAGATGCGGCGCATTGACTTAACTTCGCGTGGGGTCCAAGATTAATATATTCAGGAATATTCGTACACCGCCAGAAGATGCGGCGTAACTCCATTCTTAGATGCGGCGCATGTCCTTGCTGTCTTGGATAATATCTTGTGAAATCTTGATAGTGATGCGCCGTATGTAATAAGTAAGATGCGGCGCATCTGGAGCAGAATGTCTTGATCTTGTACATTTCAGTAGACTCTTAACTTCTTGCATGTTTTGCTCCATAATTAGTCCAAAATCGCCAAGTTTCACATAATACTTGTTTTTACCTGAGAATTACAAAAGTAAACATTAACGTATCAATTCTCAACGATAATATAATAAAACAAGTCAAAGAAATAGGATAAATGATGGTAATATAATGTACTTATTTGAGTTCATCAAATATCCCCCCACTTGAACTTTACTTGTCCCCAAGTAAACCTTAGAATTAATCTTATGAAAATGTATCCTAAAAGATGTTAGGATTTATTTTTATATTTAAGCATGTATTCATTTTTGTCATAATCACACAACCAAACACTTAACGAATTAGAAGTAAAATAAAATAATTCGATAAAAGCAAATCTAATCGTTTAACTATCCAGTCGTGACGAATATTCTATCATAGGCTTGGCATGTATACACATCTCCTCCACTAAAGCCAAGGAACAACAAGTCTAAAGCGGTAAAAAGGGTTTGAGGTTTAAGGGTTAATCATTCTTCTTAATCTCTATCGATTTCAAATTCCAGAAAAGGCGACAAAATCACAAATACATGATCGAATCCACGAACACGATACTTGCAATTGCTCAAATCCTTAACTCGAATAGGCTAAAGATAGGACCAAGTAATCTTCACCAATAATATTATATCAAAAAGGGCGACAAAATCATAAATACATAGCCGAATCCACGACTACGATACTTAAGATTGCTCAAATCCCTAATCTCGATAAATCAAAGGTTTGGATAAAGAATAATATAGGGTATGGATAATATTTGGGATAAAAATTGGTGTAAAATAAAAAATAAACAAAACAGATAAATTAAAATCCTAAGTGTGGTTAATCACTATCCCAACCATCCCATGAATAAGACTCATATCATTGAATAACTCACGCTTTAACACTTGAAACACGCGCTTTAGGTAGACATGAATTATACTCAACAAAATCTCAATCAAAGAATAACCTTTAGTTGGCGTTCCCATAACGTTCAACTCCCATTCAATCCATAGATATAATATACAACAACTAGTGGTGATATCAACCACTTAATACAAAACTTCACATAAGTTGGTTAAACAAACATCCAACTCTTCCTTTTTCTTTTTCTTTTCTATTTTTTTCGATTTTTTTTTTTTTTTTTTTTTTTTTTTTTTTTTTTTTTAAACATAAACATAGATGTGTAAAATTTCACAACTTTACTATAACGATAACTCTGGATAATTTTTCCATACTTTTCATGCTTTCAGAAATAACGGTAATAGTGAAAGTAGTAAACACAAAAAAAATAAACTCAAAGATATACAATATTTACTTTCACTCCAATTGCATTGTGCAATTTCCCGACCTAACCATAGGTAATGAATTACGCACGCGAACACAGGTAATGTAAGGAAACACACTTTGCCTAAAGCAATTAACCACGAATTTTAATCTACAGGGTAAGCTAAGGTGTAAGGGTGTAACGAAACATTATAACAAATGTGTAAGAAACGAAAGGAATGGCTCTGAGTGTTTTTCTAGGGGTATCTTACTCTAAAAATGAGAGTAACAAAAGGGTTTATACGGGGGTTAACTAACCAGTGTAGTTAGCTAATAACACATAACATATAAAGGCTATTTGGGTGTAATCCTAGAAATTTACCAATTTAGACAAGTCATTCCAATTATAAAAATAATACTTATTATGGTGGTCTCGAATAGTATACAAGCCAAGTTCTAAAGTTTACAAGTCACCGGCACACTCATAGATTTGTGAATTTTGAAAAATCACAATTTTTGAAAATAACGTTATGTGTGCAGCTATGCAACTTAGATCTTAAACAAAAACATGCTAAAAATTTTTAATTTTGATATATTAAGCACATTTTAAGCATATTTTGAAAAAGTTTAGGACAAGTAAGTGTTCTAATTCTCTAATCCCCCCACTTAAGTTAAACAACGTCCTCGTTGTTTGTATCAAAGGTTAAAAAATGGAAAATAAAAGAATTAGAACAGAAAAACTCCCCTGAGATTTGCTCGGTATGATCCTCCATTATTTTTATAAGAGCAAAAATCATCTTTCTTGTGGATGAGAACGTTTAAGCTTCATATTTGATGTATCCACAGGAAATGCAGAAATCTATAATACCACCAAGACTTTAACACACCTAAATTAAGAAGGTTCAAACTTGCATAATACATTAGTAGTTAGTAAAAATAAAATGTAAAAATTAAAATTGAAAATCGTCAGGTCAGTCGATGCGCCGTATCTTATGGAAGAAGATACGCCGTATCGAGCCTGGAATAAATACGAATCAGAATAGAAGATGCGCCGCATCCTTAACCAGGGATGCGCCGCATTAAAATAAACTGACAAAAAGTTTTTAAAGTCGAAAATAAAAATGCAGAAAAATAAAGTATGATATGACCAGTGCAGGAGATGCGTCGCATCTCAGGATTGAGATGCGCCGTATCCTCTGCGGGCCTGACTGACTCGACACAGAACAGAATAGTAAAAATTTTCCGGGTTGTCTCCCGGTCAGCACTTGTCTTTATTCCAGAGTCTTCAAGTTAGACTCACGTTCAGCTCTTATTTTGTTCTTGTCACGGTCCATCCTTCTACTTTCATCCGAAAGATGTTCTCGTATAGCTTCGAAACATTTTCTTCCGTTCGACTTAATCTAGTATAACTCTTGGTCTTCGTCGCAACATATTCCTCATCTGGTCCCAAAGAGTATTTAATGACTTTAAATTTTTCAGAAATAATCATGGGTGGCTTATTATAAGGGATCCCAAGTAGTCGACATTTTCTCTTGGTGAATTCTTCTTTGTCTTTATCAACAAACTCGAAATAAGGATCCTTATTCAAATAGTCATCAAGTTCATCAATCAGTTCTTCTCGCGACTTATCGTTATTAGCACAGGGATCATAATTAATCACGTTAAAGGATTGATAATAATCTTGAATCTCATCCCACTCATTTTTCAATTCCCATTGCAAGCGTCGACTAAGCTTAGTGTAATCATCAAATTGTCCATGCACCCATTCCCAGAAAGTAGTATTCGATGTTCCCTTTAGCTCTTTCAAGTATTCAATTCTACCCTTTTCTTGCAAAGCCTTCGCTTTTTGTGGGCAGTCTTCAACATTATCATACCACTCATAGTCTTCAAAGGTTACATCGTTTCCAACCCGTTTCATCCCAATTATACTTCCCCCATTACAGGTTCCGTCACTCTTATAATCACAGGTCGGCCAAACACTACTCCCATCCTTGAAACAGAAAGGTGTACAAGTGTGATTAATGTGCTCAAATTCCCATGGTTTATCCCAAACCCATGGTATTTGGTCATTCCATTCGTAGTACCAGGTGTTTTTGAAATCATCATAAGTCTTGAATCCTGGTAGATCTCCAGTTAGCACATCATCGTCGACTTGAAGAAGGTAATTAAATTCTTTGAATTGTTTGCACAAAGGTGTCTCATAATTGAACAGATCAATGTCTATGCTGAATAATTCTTCAATGCCCTCATTGATTGTTGACGACCCATAGTCGCTCTCTACTTCTTCATCTTCCCCTCTCATCCAATATACCCATAACGCATCTTTAGTAGCTCGATCCATGCTCTTATGGTTATTGAACTTACTAGCCAACCAATCTGAAAAATCAACATTGTTAGGATCGTGGTCAACGTCAAAGCAAGCTTTACCAATCATTTTCCTCCTTATCTCCATGAACTCGTTAAATTGTTCCCTAAAACTCCGTGTCAACCATGAGGTCACAATGCGTTTGATTTCATTCACAGGAGCAAATTTAGGATTACCGTATTTAAGTTCAAGCCATTCTTCGAGGGAGATGTCCATCAACCTTACCAACCTGCCATGAAATAGTAACTCCGACACAGCATAAATCCTTTCATCGTCCAGATAGTTCTCATTTAATCCCCAGTACTGTTCGGAATAAGGCATGTAAGAGATTTGTATAGGTTGGGTATTGCCTCCACCACAGCTTTTATTGCTTGAGTTCATGAATTCAATTTGGAATTTCCCATCATTCTCTTCAATAGTAGTCCAAGTTGATCCTTTAGATTCAATGATGGGCCATAAGAGTAGCAATTCATCTTCAGTGTAGCTCATTAGTAAATCATAAGAGAATATCCCATCTTCAATATTGCATAAGCGTTTAAATTCCTTATAAGTAGCTTCAAGAGGGGTTTCCCAAGAAAATAAATCGGCATCAATCATGAGCACATTGAAGTTGACGTCATCAAAAACTTTCACTTCGAAGGAATCCGAAAGCAAGAGTTCCTTAGCAAGATATCCGTTCACTGACATGTCTTTCATAGCAAAACCTGTCATCATAGGTAAAATCGTCAGTAGGATTTGTTCGCTAAAAGAGAAATTAATGAATTTAGAAACGGATATAAGAATAACTGATATCTGCAGATGATGCACCGTATCCAGAAAGATGGATACGCCGTATCTTATAATCGTTAAAATTTAATCAGACTTTATTCAGAAAATAGATACGCCACTTAGAAATTTAGAATGCGCCGTATCAGTTTAATTATCAAAAATCGATATTTATTTATAATTAAATGCGTCGTATTAACAAAAGTTAATGCGCCGTATTTTCGTTACGTTTTGAAATACAAGATTTTTGATTCAGTAAGATGCGCCGTATCGATAAAAATCGATGCGTCGTATCTGTTTAATAATTAGAAAACTGTTTTTAATTAAAATAATAGATACGCCGTATCTGTAAAAACAGATGCGCCGTATGGCGTTAACGTTTAGAAAAATTTCTTATTAAAAACAGAATACGCCGTATCTTGGGGAAAGATGCGTCGTATCGAATTAATTAAACGCGTTGTATTTTATAAAAATTAAACGCAATACGCCGTATCTATGAAAATAGATGCGCCGTATCGTTTATATAAGCTCAGTACAACGATAGCAGTATGCAGAAAAACAGAAAAATAAAAACAAAAATAAACACAAACGAAAACAAACAAAAATAAAAACACACAAATAACACACAAAACAGAAAATATGCAAATAATACAATGAATGCAATTTATCTAATACACAACACAGTTAGCGGTTAGAATAAAAATTAAAAAGAAAAACCTAATTAAAATACTAATCAAATTAACAGATAATAACAATTCACTCCCCGGCAGCGGCGCCAAAAACTTGATGCGTGCGTGCGTATGCTCTAATTTATACCCACGGTATGTCGTTGTGGTTTTAGCAGTATTCAAGTTTTAAATTTATATTTAGCCGACTTATCAATAACACACACACTTTAACGAGCAGTGTACCCGGTCAGTATGAATATAATGGTAAGTAGAGTGTCGATCACTAAGAGTGGAACGTATTATCTAGTTATCCTAATCAGTATTTTAATATCTTAAGTTAGCTATACAACCTAATCTAACGCAAGGGGGTTCAGCCTGAGAGACTGGCACGTTTTGGTTGCAATTAAATAATAAACTAAACTAATGAGCACGAATCAGCGAGTAGCACACACGTACACAGATAAATACTTGAGACAATAAGAAGACCTGTCCTGATAGTTAAGTAGCTTGTCACTTGTTTTATTGCTAGTTTTATATGAAGTGTATAGTTCGATGCAACGCACCGAGATTAAGTCCTTTCTCGTTGGTTCTAATCTTATCGGTGAGTAAACCCTTAATGATTACTTATGACTATCCTATTTATCTTTCTTCCCACTTTTCTACAGACGATAGAATGCATAGGCGATCTAATAAATAGGCGAGGGCAGAGGCATGGCGACCCGATCAACGCTCAGCTAGACACAGAGGTTATCAATGCACTAATAAAAGTCACCAAAGACATCAACATATAAACTTTAATTAATGGGAAAGCAATTTTAAGGGGAGTCGAAGTGCATGGTTAAATCCATGATCACAAGCCCATCAATCCTGACCAATTAAAGTGTACTAATACAATAAAACAAAACTACTTAATGAATTAAATACATGCAGGACCTTCTTACAGCTCTTGTATCTTCGTTCAAGGTGTGTCTTGTGCTGCTACTTCGACTGAATTCGGCCTTAGGTTTCTGTGGTCTTCGGTCTTCTAAAACTAGGGCTCTAAGTCTAACCACGAAATTCGTCTGGTCTTGGGGTATTTATAGTTTCTGTCTGAGGGTTAGATGCGGCGCATTGACTTAACTTCGCGTGGGGTCCAAGATTAATATATTCAGGAATATTCGTACACCGCCAGAAGATGCGGCGTAACTCCATTCTTAGATGCGGCGCATGTCCTTGCTGTCTTGGATAATATCTTGTGAAATCTTGATAGTGATGCGCCGTATGTAATAAGTAAGATGCGGCGCATCTGGAGCAGAATGTCTTGATCTTGTACATTTCAGTAGACTCTTAACTTCTTGCATGTTTTGCTCCATAATTAGTCCAAAATCGCCAAGTTTCACATAATACTTGTTTTTACCTGAGAATTACAAAAGTAAACATTAACGTATCAATTCTCAACGATAATATAATAAAACAAGTCAAATAAATAGGATAAATGATGGTAATAAAATGTACTTATTTGAGTTCATCAATGACAAACTCTGACTATTTGATTGCTAACACATATATAAGAGACATTTCATAAAATGGTAGAGTAGTAAATGTAGGTATAAAGTGGATGTGGATCGGTAACCTTATTATACCCTTAAATAATCAGTTTTGTTGACATTTACATGAAACTGATAACCAGGCATTCAAAACTGATTATTGCAAGTTCAAGTCGAGATAATCAGATCACCATCATAGTAAAACATTCTAGACAAACATCTATTATTAAATTAGATCAATTACCTCCCCATTACTAACAATAGGTTCAGCAGTAGTTACAACACTTGGACCAGAAGATGGTATAATATCAAGTTCATCTTCCGTATTCCAATCAATGTCCTCGTAGTCCTCACCAGAAGCATTATCACCCTATACAGGTGAAATCACTTAAAAGGATTAAACAATTGACAAATAATATTAAACTGAATTTATAGGCAAGTTTAGAAAACTTGCCAAACGTTTAATATTAAACAAAATTTAGTTCTTTAAAATTGTACTAATAATAAATCAGCTGTAAAACAAAACAGTATTACATCCCGTTAGAATAAAAAACCAAACATCTTTACGAGTTCAATTTGTCAAAATATAACACCAAGTACCAGGTGTTCATTTGGATACATGATGAACATTATCGATCACGGTTCCCAAATACTTAGAGATCAAAATGAATTGAATATTTATTTAGTTGTATCATATACTTACCTAAAGCAATGAAGGTACCCATCATTCTCGTGGTGCTATGACCTTTTCCAGCACCCGGTAATATGTTGAGTTCAATATCCGAGATTTTAGCATTGAACTCATCGTCTAATAATGTATTGTTAGGACTTGATATCTCGGTGTCCCACTTTTAATTGGTGCAATAGCCTCCTCATGTTAATCCAAAAAAAGTACCTTTCAATTAACCTATGGCTACTTCAAGCCTTGTTTTCCATGGAAATGGTTGAGAACCCCGGCCTATAAACCAAAGCAAAAAATCAAACCACGCCCCAAAACTTTGTATATAAGAGCATAAAAACTTTATACAAATCGCATCTTAACTTGTTGGCTTTGTACAAAAGTGTTACCTCCATGCCCCATGACCTGATATTCCATCAGTTCCACCTCATACACGAATACCTACAAACAACTGACCATTATTTTGATTACTAACAATAAAAACTAATATGTCGATCATATCATCCACATATAAACAAACCCTAATTTAGGACGCTGTTACATGTATATGTAAGCAAATAAATGGACGGAGGGATTTAGAGTAAGAAAATAAAAGGAAAATTAGTTCTATTGCAATTACCAAAAACTAGTTCTCTATGAGATTAACACAAACGCCCATATAGCCTATTAGTATGCTGTTAGTTTTGTGGACATAAATTAGTAGTTGTGTGTTATGATCAAACTCGAGATCACGAAACAATTTACGTATGAAGAGTAAATGATTAATAATTTAATATAAAAGGTTATATTAATTATTAAATACACAAAACGTATAACGACCATTAGTAATTAACAGAAAATTGACTAACGACCGTTAAATAAAAAAGAGAATGACTAGATTGAAATTAGTTGTCAAGAAGGTTCTGGATCCCCTATCTCATTGATAGGCCGATCGGTTATGGATGGGTATAAACCAATCCATATCTAACATGGACTCCAAGTTTCAATTAGTATATAAGCAAAATCAAGGGTAATTGTTTTTCACCTTTTGTGCACGCACACTACCTAATTGATTTTTTTTCCTCTTTTCCATTTTCGGCCGATCGAAACAAACAACCCTTAAGGGTTTTCGATTGTGTTATTTTATAAACAAATTGTTTGGTTTAGTTTTGTGTTCTTGTTTACTAGCATAACATTTACATGGTATTAGTACGTGTGTACAAGAATGTGACTCAATCACACTATTGAGTGAATCTTGGATTGAATTACAAAAGGGTCAGGGTAATTCTAATAGTCCATATTTAAGGCTCTTTTTATTAAAAAATTTTAAAATAAAAAATTTATTATTTAATAAAGAATGAATTTATTTTTTTGAAATGAAAAAGTCTCCACTTGTGGTTTTATTTTATTAAAAATCAACGCTTTATTGATTTACTTAATAGGTCGTATAGCATTATTGTTGTTATTATACAGTATTAAATGCATGATACTATGATACCCCTAAATTAAAAGCGTAAAAGTTACAAATTGACAACGTATTTTCAAATTTATGCCGACTTGAAACACGTACTATTTTATTCAAAATGTACTTTCAAATTTTGTTCCGAGATAACCAATATAACCCTGAAGTGACTATATTACCCTTGTACGACCGTTAGTCCTCTTGCATCGTTAGTCCTTTATACCAACAGCCGTTAGTCCTTTTGCACGTTTTAGTTCATTTTTGCACGTTTTCGTCCGTTTTTACATGTTTTCGTCCGTTTTTACACGTTAGTCCTCTTGCATCGTTAGTCCTTTATACCAACGGCTGTTAGTCCTTTTGCACATTTTAGTTCGTTTTTGCACGTTTTCGTCCGGTTTTACACGTTTTCGTCCGTTTTTACACGTTTTCGCCCATTTTATACGTTTTTATTCGTTTTTGCATGTTTTCGTCCGTTTTTATCCGTTTTGAGACGTTTTCGTCCGTTTTTACACGTTTTCGTCCGTTTTTTCACGTTTGCGTCAGTTTTTGCACGGTTTCATCCGTTTTTGCACGTTTCGTCCGTTTTCACACATTTTCATCCGTTTTTACAAGTTTTCGTCCGTTTTTACACAATTTCGTCCGTTTTCATACATTTTTATTCGTTTTCACACGTTTTCGTCAGCTTTTACACGGTTTCGTTCTTTTTTACACGTTTTCGTTCGTTTTTACACGTTTTCGTCTGCTTTTACACAGTTTCGTTTGTTTTTACATGTTTTCATTCGTTTTTACCTGTTTTCGTCCATTTTACACGTTTCGTTCGTTTTTGCACGTTTCGTTCATTTTTGCATGTTTTGTCTATTTTTTAACGTTTTCATCCATTTTTACACCTTTTTATTTGTTTTACACGTTTTGTCCATTTTTACACGTGCAAAATCAAACTAAAACAAGCAAAAATGTGCAAAAACGAACGAAAACATGTAAAAACGGACGAAAACGTGTAAAAACGAATAAAAATGTGTAAAAATGAACAAAAACGTGTAAAAGTGGATGAAAACGTGTAAAAATGAACAAAAACGTGTAAAAGTGGATGAAAACGTGTAAAAACGGACGAAAACGTGTTAAAACGAATGAAAACGTGCGAAGAGACTAACGGCCGTTAGTATAAAGGATTAACGATGCAAAAGGGCTAGCGGCCGTAAAAGGGTAATATAGTCACTTCAGGGTTATATTGGTTATCTCGGAACAAAATTTGAAAGTACGTTGTTGAAGTCCTTGAATAAAATAGTATGTGTTTCAAGTCGGCACAAATTGAAATGTACGTTGGTAATTTGTAGCTTTTACCCAAATTAAAACTATATGCTATTAACAATAATCTATTATATATAAAGATTCAATGGCTTAATTTAATGTGGAAGAGTGATTGTGCATAAAGGGTTGTAAGGTACAAGGTAGTTTAAGCTACATGTAGAGTATATGAATTATACGTATTAACCAAAACATTATTCAATGCAACCGGTGTTATGGAACTCAAAAGGACTCTATTTTTTGTAACCTCAAAGAATACAAATAAACCTACAATTACAACTGTGTTAAATGTAGGCTGCATAAATGAGGCATCAAGCCCATTGCCTGTGCAGAAATTGTACCGGAGTCCATTAGGCAAAATTAAAAAGTCCTCTTCAGTACATCATCATGGCTACAGAAGTTGGAATTGTGACCTCTGAATTGTTCCTGGACGATCTTCAGCTGGATGTCACCGGTACGATTGTGGTTATGCTGTGTAGGATGTGGGATGTAAACGCTGTTACTGGCCGCTACTTGAGCACCGATTTTTTGGTGTCTGATGCTAAGGTATATCCATCTTTCTTTTATAATAATCTGTGTAATACCAATACAGGGAAAACTGATGAAGAATCTATAGCCATTTTTAACACGATTGTTTGGCAGGGTAGTGTAATCCATTGTACTGCCAAGGGAACGGTGGCTCACAATTTTTTGAGGTTAAAAGAGGGGAGTGTGTATTCGATTAAAAATTTTATCGTCATGCAGAACAAGGAAGACTTTCGTATTAGGACGGACGATACCTTTATGCTTCAGTTTGATGGAGCGACGACGATAAGGAAAGCTGTGGTAAAGCGAGAAGGATTTGTTAGGTATCCTTTCCAACTGGTGGATTTAGATGACATTGTACCTACAGACAAAAAGTATCTCATTGGTAATTTTCTGTTTGGTTATGTAGGTTAATTAATTTTTTGTTGAAAATAGTGTTGCTAACCTGTCATAAAATATGTTGCCTATTAGATGTTGCAGGCTATGTAACGAATGTTGGGAGGATGAACTACACGAAAACAGGCTCAAAAAACATTGATTTCTACCTGGCCAATCATAGGTTGTTATATGTATGTTTTGCAATTGATGTTGCAAAATTGATGCCTTCTTTACCAATAGCTATCAAAGAACTTACCGTTATTGTAATTTTTTTTGTTGTGCATCAAGGGGCCAATCAATACGGGTGACTCTATGGGGAGGCCTTGGTGATATATTGATCGAGAAGAAATCAAAATATGCAGGCCTGCTTCCTGTTGTGGTGACTTCCACATCTGCAAAACACTATAACAGTGAGTTGCCATGGACTATCTAGGTTATTCATGTTAAGCAACTTTCACATGCTAATTTAAGTTATAATGTTACCTTCCAGATAAGCTATATTTATCCAGTAGTTCATCGACCATGGTACTTGATGATGTTGAGATCCCTGCAATCAAAGAGTTGAGATCAGAGAGCAGGTCTGAATATGTATGAATTTAATGTTTATTATTGAAAAGTTCCAACAATCCATATGTTTACCAAAATCGTTTACCTGTTCGTTAGGAGTATTGAATCTTCAAGAGTAGCATCGCGTGCAGATAACTCTGAACCAAGGGAAGGGACGATCGAGAATCTCCTCATATGGTCCCGCAATCGAAAAAATGATTTATGTATTCTTTTGGGTCCGCCATGTCTCTAGCCTCATTTGTAACACCACAACCCGACAAGGGTAAAGATATCACAATAATGGTTTCATATCAGATCAAACTAAAGCATACATCTATGGTAATACAAGAATCTCAAAGGTTACAAATGAAATACTGAAACTACAAGGTTACAATGCGGATTACAATAAATACTAAGTCTAGATTAAACTCTTCTAGTCATCTCTAATCCAGAAAATCTATCAAGTATAACCTTCTAAGTCCAAGGTACTCTCCACTCATCCCCAGCTTCCTACTAAAACCTGCCGCAGGAAAAGAAATGCGGCTGAGCTACGAGAGCTCAGTGAACAGATATAACGATAACAAAGCAGTAGTAGAGAAAAGTACAAGTAACAGAAATAAAGGTCATGCAGATATAATATGAGTTAAGGGATAAATAAATGAATAAGAGTAAAGGGAAAGAAAAAGGTTACAAGGTAAGGGTAAAGGAATAGTAATCCACTACGAACCCAGAACAGATAATATCAGAATAATGTAACCATATAAGCAATCTAGAGGGGATACCTCTCAAGTAACCAGATAATATGAGGGGTGTCCTCATGTATCAAATGGAGTGATCAGCTCCCAGATATGTGAAAGACGTGTATCGCACACATCATCGGTCACCAGATATATATAACAGATAAACAAATACAGATAAACAGAAACAGATCAAATCTAGGATGCATCCATACGCCCCAGTAGGCCAGATTCTTCTCCTACATAACAAATAAAATCAGGGACGGGGTAGGTCATCACTCTTCTACCCTAGAGTCATGTCATCGGTGCATCAATGACAAGGACATGAAACCCTCATGCCTAGTGAAATAAGTAATGGCTCGTAGTATCAAACTGTGGTCAAGGGTCAAGTATCAAGTATCAGGTGTCCAAGTTCAAGTTTTATATCAGATGGTTCAAGTCAAGTTTCATTTCAAGTATATCAGATCAAGGTTTATATCAATGTATATCAGATCAAGGTTTATCAATGTATATCAGATCAAGGTTCAGAACAAGAGGTCATATCAAATGATTCAGAAAAATATATCAAAGGTTTATAATCAAAAGTTCATAGCAAAAGTTCATTTCAGAAGTTTCTATCAAAAGTTCATCGAAAGCAATCCTTCAATAATGGTTTTTCATAAGCATAATCTTTCAAAGTAGGTTTCATAAAAATGATCTTTCAAAACGGTTTTTCATAAAGATGGTCTTTAAAAATAGTTTTCATAAAAGTTAGTAGAATTTCATATAAAAGTATAAGTATCATTTTAAACAAATGATTTTCCTCAAACATTTCCAGGTCATAATTAAAAGGTTTTCACAACATAGATTCATATCAGAGGTCATAACAAATGAAATCAATAGAAAAGGTTCAAAGCAAAGGGAATCATAGTAATGGCATCAAATCAGAAGCTAAGCAGATCAGAATATGAAAGGGATCATAGCAGAGTTCACAGAACAGGGGAAACATAGCAAGGTTCAAGGGGAAACAAGATATAAAGAGAAAGGGGTTCATGAGAAACCTGTGAGAAGGTCAGAATATCTGTACCTTATACCGCAAGAAACACAACAGAAATATAAAGGTCGGAAGCAAACTCCATCTTCAGCGAATCTACACGAATTCATGACTGCCTTATTAAAAGCTTGTTTAATTCAGATTACTTATTTTAGTCGGCTTTCCATTTCTAGTAACTTTCTATTTTTAGCAGGTTTCCAGAATTAGTAAGTTTCCATTTTTAGAAACTTTCCTTATTTAGTAAGTTTCCATATCTTAGGGTTTTAGTTGTAAATACACCAAAGTTAAAGGTCTAAAATGAAAATATCTCAAGTTACTCATTTAAATACTTAAGTTATCCAGAATTACACTCTTAACCCTTTAAGTTTAACAATATACAATTTATACCCCTTAGTTAATTTAATTACAAAAATAAACCTTATAATTATATAAATCACAATTTAACCCTTAACATATTTATATTAACACAACAAGCCCTTAATTTATCAAAATTACAGAATACACCTCTCAATTTAATGTATGGTACGAAATACCCCTTCAAGTTTCATAATTTACAAAACAAGTCCCTTAATTATTTAAAACTTATAATTCGAATCACAATTTATTAATAATTACACATTAAGCCATTAAATATCCAAAAGTACACATTAAACCCTTTATATCATTAATTATACGAATCAATCTCAAGTTTCCAGAATTTACACTTTTAGTCCCTCTATTTTAATTAATTGCAAACCGAATTAAACATAATCATATAATTACAATTTAAACCTTTAAATTACAAAATTGACACAAGACACCCTTATATAATATTTTTCTCACATTACCCCAGATCTAAAATGAATTACAAAAATGTCCCACGAGTTTTAAAAATTACAAAACACACCCTTTTGATTTTATTTTTTTCAAATCGGTATACATTTAAAATTAACAAACCCTAACCAAAACTCATCCAATCATTACATCATAATTCACCAACCTTAAAAAGCATTAAATGTTCAGATTCAATCACAAAACCTAACCCTAAAATCGTTAATAGGGTTTTATATTTTTATTCCTTTTTTTTCATAAATCCGATTAAACACAATAATTACCCACGAATTATAAAAGCTTCAACAAATCAAAACGCCATTTTTACAGAGTTATGTGATGATGATAGAACTCAGAAAAATTGTGTACAAGCCTCAGAAAAATCGTAT
This sequence comes from Artemisia tridentata subsp. tridentata, assembly GCA_021014915.2. NCBI lineage: Eukaryota > Viridiplantae > Streptophyta > Magnoliopsida > Asterales > Asteraceae > Artemisia > Artemisia tridentata. The sequence goes on from CP139508.1 coordinate 509,608,106, forward strand.
GCATATATTTAGATTTATGGTACGTTTTAAGAATTAAAAATCATAACGATCAAACAAGCTTTCATGGGTCGATTTAGCCAATTTATATGAATCATATATTATGTAAGGATCATGAGAAAAATGGCAAATGAATTTTAGAACGTGTGAAAAGGCTGTAAGAATTATTTACCTCTCGGATGAATACGCGACACAAAATAATTACCACGATCAAACCAGGCAACACAACGAACAAGGCCTATTTTTCCTAGCTTCCTTAGACCTTGATTATCACCAAAAAAATACCCAATGCCTTCCAGAAATTCGGATGAATCAAGAAGGATTTTGTGTATGTTTTATTTTGTATTTGGTGCAAAGAATATGAAAGAAAAGGAAATAAATAATGCTAGGCCGAAATGGGGGGGGGGGGAATAAGGCCTAAAACTCGGCCAAGGTGAGACAAAAATCAATAGTTTTAATTTTGTGATAGTTTCCTATTTTATTTGTGCTTATCTTGTGTTTAAATGTTTTATAAATACAAATTAGTTAAATAAATGTAATTTCGGTAATACAAATATTTTGTGTGTCTCAATAATTATTTTGGACATGTAAAAAAATGTTAAAATGTTGTCTCATAATTATTTCACTTCATATGTAGCTCATTACCAAAGGTTTGGAATTAATTTGGCATTTTATTTAAGCCTTAATTAAATTTTAAAGTTTCAGGGGTAATTTGGTCATTTTGCATGCTTTTAAATTTTGGGTTTTACAACTTCTTCCCCTCTAAAAGAAAATTTTCGTCCTCGAAATTTGAAGGGAAAACGAAACGGAAATACAACTGACTGTGAATAGAAATATGAAAGACTTGTTTCTCATGACTCTATCTTGTTGATCAAAGCTTCGGTTTCCTCAGAAAAGACAAATCATAATGAATCCAGATCAAAAGAATAATATACCAAACGTAATAGTTGATGATCGGATTCTCTCGGAAGAGACGCAGGAAATACATAGGATTTGACAGATATGCTGTCCACATAATTTGATTAGACAAATCAGATGAGAACGTACAGAAAATAAATTATCGATAACATCAGTTGGCAGAAAGTTCTACAATAGGACATTAGATTCTTATTGGGAGTGCAGAGGTCAGCAAAATGCGTGACGAGAATCCAGACGTATCAATTCACATAACGGTGAAAGCAGATTACGCGTAGAGGTATAATGAACTTAAAGTCTCACTAATGCAGATAATCTCAAACAGTTATCAGAATTTCTAAAGCTCTAGGGCACTTCTCGAAATATCCTATGCCCACAACAAGTGCACGTTATATGATGTAAGTATTATCACGTTGGCCAGACGTCATAATACTGGCATCATATAATATGCCCTCATGATGGTCATACTTTATCTCAAGTCGTGAACAAAACAACTTATCTTAATCCACCTAAATCTTTCTACATTCTCAGAGGTCATCAAAATCAAATGTCATAACTAAGAGGAGAACGAACTACTCGAAAGAGTAACGGAAAAAATCTAGAATGCCTATCAGAGTTGGATACGTTGCTAATAGCGTCAATCATTCATCACCCACCAGACTCAACTCAGACAATATAAACGGTTGCTTCAAAAATCCGCCCATTTCTGGACATGAATCTCAAGGTTCCTTCCACAATTCGTCAAAATTCGCATAACAAACCATCATCCAACATACGCAAAATTAATACAAAACAGAATTACTAGTAGGGAACCTAAATCATTCAAAGGATCTTATCATCAGGTAACGGAAATTTAAGTAGGTCAAAAGAAGTGAATTACGTCATCCATAGCTTCATCCTTCACAGAATCAACTCTTTCAAACACAAACGTTTGCTTCAGAATACATGATCCCAATTACAAGTAGTCTGTCAACGTCTGTCCATATGATCATAGGGTGGAGGAGTTATAAACTTGAGTCTGGTTCCTCAAGTCTTCGGCACTTCTTCTGGACACTGTGATGTAGTAACGTGAATCTCTGACATGATCATTGGTATTCTTCCATTCGCGAGTCTGTTTCTGCTCTCATTTCATCTTAGTACAACTAAAATGAATAGAGAAGCAAGACTACGTGTCTTTGACAGGTCTCAATCAAATCTACTCTTCCAGAACAAAGGGTCATTTTACAAGATGATCTACATGTTCCTCGTTCGTCTCTAAGCACAAACACACTGTCATACTATGAAAATTGTCCAATTACTCGCGAAAACATGATTCTATTAGCCAATACAATTGGCATTATTTAAAACTCATGATGGTCACAACGAGTACTAAAGCAGCTTCATAAATCGTTTCAGGGAAAACTTATACCTACTTCACAACACCTATCTTCCTCTTCACAAATAAAACTGGAATGCTTCACGGAGGTTACTCTCAGTTAGTCATCTCCCTTCTTAGAAGTTCTTGTGGTTGCTTCTTCAGTCCTTCAAACATTATATGAGGTTGTCTGATACAAAATCACAAAGATAGAACAAATCAATCATTGATACGCGGAAATGAAAAATGATCACGGGTAGTGATACGGTTAGGTTTACGATAGTCGATACGCTGACGCAAAATTTTCTCTTTCTTCTTCATAAATTAATAGGGGTATTCAAAGGGAACACTGAGGTGAACAAAATCATATTCTATCCGCTTCCTCAAGCTCTCGACTTCTATGGCATCATGGTTCGTCAACCGAGATCGGTTCAAAGTCAATTCTACTTCTCAAACAGGAGGGAAACCCAAGAGTTTGATCAGAAAACACCAAAAAATTTGTACAACAAAACTTCCAATGCCAAAACTTTCTAAGGGTGGATACTAATAGGTGTCAGGAGAAATTGACAACCAAATGAGACCGGAGTAAGTGTTTCAATAGCAACATTAATCTTATCAGATCTGAGCGGTTGAGGGTCATTATAACAAAAGTAGGATGAAAAATAGATTTCTAAAAGTCACATATCAGATATGGTAGTCTCTGGCAGCTTTATGAAGAGCCAGCCAATCCATAACCTAAAGACCTCAAAATCGAATATATCAAAAGTAAACGGATTCGTAGGATGAGTACGGTCGTCAAGCCAGACGGATAGTTCATTTATCAAGGTCAAGTACATGCTTCAATATAGTGTGAGCTAGCTAAGCGAACCATTCAAGGTGTTGGAATCTCGTTTAGCTATTTAGCATAAGTGGCAGGTAGGTTGTGAATCATCGGTAATACGAACATCGTATAACTGTCAAAAGTGAGGCGTATGGAATATCAGTTATCAGCATCATCATGCTCAGTTAACAACTCCGTACTGAGATAGTGTTTGCATCAAATCCTTCCAAAGGAAACCGATTGGCGGGCAAGATTCATCATTCAAGGGCGGGAAGTAAAACTTACTATACCCATAGTTAATAATCACCAGAGTTCTCATGGGAGCAGTAATGGATTTTGCAAGGCAGAGTAGTTTCGGATGATACATTTACATCCAGCACTGGAAATGATTTAATAGGATGTGTCAAACACATTGGGGTTAAATGACCTTTGGGAGGGTCGGAGAGGTATCAAACTGTTTGTCAAACAGATCGGAAGTGAAGATCGCAATCAGGTAGTGGAACACTGCCAGAAGATATACTTAAGCAAACTCACTTCCTGGTCTTCGGTTGTTGCTCTTTCTGGTTGCTCAAATCAACTGGTATGATCCGAAAGACATCTTCGCTTGGCGGCTAGACAATCTCTCGGAATCATGTCAGATCCTACTTCACATTCTGGTGGAAAACTTGGTGGTTCAACCAGGAATCATATTCGGAAAACTCAGGGTGCCAATTAATTTTCAAGATAAGGTTCATCCATTGGTATATGAAATGGTTTCCAGGAAAACTTCATAACCGCGAAAATAACGCACGAGTCTCCAGAGTAATAATGATAGCAAGGGGTTTAACAATCGAAAATCATGGTAGGAAGTTCAAAATTGTTTCAACGCCAAAAGTGAGACATAGGAGGATAGTTGTCAATATTTTGAATGTTCAATCAACCAATCCTTTTTAAGAATAAAACCAAGGTTAACTATCACAGAAAGTGGATCAACAAAGCAAATCTTATCGTTCAGAATGAGAGGGAAACATTTTTATACTCGCGGTTAAACACCACAAGACATCTCATGGGAACAGAGATGGTTAAGACGAACTCAAATAGTGTCAGAAAATTCACAGATGATTATCAAAAGCAAGAGACAGCTAACAGAAAATATCAAGTACGTCATCGCCATGGAGATTCTCAGAATGCCCGAAGAGGCATCAGAATGATTAACAAGAGGATCAGAGGTCAGAGTCGAAATCTGAAGATAAGGATCAAATAGTGTCAGACAATTACTAGGCAAGTTTCAATGTTTTCAAGATTTAATTAGGTTTCAAATCTTAGGTGCAAGGCATAAGCTTTCAATTCCCAAAAGTAATCTCAACAGGCTTTAACCAAAAGCAAGGCACGAATCAGAGTGATGCGGAAGCGATGATACTTAAACAAATGACTTATAGTCTACCCATTCCTCACTGGTCAGAACTTAAGTTCCTATAGGGAAATCCTAAAGCAAATTCTTACAGGTTATCTTATGAGCGCCTACAGAGGAAACTTAGTGGTCCAAACTTCACAGGTCAAGGGTAAATGTATTACAAGTCGCAGCCTGTCTCTGACACCATAAATTGTAACACCCCAACCCGACAAGGGTAAAGATATCACAATAATGGTTTCATATCAGATCAAACCAAAGCATACATCTATGGTAATACAAGAATCTCAAAGGTTACAAATGAAATACTGAAACTACAAGGTTACAATGCGGATTACAATAAATACTAAGTCTAGATTAAACTCTTCTAGTCATCTCTAATCCAGAAAATCTATCAAGTATATCCTTCTAAGTCCAAGGTACTCTCCACTCATCCCCAGCTTCCTACTAAAACCTGCCGCAGGAAAAGAAATGCGGCTGAGCTACGAGAGCTCAGTGAACAGATATAACGATAACAAAGCAGTAGTAGAGAAAAGTACAAGTAACAGAAATAAAGGTCATGCAGATATAATATGAGTTAAGGGATAAATAAATGAATAAGAGTAAAGGGAAAGAAAAAGGTTACAAGGTAAGGGTAAAGGAATAGTAATCCACTACGAACCCATAACAGATAATATCAGAATAATGTAACCATATAAGCAATCTAGAGGGGATACCTCTCAAGTAACCAGATAATATGAGGGGTGTCCTCATGTATCAAATGGAGTGATCAGCTCCCAGATATGTGAAAGACGTGTATCGCACACACCATCAGTCACCAGATATATATAACAGATAAAAAAATACAGATAAACAGAAACAGATCAAATCTAGGATGCATCCATACGCCCCAGTAGGCCAGATTCTTCTCCTACATAACAAATAAAATCAGGGACGGGGTAGGTCATCACTCTTCTACCCTAGAGTCATGTCATCGGTGCATCAATGACAAGGACATGAAACCCTCATGCCTAGTGAAATAAGTAATGACTCGTAGTATCAAGCTGTGGTCAAGGGTCAAGTATCAAGTATCAGGTGTCCAAGTTCAAGTTTTATATCAGATGGTTCAAGTCAAGTTTCATTTCAAGTATATCAGATCAAGGTTTATATCAATGTATATCAGATCAAGGTTTATCAATGTATATCAGATCAAGGTTCAGAACAAGAGGTCATATCAAATGATTCAGAAAAATATATCAAAGGTTTATAATCAAAAGTTCATAGCAAAAGTTCATTTCAGAAGTTTCTATCAAAAGTTCATCGAAAGCAATCCTTCAATAATGGTTTTTCATAAGCATAATCTTTCAAAGTAGGTTTCATAAAAATGATCTTTCAAAACGGTTTTTCATAAAGATGGTCTTTAAAAATAGTTTTCATAAAAGTTAGTAGAATTTCATATAAAAGTATAAGTATCATTTTAAACAAATGATTTTCCTCAAACATTTCCAGGTCATAATTAAAAGGTTTTCACAACATAGATTCATATCAGAGTTCATAACAAATGAAATCAATAGAAAAGGTTCAAAGCAAAGGGAATCATAGTAATGGCATCAAATCAGAAGCTAAGCAGATCAGAATATGAAAGGGATCATAGCAGAGTTCACAGAACAGGGGAAACATAGCAAGGTTCAAGGGGAACAAGATATAAAGAGAAAGGGGTTCATGAGAAACCTGTGAGAAGGTCAGAATATCTGTACCTTATACCGCAAGAAACACAACAGAAATATAAAGGTCGGAAGCAAACTCCATCTTCAGCGAATCTACACGAATTCATGACTGCCTTATTAAAAGCTTGTTTAATTCAGATTACTTATTTTAGTCGGCTTTCCATTTCTAGTAACTTTCTATTTTTAGCAGGTTTCCAGAATTAGTAAGTTTCCATTTTTAGAAACTTTCCTTATTTAGTAAGTTTCCATATCTTAGGGTTTTAGTTGTAAATACACCAAAGTTAAAGGTCTAAAATGAAAATATCTCAAGTTACTCATTTAAATACTTAAGTTATCCAGAATTACACTCTTAACCCTTTAAGTTTAACAATATACAATTTATACCCCTTAGTTAATTTAATTACAAAAATAAACCTTATAATTATATAAATCACAATTTAACCCTTAACATATTTATATTAACACAACAAGCCCTTAATTTATCAAAATTACAGAATACACCTCTCAATTTAATGTATGGTACGAAATACCCCTTCAAGTTTCATAATTTACAAAACAAGTCCCTTAATTATTTAAAACTTATAATTCGAATCACAATTTATTAATAATTACACATTAAGCCATTAAATATCCAAAAATACACATTAAGCCCTTTATATCATTAATTATATGAATCAACCTCAAGTTTCCAGAATTTACACTTTTAGTCCCTCTATTTTAATTAATTGCAAACCGAATTAAACATAATCATATAATTACAATTTAAACCTTTAAATTACAAAATTGACACAAGACACCCTTATATAATATTTTTCTCACATTACCCCAGATCTAAAATGAATTACAAAAATGTCCCACGAGTTTTAAAAATTACAAAACACACTCTTTTGATTTTATTTTTTTCAAATCGGTATACATTTAAAATTAACAAACCCTAACCAAAACTCATCCAATCATTACATCATCATTCACCAAACTTAAAAAGCATTAAATGTCCAGATTCAATCACAAAACCTAACCCTAAAATCGTTAATAGGGTTTTATATTTTTATTCCTTATTTTTCATAAATCCGATTAAACACAATAATTACCCACAAATTATACAAGCTTCAAAAAATCAAAAAACCATTTTTCCAGAGTTATGTGATGATGATAGAACCCAGAAAAATTGTGTACAAGCCTCAGAAAAATCGTATGCATATATTTAGATTTATGGTACGTTTTAAGAATTAAAAATCATAACGATCAAAGAAGCTTGCATGGGTGGATTTAGCCAATTTATATGAATCATATATGATGTAAGGATCATGAGAAAAATGGAAAATGAATTTTAGAACGTGTGAAAAGGTCATATGAATTATTTACCTCTCGGATGAATACGCGACACAAAATAATTACCACAATCAAACCAAGCAATACCACGACCAAGGAATATTTTTCCTAGCTTCCTTAGACCTTGATTATCACCATAAAAATACCCAATGCCTTCCAGAAATTTGGATGAATCAAGGAGGATTTTGTGTGTGTTTTATTTTGTATTTGGTGCAAAGAATATGAAAGAAAAGGAAATAAATAATGCTAGGCCGAAATGAGGGGGGGGGGGGATAAGGCCTAAAACTCGGCCAAGGTGAGACAAAAATCAGTAGTTTTAATTTTGTGATAGTTTTCTATTTTATTTGTGCTTATCTTGTGTTTAAATGTTTTATAAATACAAATTAGTTAAATAAATGTAATTTCGGTAATACAATATATTTTGTGTGTCACAATAATTATTTTGGACATGTAAAAAAATGTTAAAATGTTGTCTCATAATTATTTCACTTCATATGTAGCTCATTACCAAAGGTTTGGAATTAATTTGGCATTTTATGTAAGCCTTAATTAAATTTTAAAGTTTTAGGGGTAATTTGGTAATTTTTCATGCTTTTAAATTTTGGGTTTTACATCATTACTCTGCCTAATATTGATATATCTTATTCGTACACAGTCAGCAACTTTCATTTGTAAGGCCCGGATCGAAAATGTTCGGACTAGGAAGGGATGGAATTATCCATCATGTGGAGGTGAAATATGCAAAAAAGGTGTTACTAGAAAGGATGGGCGGTTCGGGTGTGATGCGTGTGACAAGCCAATTGAATACCCAGTACTAAGGTAATGTTGTGTTTATCACTAATAGTGTCTACATTTGTATTCAATAAATAAGATGACTCACCTTGATACATGTTGTTTGCAACATGCCCTCCCAGGTATCGCCTTGAGCTTGGTATCTCGAATGCTACTGAACAGACTGTGGTAGTTCTTTTTGATGAGCCTGCAACCGAATTGGTGAAGTTCCCAGCTGCAGCAATAGTGGACGAGGATGCTGAGGTATATTTATAAATTCCCTGTCCATTACCAACCTCCATCACTCACACCTTACCCTACAGAGTTTGGAAGACAACGACAGCTTACCATCTGCTATAGCTAACCTCATCAGCACAACACACGTTTTTGAAATCAAATCTCATAGCTACTATGAGTATGGAAGCTTTGAGAGTTTTACCTGCTGGACGGTAGACCTGCCTCAACCAACAGTTGAAAGCACAAGCTCAAGCACTGTTGATGATGCAGCTGTCGCTGCAGGTTCATCATCCAACGCACATCCCAAAGACCCATCAGTTGCTACACCGGCCAAGCCTACGGAGGATAAGAAAAAAAAGAGGTAAGCAAGTCAAATAATATTTGCCTACAAAAAAAAGGCAAAACAGCGGATAAGTGAACATGACAAGCATGTTTCAATTGTTTGTAGGCTAGAGATTGAAGATTCGGATACTGAAACTGAGGTGATTCCTGCTGATGATGTCCAAGGAGAAGCTAACGCCCTAACTGCCAAGAAGAAGCCAAAACGGTGAGCACATGTTGCGCACACCCTTTCTTCACTAATTATCTTAAATTTGTCCACGTATTAACATGGTTTCCTTTCTATATTTTATTGTCAGGTTTGTGGTGGCAGATTCAGAGCTTAGAACATGAATAATATGTTGCATTAAAACTTTATTGGGGATCCTTTCTTATTCTTGTTTCAAAGATAGAACCCCACAAACTGATTCATAGCACTATGTCTTATTTTTGTTTATGCTTGATGATTTATTGCCCCTACCCAATATGGAACGGGTGTTTCTTTTGTGTTAATATTGATTTCAGGTACATTGAAGTGGGTCTACTGTGGTTCAGACACTTGCTTCACCTGATCAAATGCATGCACCAAGGGATTTTATTGTTTTTTTTTTTTTTTTTTTTTTTTTTTTTTTAATAAAAAGTTTAATGGGCAAATGTTCTATATTAAAGATTGTCTCCATATGGTTTAAGCAATATGTTCTGTATAATGTATAAGATTGTCCTTTTTTTCATATTCAATAAGCCAATGTATGAGTTATGTATACTATTTTTATAATTTCTAAGGAATGAAATTCAATCCTCTATAATTTTGTAAATGTGGTTTTTTAATCAATAGTTTCATGCTCTTACCCAACCCTTACAAATACAAACCAACCTATTTAAAACCTTACCATGTTGTGTACCCAACCCTGCATATGTATTGTAGAATGAAACTTCCGCTTTGATGTGTTTAGTATTTGCTGCTCATGAGACGTTGATGTGAAAATGTATCTGCCACAATAACAGAAATGTTGACATCATTTTATATCAATCAACCAGGCAACAACTTCTTGGATAGTTATTATATTTACATACAGGACAACAAGATGTTGTTAATTAAACCAACAAACATCCATAGCAGACCACAAAATCAATAGGTTGTGTATAAATCAGTTCTCAGGTGTATTACGATAATGAAATTTATCCACTTACTTGAATTTTCATATTGCTTAGACAGATTGATCAACAAAAAATATAACTGCTATACAACTGTCATACATGAAGGGTCATTTAACTGAATAAATTCAGTTACAAAATTTGTTTTTAATATATAATAAATACTGTTTATGGATAAATAGAAGTTACAAAACCTGTTAACCTACATGGAATCTCAGGAGATTACCAAGCCATTTAAAAGGCATGTTATACCATCTTTCCCAACTCATCCAGTTGTTATTGATATTCCAAAGTCATGGCATTCACTAGAGAAATGATAGCACAATACTACTACATGCCAATAGCAAAAGCTGCAAGAGAGTTCAATATTCGTTTAACTATGTTCAAAAGGCACTGTCGAGAACTGGGTATTCAGCGTTGGCCCTATCGTAAGCTGAGGAGTATACAACTATTAATTAGCACTCTCCAGGTCAGAATTAAAATGAATTTAACACTTTGTTTTTATGTTGGTCACAAACTTTTATTGCATTATAGGTTGAAAATGGAGGTGCAAAAGTTGATGGGAACACTAAAGAAATCATTACAAGGCTAGAAGAAGAAAAGAGGCGGGCAGAAGAAAACCCTGATACAGAACTTGCTGAAAGTACCAAAAGGTTGAGACAGTTTTATTTCAAATCCAAACACAAAAGAATTAAAACCCTGCGTTCGATATGGTCATTAACAAACCAAGCAACAACAAATGTGCCAACACAGTTGGTGGAAGTAGCTCAGATCATGGAAATATTGAAGATGGTTATGGTACTGACTTTAGTGAGGAAGATTAGCTGAAAATTGCGTTTGAAAGATCCCAATTTACCTAAATGTTGAAAAATAAATTATGAATTTTTAAGTTTGATGGTTATTGTGCTGAATGTAGTGGATAAAATTATGTGAGTATTGGGGTTGAAAGATATTGGTTTTACATCCTATTATACCTTAATTTAAGTTATACATTGGAAATTAATGTTTCTACCATAGCAAATGTCTTATACGCAATTCTTAGAAGGCCATTTTTAAATGACATTTAATCTAACTTGATATTATATAAACATGTGCAACAATGCAGAATAATTGGCTTACATCCAATGCTATATCGTTGCAATTTCTGCTAAACTTTTTATGTTGCCATCCATTTGAAACCAATCATTGATATATATATACCTGAACCAGAATGCGTTTAGTGAATTGTTAAATAAAACGCAATAATGTGGAATTATTGAGAAACTCAATATCATTATTAAAAAAAATATTAAGAATATTAGAAACCTGGCCACACTTATCATGCTCTACAAATGGAAGACTTTTCATTGGTTATGACAGTTATTGCATCAGTTCAGCAACAGAATCCCAAAAGATGGTTTGTTGGACATCTTCATTCTGAATCTAGCCAAATTTGCAATGTTCTATGTTACAAAACTGAAGCAGATCCTCCCAATAAAAAATGAATAAAAGTATAATTGAATCTTACAAGTTTCCATAAGTTGCAATTATTTCTCTGATTAAAGCCATATTTGTCTCTGTGTTACAGGATCACGGGCCAAAAATGCTGAAGTTCCATCCCTGTCAGGCATGTTGCACAAATCTTTCGTCATTCATTCAAAAACAATTGTCAGCCAAGATGGAAGAGTACAAAGCTATTGTGGTTTAAAACTGGCAGAAATTGATGGATCATTTACAGGTAAAAACCAACACCAAACATTTACTTGAACTATGGAATTAGAAAAATTATTGAAAAAAAAGCATGCCTGATTTGTGAATGTTCCATTTACAACATAATTTGTTAGATCAAGTGACACACCCAATAGGCACTTCAACAGATCTGCCACCGAGCCAAATGACTTCTACTTCCAAAAGTACCTTTATGTACAAAAAAAGAACGCCATCAGGTGAGTAATTAACCAAATGATAGCAAAAGTGAATATCTATTAAAAAATGTTGTACATTTGGCAGACTTTTAATTTCATACAAGTACTTATTACAATTACCTTGCTTCTTATAGGACTAGCCTATCTGCGTGCAGCAAAACAAAACCAACAACGAGCTGCATTTGCATCTGCAGGTAATTACACATGTTATAAATCTTGCCCCCTGTTATTTCATTTATAAAATATTGTTCTTCACACTAATAATTACCTCTTTGTCAAGGTATTCCTGTGGTTTACCATAATATTGGCCCTCCATCGTTTGAATGTAAAAATTGCAAGGCAATTATGTGGTAAGAAAAGAGAAGCGATAAAGGATCCAACACTAGCAACCCAATATTCTCCCTTTGCTGCCAAGAAGGTAAGGTGCTTCTCCCCAGATTTAATGAAGCACCTTCGCCTCTTAACAAGCTTTTAGACTATAACAATCCTCCATCTTTAAGATTCAAAGAGCATATTAGAGTCTATAATGGCACGTTTTGCTACACTTCTTTTGGAGCCAAAATAGATAATTCAATTAATACAGGCAGGGGACCATACACATTTAGAATAAATGGCCAAATCTATCATCGAATAGGTTCTCAATTGCCTACAAGGGGTACTCAACCCAAATATGCACAACTATAATTTTATGATACTGGAAATGATGTAAAAAACCGGATGGAAGCGTTTATACACAAGGAGAGTGGCGAAGTGGTGGATGAAAAGATAGTAGCAAGCCTGATTCGAATGTTCAATCAATCATGTTCAATTGCCAAGGCATTTCGAATGGCGGGATTGGTGTAACTCCCAGAATTCATCAAAGTTTGAACTACGCCTGCTAAGTGGTCGGAGTGCATCACGGCAATACAACGCCCCGACTGTGCCTGAAATAGCAGCTCTGATTACTAACGACTTTGGTGATGGCATTCCCACGAGAGATATTGTTGTAAGTAACAAGGATGAAGGTCTGAAATGTATTTATGAGTTGCATTCAGAATACATGGCCCTTCAATATCCATTATTATTCCCATATGAAGAGGAAGGATTTCATGAAAAAAATACCATATCACAAGAACACAGGTACCCGCAAGACCAAAAGGGGTTGTCTCACAATGAAAGAGTACTATGCATACATAATACAGCAGCGAAATAACCAAGGTACAACCTTGCTTAGAGGTGGGCGATTATTTCAACAATACCTGGTGGATGCATACACGGCTGTTGAGGAGCAAAGACTTAAATGGACTAGGCAAAATCAAGATACGTTACGTGTGGATCTATATCATAACCTGTGTGACGCTGTAACAAGGGGTGATACAAGTGCAACAGGGCTCGGGAAACAAATTGTTCTACCAAGGAATTTTACTGGCAGCCCAAGGTATATGATGCAAAACTACCAAGATGCTATGGCTATATGTCGAAACTATGGAAATCCAGACCTGTTCATCACTTTCACCGCCAATCCAAAATGGCCTGAGGTTACTGAAATGCTAAAGCACATCCCGGGACAAAAAAGTAACGACCATCCAGAAGTGGCAACCCGTGTTTTCAAGATTAAACTAACTGAAATGTTAGACGATCTTACAAAACATCATATTTTTGGTCCTTCACGGGCAGGTAATACAACTTGGTGCAAAATGTCAATGTCTACTAATCTACATCTAATTTATGCATCAACTTATGCTTTTCTTGCATTTCCTTTCAGTTGTCTATGTCATAGAATTTCAAAAACGTGGCCTGCCACACGCTCATATCCTATTATGGCTAGAAGAATAGTTGAAATGCAAAACCGCACGCGAGATAGATGACATGATTACAGCAGAGATACCATGTAAATCAAGTGATCCAGAAGGGTATAAAATAGTAACTGAATTTATGTTACATGGACCTTGCGGTCAAGATGCTAAGCACGCCGCATGTACAGTTGAGGGTAAGTGCTCGAAACATTTCCCTAAACCTTTTGTGGAAGAAACAATAGTTGATAATGATGGCTATGCGATTTATCGTCGAAGGGATAATAAAGCTTACCATATAAAAGGAAAGTTTAAATACGATAACAGATATGTGGTTCCTCACAATCGTTATCTCCTCATGAAGTACCACGCCCACATTAATGTGGAATGGTGCAACAGATCAAAGGCAATTAAGTACTTATTTAAGTACTTAAATAAAGGGCCCGATAGAGCTACAATTGTTATACAAGAGAATGTTACAATCGATGGCAATTTGGGAAATGTCCAAGTTTAGGAGGTGGACGAAATAAAGAATTATTTGAATTGTCGCTTCTTAGCTCCATGTGAGGCAGTGTGGCGTTTGTTTTCCTATGATATCCATTACTCATATCCATCAGTCATGAGACTGAATTACCACTTGCCAAATCAGAACGCAATCACACTTCGTGACTCAGAAAGCTTACCCGCCCTAATTCAAAGGGAAGGTATCGACATAACTATGTTCACTGAATGGTTTGAATTAAACAAGCGTGATACATCAGCGAGGGCATATACATATGCTGAGATACCTCAACATTATGTGTGGCATGAGAAAGACAAAATGTGGAGACAAAGAAAACGTAAAAGATGCATTGGCAGGATTGTTTACTCTCACCCGGCTTCTGGAGAACGATATTATCTTAGAATGCTGTTGAACATTGTGAGAGGACCTGAATCTTTTCAAAATCTCATGACTGTTAACACCAGATTATGTTCCACATTCAAAGAAGCCTGTTTTCAATACGGCCTTTTAAATGATGACACAGAATGGAAGCATGCTATATCAGAAGCAAGTGTATGGGCGTTCGGACCACAGCTACGTGACATGTTTGTGACAATTTTGTTGTTTTGCGATGTCAGCAGGCCTTTAAAATTATGGGAAGAAAACTGGGAGTTCTTATCAGAGGATATCCTCCATAAAAAAAGGAAATTTTTTAAATATCCTAATTTGGAGTTGACGGATGAACAGCTCCAGAACTATTGTTTGCTAGAAATCCAAGAGTTGTTAAGTAGGCATGGAAGATCTTTAGCAGAGTTTCAAGATCTACCACTTCCTAACCCAAAGTTACTAACCAACTTGGACAATCGTCTCATCAGAGAAGCGTTGGATTATGATATGAAGAAGAGTAGTGCTGAACATCAACAACTTCATTCATTGTTAAATCCCGAACAACGATTAATCTATGAAGAGGTAATTGAATCTGTGCATAATAAAAAAGGGAATTTTTACTTTGTATATGGACCAGGAGGGACCGGGAAGACATTTTTATACAAAACTATCATTTCAAGGTTAAGGTCAGAACGTATGATAGTGCTTGCTGTCGCATCTTCAGGTAAAAATGAATACTCAAATAAAACAAACCACTACTCTGTAAACTTTAAAAAATACATCTTGAACTAATAGTCTCAATTTATGTAGGAATCGCTTCATTGTTGCTACCAGGAGGGAGAACCGCACATAGTCGTTTTGTTATACCGCCTGAATTATTGGAGAACAGTACATGCGGCATAAAGCAAAACACACATATGGCAGAACTCATGCAGCAAGTTAAACTTATCATCTGGGATGAAGCGCCAATGACTCAAAAATATGCTTTTGAGGCATTGGACAAGATGCTAAAGGATATTTTAGGATATCATGAACCAGATAATAGGAGTCGAATCTTTGGAGGCGTGATGGTCTTACTGGGAGGTGACTTTCGACAAGTTCTCCCAGTTATACCAAAAGGGAGCAGGCCCGACATTGTTCAATCCTACATAAACCAATCTGCGTTATGGAAGCATTGCAAGGTCTTCACCCTTACACGCAGCATGCGTGTCAATGAGTATAGTGAAAATGGGCAGATTGATACTCGAAAAAGGGATTTCAATAGATAGGTTTTGGCTGTGGGGGATGGCACGTTGCCAGCAAAATAAAAAGAAGGGGAGGATGAGCCAACTTGGATTGACATTCCTGAAACCCTTCTAATTAAATCATAGGATTCTCCTATCGAGAAAATTGTTGCAGAGACATACCCTGATTTTACAACAAGACAAACCGACGGTGTCTACCTCAAAGAAAGGGCAATTTTAACTCCTAAGAATGAGGATGCTGATGCCATCAATGAGTATATGTTTAACCAATTATAAGGGGAAACTGTTACATACAACAGTGCAGATGAGATTTGCAAGGGCTCTACAGACAATCTTGAACAGCACGACCTGTATCCGATTGAATTTCTGAATTCCTTAAATTTCCCCGGTATGCCCCCACATGCTCTTCACTTAAAAAAGGAACTACCCGTTATGCTATTGCGAAATGTCAATCCAAGCAAAGGACTATGTAATGGAACAAGGTTGCTCATTACAGATCTAGGCCAATTTGTTATTCATGCTAAGGTACTAACAGGTTCAAATGTAGGGGACAATGTCATTATACACAGGATTATACTCACATCAACACAGTCCAAGTGGCCATTCGTCCTCAAACATAGGCAATTCCCTCTAAAACCATGTTATGCAATGACCATTAACAAAAGTCAGGGCCAGTCACTTAATTATGTTGGCCTCTATTTGCCTACTCCCGTATTCAGTCATGGACAACTTTATGTGGCATTATCTAGAGTTACCAGTCCTGATGGCCTTAAAATACTAATGATCGAAGACAAGGAGCCGGAACTTGCACACTGCACGCGTAACATTGTTTTCAAGGAAACTTTCAGCAACCTATCTTAGCACAGCTATGTAATGTTCCCAGATGATATCTAATAAATACATGCATTCAATATTTAGCTTTGCCATCAAATTGTAAACATGCCTACAAACATCCAACAGTCACCTACCATGCATACATCAAAGGACCAAAACTCAAAAATGTTTGCATCCGTAACTCCATTGATATCACTTGAAATCTCAGTAAAATATTCCATAAAGCTTAGTATATCCTTTCAAAGCAAATAAGTATTGAATGCATACACGAAAATAATCAGTATCCTTATTATCGAAAACATAATTCTTTATGAAGTAAAAGTAAGTTTCATTAACATCCCATTCTATAGTCTATACAATCAGCAACAATCAATATAACCTTGCTTATGGATATCCGCAAGACAGCAATAAAAGTTTATAATCAGAAACTTTCATATATACAAAAGGAAACAGCTACTGATGGTAATATTGACAACTCTTGCGGTATTTCACATATGTTTTTTGAGTCTATAATAATCCTTATCCAATCTTCATCTGAGGTGAACTATATCGTACTCAGATAGGTGACTGTCAGAATGTGTGAAGCCGACAAATTTTGACAAAGTATCAATGATGGATGTGCGGCGACCATGGAAATTTAGCAATAGCTGCCTTGGTCGCCGTACATCCATCGTTGATATTCCATCTAACATATTATACAAAAACAAAAGTCATATTATCAAGTATGCAAACACAAAAACTTTACTAATCAAATTTGAAAACAGATATACAAATCAATAACCAAATTCAATCATCCCAAACTTCTTAATTCATCCTAAACAATGAATATCCAAATTCAATCAAACTTACTTAAGCAAATTTGAAAACAGATAAACAAATCAATAACCAAAATCCTCATATTCCAAAAAAATGCATACTCATAAACATCTAACATATCATTTCACAAGCAACCCTTACACAGCCATACGATTATCAGCCCTAGATGATCATTTCATGAAAATTGAAACAAGAAATTCAATACACAGGCACCACACGCCTTTAATCAAATGCACCTATGATTTAATTTGATTAATATGTTGTATAATGGATTGGCCTAATTTGAAATGAAACCCTAATTATTTTTCGCCAGATCTAAAAATAGTGTGTGTTTGACTCATGTGTGTGTGAGAGAAAACACACTTTCTCATAAAGTATAAAAAGGAAAAAAATTAAATAAAGTAAATAAGTAAAATAATATATAAACATAAAACTAAATATTAATATTAAACATTAGAGTACTTGATAATCAAAGTCATTAACATCAACTTTCAGAGTCATAGCAGTTAACCATCTGATCATTAATACATACATCCAAAAGATCATTCAAAATACTACCCAAAAGAAATCCACCATAATTTTCTAATCATCATCGAAAAGCGCTTCATGAAACTCCATAAGCCTCACACGGCCTTCTTTCTCATGAACACCCTCGCGAACTTCAGCTAGGAGATTGGTAATTGCTAGCAGCCTATCACGATCCCTTTGCTGTGTCTGAAGCAGACACTCCAGCGCATCCACAGCTTTTTCATTGAAGGGGCCAAGCAAACGAGCCTCCCTTATGCTGATCTCAGTCTTATCAATCTGGCTACGGAGTTGATTGGCTTCCTCCCCCATCCGCATCAAGAAGCCCTCCTCTTCAGCCACCCGATTCTTAAACAAAAACTTGAAGCAAGTCGCGAGATTGTCGGAACTAGAAACCTCCTTAAGTTCTTCAATGTTGCGATAGACGGCCATTGGTCAGAGAGTTATGTGTGAGATACTCCGTAATAGATATTAGGGTTATAACATAAACAGTGATAATAATTTGTATAAATAAGTAAAAAATTACAACGAATAGGTAATGAGAAGTCATGATTGTAAATCATAACGGAAGTATTAATTCAAGTTGCAACTTCGTCTTCCCATGCAGAAGTATCATATCAGTATTAAAGATTGTATTTGGAAATATTACTAAAAAACCCTCACACTTTACTTTTTACATAAAAAACCCCTCACCTGCACAATGCTTACCATTAACATCCTAACCTTCACAAAAATGCTTATAACTTAGACTTACATTTATATCCAAAAATTCTCCATTGCAATAATAAATAAAAAGAAAAGACCATAACTAAAACAATATTACTTATATTTATTTTAAATATCATAAAGTCGAAAACAAACAAAACATTGAAAATTCTCAATACCAACAAAAATATGTAAAACCAAACAACTAATTAAACTCATTCATCTTAATAGCATTAGCTTCTTCCTCACAGACACCAACTTTCGCTTGATAGAACAAATTATTTAACTTTTCAAGCAATACCCGATGCCTATCTTGAGTCTTTCTCAAAGCATCTCACTACTAGAAAAAGGTCTATCCTTGACTCGCATTTTATGACGCACGCTACAAGATGACGCGCAAAGAGCAAAGTCATAAAATAAGAGTCATAACGAGTAAATTTTCTATTGGGGATGACTCGTTTTCAGAAGCGTCATAACATATGGGTCATAATCAGTTAAAATTTAACCTGCTAGATGAAGCTCGTTTTGCTTCGTCATAAACAGGGGTCATCTATGTTTTTTTTTAGCATCTGATTGTTTAATTTTTGGCCAAAAACACTTCCCGCTCTCAAGTCCCTACAACTAATAAAACCCTACCTATCGTCTTCTCTTCTTCATTATCACTTAAACTCACATACTCTCTTTCTCTCTTCTCTGCGCCGCCAACTGCCACCACCCAAGACACCATCACCGCCACCCGAACAAGCACACCACCACCACCAAAACACTCACCACCATCTCCCCTTCCATTTGACGTGACTCACGCTCTCAAACACCACCTCACCGTCACTCTAGCACCACAACGCGTATCGTGTATTCGCACCGTGATTCAGCACACACACAAAAAAAATCAGCACCACACACATACATCTTTTTCGTTATCGATCCATCAAGTATCGTGTATTCGCACCGCCCCGATCTCTAATTTCACCAATTCATGGAAGGTATATTCAATTCCTGATCGTTATTTGCTTATTTAGGGTTTTGATTTTATATATATTTTGTGTAATTGATGTTTAATTGCTGTGTTTTTTCTTCAGATAAATTGAAAGAAGTGGAAACCCTAACGGAGAATATGAAGGCTTTGAATCTTGATACAGGTATTATTTTATCTTTTACTGAAATGTGTTTTTTTGGGCGTAAATGTGTTATGTGCTACTTTTTGATGATTGTGGTTTAATTTAATTTTTTCTGTTTGAGTTTTAGTTTCGTCGGAAAATCTTGAATGTTATTAATAAGATATTAGAAGAGTTTATGTTTTGGTTTCGGATTTTACTGGTGAAATTGTAGAAGAGTCTATGGTTTCGTTAGGAAATAATAGTTGGTTTTCCGGGAATGTAATGCGGATTCTGGTTAAATTCTTAATATAGGTGTTATGTCATATGTGATACTAGTTAATAATAAGGGTCTAGCTTTGTTGACCTGAGAGTTGGTTTAGTGAATGCGTTTTACTACTCATTAGGTTACATCAAATCCATGGGACCTTGAATGTGTACCAGGGGGGTCATCAGGAGGCTCAGCTGCAGCTGTTTCCGCTAGGCAGTGTGTAGTATCATTGGGAAGTGATACTGGTGGAAGTGTAAGACAACCGGCGTCTTTTTGTGGTGTTGTAGGATTAAAGCCGACATATGGCCGTGTCTCACGATATGGGTTGATGGCGTATGCATCTTCACTGGATGTTTCTTTGCATGGTTCTTTGCCATTACCCGCCTCAAATGTTGACAACAAGCAAAAAGTAATTTGGAAAATGCATAATCTTCACCTGCCTGTTGCACAAACCATAAACGCATACAATCATATAATTTAGAAGAACCAGCAACATTCATTAGATTCTCTAACATCTAAAAATCTGCCATTGAACACAAAATATCTCAAAGTAAATATGGTTTTATAACTCACTACGATAAAAGTACCAAATAAATAGGCCTAAAATAATTTATGTAACTTATTCATATTAAAAGAGTACATGTGAAAAGCCTTATATAAATAAAACAGATTGCAAAAAACCTCTTCACATGTACTCTTTTAAAGTAAAGTAATTAGTTTAAATAGTGTAAACCTAATGAGTATCAACCATTAAGCTATGGACACTTAGACACAATTGGTGCAACGCACGGGCTTTCCAACGCCTCGTTACAATGATATTATCACATTATCATAGTAAATACAAAATAAACTAATAAACTCATAGTTCCCACGTAAAGTGAGAATGAGATACATTATATTATGTTAAACTAAATCATGATATTAAGAATTTCAAATTTACACAAGTTTGAATTAGTTGGTCAACATAATATTCGGTCCACGCTATCCTCCTCCAAAATCTCCAAAATTTACACATGTTTGTGGTGTTTGTCTTAAAAAGAAAAACCAATCACTGTAAAATGTGTGAAGCCTCAAGTTTAATTTCTGCTAGGTGCAACTTTGATGTGGCCACGACAACCTCCTAAAAATTGAGGGCTTTACTTGGTTTGAGTTTGTGTGGCAGTGGATTCAAACCCCGTGGATTAGTCGGCCGAAAGGCCGAAAACCATGGTTACCCGAAAAAAACCAATCATAAAGTAATTAGATCAATCACTATATGAAATGTTTGTGTGACACGCATTTTTATATAAAAAAAGGGAGTAATTAGATCAATCAAGCTTTATTTTTATGTTTATGAAATGTTTCATATTGTAGCAAACATACAACATAGGCATTGTTCTTCAACGCCAAAATGCTACATGCATCCAATCACCACCAGGACGGTGAGATACAAAAAACCCATCTGGACGTACTGACCAATAACAATGTTGAGTACTCAGCGGTGGTTTTCGTGTATAGCATATATGTCGAACAGGGTCGTCAAACAAATGTAGACTCTGAATTTTCGAAGCACACCAAAAGTCGGCAAAGTAAAGAACTCTTCCAAAAAATTCGTCGCAAAAAGTCCAATCATAAGTTCCGTTGAATGGAATGGTATTAATTCCACGGTCTTCGTCTCCTGATTTGACATGAACAATGAGATCATCATCAGGCATATCACTTTTTACAATAATATGCCATTTTCCAACTACACAAAACGCATGCGTTAGAGGAGAAAATGTGCATGTTAGAATGAAAACGATGAACAATGTATTCATCACACAAGACCAAATTGTACATTGTACATGCACTTGGTTGTCTCTATTTTGAAATGTTTAATTAATGATAGTAAATTAATACAATAAATGTAAAGGAAAAAAAATGAGACCAAAAGTGGCAAATTGTACATTGTACATGCACTTTGTTGTCTCTATTTATAAGCTCATGTTGAAATGTTTAATTAATGATAGTAAATTAATACAATAAATGTAAATTAATACAATAAATGTTTAATTAATGATAGTAAATTAATGCACTTGGTTGTCTCTATTTATAAGCTCATGTTGAAATGTTTAATTAATGATAGTAAATTAATACAATAAATGTAAATTAATACAATAAATGTTTAATTAATGCACTTGGTTGTCTCTATTTATAAGCTCATGTTGAAATGTTTAATTAATGATAGTAAATTAATACAATAAATGTAAATTAATACAATAAATGTTTAATTAATGATAGTAAATTAATGCACTTGGTTGTCTCTATTTATAAGCTCATGTTGAAATGTTTAATTAATGATAGTAAATTAATACATGCACTTGGTTGTCTCTATTTATAAGCTCATGTTGAAATGTTTGATTAATGATAGTAAATAAATCTATTATTATGTTATATTATATACTTAAATGTCTCTATTTATTATGTTATATTATATGCTTAATTGTCTCTATTTATTATGTTAAGTTATGTTATAAATTTAAATGTTACATATATTTAAATGTTATGTTATATATTTATATGCTCATGTTATATGTTATGTTATGTTACTATATACTAGTTTTAGATCCTTATTTACGGACGGAGTTTTGAGTCTGATTTATGCTAGAACCATTTTATCATATTATACATTAATGATAACATTTAAAAGTAGACTTTGACATTGTTAAATTTTAATTTGTGGGTGTGGTGAATGCATATTGGGATTTGCTAACGGATGCCCACTGGGCAGGTTTTAACATGTAAACAAATGCATTTAATGTCTAATTAATACATTAAAACATTCTTTTTATAATAAGAAATGCATTTAATAAACTTTAATTAACCTTATAATTTACCATAATTAAATATGATTTTTAATTTAATACACATGAACTTTTCATATATTCACACCTTATAAGATGCCCAGTGGGCACCCGTTAGCAAATCCTTACTTATTGGAATTTGCTAACGGATGCCCACTGGGCAGGTTTTAACGTGTAAACAAATGCATTTAATGTCTAATTAATACACTAAAACATTCTTTTTATAATAAAAAATGCATTTAATAAACTTTAATTAAACTTATAATTTACCATAATTAAATATGATTTTTAATTTAATACACTTGAACTTTCCATATATTCACACCTTATAAGATGCCCAGTGGGCACCCGTTAGCAAATCTCATACATATTTGATATGAGTAGTTATTAGGGCCCGTTTGGTACCCTATAATGGGAATAATGGAATGGAGTGATTCCAAATAATGGCATTTGTTTAGTGGATGTAAATATTCTGAATGGATATCATATGAGAAGAATGGTCATACTCCATACAACACTATGGCCAGGATTGTAAATCTATCATGGGTCAACATAAATATTTTTGGTATGAGATGATTTACTCCCACTATGCATAAATTGATAAATATGAGCACTAATGGCATAAGATGAATTACTCCCAACCAACTCAAACATGTGACCATTACATTTGCAAATTAATATTCTAAAGTTGAGTTTAGAGTGAACGAGTGTGGTAGCCCGCGCGTTGCCGCGGGAAAGCCGTATACATAAATGAATTTCCCAATTTCTCAAGTGCAGATATGTATTATTCCTTGAAAAAGTCTTACAACATGTGGTGATAGAAAAGTGCAGAAGTAATCATTTGCTCTTAAAACTCATTACTTCATCCAAAGACTCCAAACCATGACAAAAAAAAGCAATAAAAGTGGCGACGGGCAGGTAACAAAGCAAAGATATATGCATTCTCATTTTTTTTTTGTTTTAATATGAATAGAGAGGATTGCTTATAAGACCGCTTTTAGAGAGGACTGAGCGATTGTGTTGGAAAAATGATTTTACAAAATGAGTTTTTGTAAATTTTGGACACTATTTAATATATGTATATGTTATATATATTTATAGTTCTTGGTAGCTTTGCATTCTCCTTAACGAGAGCTTCGCAACGAGCTAAAATGTGTCAAAAATAGAGTTGGTATGAATGAGATATCGTGTCTCAAAGTGAGGCACGTGTAACACAAAATTTGAGAAAAGAACACATCCTACATCGCCTAGAAAAGGAAGTGGGAAGGTGTTTATATAGAAATCATGATATTTGCTATCAAATTCTTTTTGTTGGGTTTTACTTCTACACCTACGTGCGCGCGCGAAGGGGGTTGCAGATTTCAGGATTTCTGGGCCAAAATGGGTTCGAAGCTTCTGAACTCATGCGAGCCCGCGCGACCTGCGAACACGAATGCAGCTCCGAAACCTCGCATACGTGCGTATCTTTTTGCTGCAGATTCGAGTTTCCTTTTTCCATAATTTTCGGTAAATCTATTTTAGGAATAGATTTAAACTTATCAAACAAGTTTACAGAAATCAGTTTTGTGTATTAAAAGATTTGCGAATCTGTTTCAGAAATAACAGATTTGTTTTTATATGGCAGATAAATTTTCTTAGAGGACAAGATTGTTGGTCCCTTTAACACTTTAGAGTTAACTAGAAAGTTAATCTATTTGTGTTTATGACTAATACAATGTTATGATTATTTCTAACAGTTATAAAACGTGAATATAAAAAAAAACACAATATTTTTCAACGTTTAAATTCTTATTAGAAATAATTCCAAGAATCTATTACCCAAGTGTTTTGCGGAACAAACACTTGGGATTGAATAGACAAGGGTTTATGGTGTCTCCTATCGAAACTCAAGTTTTGCTTGAGTGGTAACAATATACCCACTGAGCTATCTCAGTGAGTTGTATACTCTTTGTAGGAGAGAAGTTACTTTGTAAAAGTTCTAAGCTTTCAATATACAAAGCACACTTAACTTCTCTCCATCTGATCTATTTATACACAAGTAATCTAAGTATAAGTGATTAAAATATTACAAGTTGTTGAGGTTGCGTGTCTGACAATTACAAATAGTAATTGTCAATTCCAAGAACCAATAGGAAAGGGCTAATAAGACTTTGGGAGTTGTTGGCTGACACTCCATGGCTTTTAGCCGCAATAGGGAAGGTTGGTATCTGACAATAGAAGAGTGTTTGGTCTGACACTTTTATCTTCTCAGATCTTTTCCCTTTTGTTCCCGCCTTTTCTTCAGGCATTGGTTCCTCAGTCTTCAATCACTTTGTTGTTGAGGAGACTGGGGTTCAGTGAGTTTTTGTCCAACACTCACAGAAACATCATCTTCTTCTTTGGCTTAAGTCCTACTCAGGGAGTACCGCCTTCCTGAGAGTGAGTCCTTTATTGAACTCGCCTTAAGCATCCTGAAGATGACTCACTGAGAGGCTGTTCTCTCAGTGACTTGAATTGTTCTCGGTTTAGCAAACACTTAGCTTAATTTGTGTTCTAATCCTGTTTAAGATAATTGGGTGTTTTACAAACCCAACTGATGAACTCAAATAAGTACATTTTATTACTATCATTTATCCTATTAATTTGACTTGTTTTACTATATTATGTATGAGGATTGATACTTAATCGTTTACTTTTGTAATTCTCACGTAAAAACAAGCATTTGGTGATACTTGGCGATTTTGGACTAATTATGGAGCAAAACACGCAAGAAGTTAAGAGTCTACTGAAATGGACAAGATCAAGACAAATCTGCTCCAGATGCGCCGCATCTCACTTATGATATGCGCCGCATCACTATCAATATTTCACCAGATACGATCCAAGATACAAGAGGACATGCGCCGCATCCTAGAATGGAGTTACGCCGCATCTTCTGGCGGTGTACGAATATTCCTGAATATATTAATCTTGGACCCTACGCGAAGTAAAGTCAATGCGCCGCATCTACTTACTAGATGCGCCGCATCTTACCCTCAGACAGAAACTATAAATACCCCAAGACCAGACGAATTCGGTGTGACATATATTATATACGAGACCGAAGTACAGAAACCCTAGGACGAATTCAGTCAAGGCAGCAGCATAAGACACACCCAAACGAAGATACAAGAGCTGTAAGAAGGTGCTGCATGTGTTTAAATCATTAAGTAGTTTTGTTTTATTGTGTTAGTAAACTTTAATTCATCAAGATTGGTGGCTTGTGTAATGTGACAACGGAAAGATTGCACTCCCTTAAAACTGCTTTCTCATTAATTAAAGTTTATATGTTGATGTCTTTGATGACTTTTATTAGTGCATTGATAACCTCTGTGTCTAGCTGAGCGTTGATCGGGTCGCCATGCCTCTGCCCTCGCCTATTTATTAGATCGCCTATGCATTCTATGGTCTGTAGAAAAGTAGGAGAAAGATAAATAGGATAGTCATAAGTAATCATTAAGGGTTTACTCGCCGATAAGATTAGAACCAACGAGAAAGGACTTAATCTCGGTGCGTTGCATCGAACTATACACTTCATATAAAACTAGCAATAAAACAAGTGACAAACTACTTAACTATCAGGACAGCCCTCTTATTGTCTCAATTATTTATCTGTGTACGTGTGTGCTACTGATGCGTGCGATGTGTCGTTGCGGTTTAGCAGTTTTAATGCCTACTCAAGTTTTAAATTTATATTTAGCCGACTTATCAATAACACACACACTTAACGAGCAGTGTACCCGGTCAGTATGAATATAATGGTAAGTAGAGTGTCGATCACTAAGAGTGGAACGTATTATCTAATTATTCTAATCAGTATTTTAATATATTAAGTTAGCTATACAATCTAATCTAACGCAAGGGGTTTCAGCCTGAGAGACTGGCACGATTTGGTTGCAATTAAATAATAAACTAAACCAATAGGCACGAATCAGCAAATAGCACACACGTACACAGATAAATACTCGAGACAATAAGAGGGCTGTCCTTATGATAAGTAGTTTGTCACTTGTTTTATCGCTAGTGTTATATGAAGTGTATAGTTCGATGCAACGCACCGAGATTAAGTCCTTTCTCGTTGGTTCTAATCTTATCGGCGAGTAAACCCTTAATGATTACTTATGACTATCCTATTTATCTTTCTCCTACTTTTCTACAGACCATAGAATGCATAGGCATCTAATAAACAGGCGAGGGCAGAGGCATGGCGACCCGATCAACGCTCAGCTAGACACAGAGGTTATCAATGCACTAATAAAAGTCACCAAAGACACTAACATATAAACTTTAATTGATGAGAAAGCAGTTTTAAGGGAGTGCAACCTTTCCGTTGTCACGTTACACAAGCCACCAATCTTGATGAATTAAAGTTTACTAACACAATAAAACAAAACTACTTAATGAATTAAACACATGCAGCACCTTCTTACAGCTCTTGTATCTTCGTTTTGGGTGAGTCTTGTGCTTGCTATTCGACTGAATTCGTCCTTGGTTTCTGGTCTTCGGTCTTTGGTTAAAACTTCGGAACTAATATATTGCACATCGAATTCGTCTGGTCTTGGGGTATTTATAGTTTCTGTCTGAGGGTAGGATGCGGCGCATCTAGTAAGTAGATGCGGCGCATTTACTTAACTTCGCGTGGGGTCCAAGATTATAATATTCAGGAATATTCGTACACCGCCAGAAGATGCGGCGTATCTTTATCTTTGGATGCGGCGCATGTCCTCTTGAATCTTGGATCGTATCTGGTGAGATCTTGATAGCGATGCGGCGCATGTCATGAGTGAGATGCGGCGCATCTGGAGCAGATTTGACTTGATCTTGTCCATTTCAGTAGACTCTTCACTTTATGCATGTTTTGCTCCATAATTAGTCCAAAATCGCCAAGTTTCACCAAATGCTTGTTTTCAACTGAGAATTACAAAAGTAAACGATTAAGTATCAATCCTCATACATAATATAATAAAACAAGTCAAATTAATAGGATAAATGATAGTAATAAAATGTACTTATTTGAGTTCATCAAATATCCCCCCACTTGAACTTTACTTGTCCCCAAGTAAACCTTAGAATTAATCTTATGAAAATGTATCCTAAAAGATATTAGGATTTATTTTTAATATTTAAGCATGTATTCATTTTTGTCATAATCACACAACTAAACACTTAACGAATTAGAAGTAAAATAAAATATTTTGATAAAAGCAAATCTAATCGTTTAACTGTCCAGTCGCGACGAATATTCTATCATAAGCTTGGCAAGTATACACATCTCCTCCACTAAAGCCAAGGAATAACAAGTCTAAAGCGGTAAAAAGGGTTTTTAGGCTTAAGGGTTAATTATTCTTAATCACTATCGATCTCAAATTCCAGAAAAGGCGACAAAATCACAAATACATGATCGAATCCACGAACACGATACTTGCAATTGCTCAAATCCTTAACTCGAATAGGCTAAAGATAGGTCCAAACTTCACCAATAATAATATATCAAAAAGGGCGACAAAATCATAAATACATAGCCGAATCCACGACTACGATACTTAAGATTGCTCAAATCCCTAATCTCAATAAATCAAAGATTTGGTTGGATAAAGAATAATAAAGGGTATGGATAATATTTGGGATATAAATTGGTGTAAAATGAAAAATAAACAAAACAAATAAATTAAAATCCTAAGTGTGGTTAATCACTATCCCAACCATCCCATGAATAAGACTCATATCATTGAATAACTCACGCTTTAACACTTGAAACACACGCTTTAGGTAGACACGAATTATACTCAACAAGATCTTAATCAAAGAATAAACCTTAGTTGACGTTCCCATAACTGCCAACTCCCATTCAATCCATAGATATAGTACAACAATTAGTGGTGATATCGACCACTTACATAACTTTACATTGTTGGTCAAAACAAACATCCAACTTTCTTTTTCTTTTTCTTTTCTAATTTTTTCGATTTTTTTTTTTTTTTTTTTTTTTTTTTTTTTTTTTTTAAACCTAAAGATAGATGTGTAAAATTTCACCCCATCACTATAATGATAATTCTGGATAATTTTTTCATACTTTTCATAACTTCAGAAATAACGGTAATAGTGAAAGTAGTAAACACACGAAAAATAAACTCAAAAATATACAATATTTACTTTCACTCCAATTGCATTGTGCAATTTCCCGACCTAACCATAGATAATGAATTACGCACGCGAACACAGGTAATGTAAGGAAACACACTTTGCCTATAGCAATTAACCAACCTTGGATTCTAATCTACATGGTAGGCTAAGG
The DNA here is from genome assembly GCA_021014915.2 of Artemisia tridentata subsp. tridentata. NCBI lineage: Eukaryota > Viridiplantae > Streptophyta > Magnoliopsida > Asterales > Asteraceae > Artemisia > Artemisia tridentata. Next base: position 509,637,269 of record CP139508.1, read on the forward strand.
TGTAAGGTGTAACGAAACATTTTAACAAAGGTGTAAGAAACGAAAGGAATGGCTCTGAGTGTTTTTCGAGGGGTATCTTACTCTAAAAATGAGAGTAACAAAAGGGTTTATACGGGGGTTAACTAACCAGTGTAGTTAGTTAATAACACAAAACATATAAGGCTTTTTGGGTGTAATCCTAGAAATTTACCAATTTAGACAAGTCATTCCAATTATATAAATAATACTTATTATGGTGGTCTCGAATAGTATACAAGCCAAGTTCTAAAGTTTACAAGTCACCGGCACACTCATAGATTTGTGAATTTTGAAAAATCACAATTTTTGAAAGTAACGTCATGTGTGCAGCTATGCAACTTAGACTTTAAACAAAAACATGCTAAAAAAATTTAAAATTTTGATATATTAAGCACATTTTAAGCATAATTTTGAAAAGTTTAGGACAAGTAAGTGTTAAGTGTTCTAATTCTTCAATCCCCCCACTTAAGTTAAACAACGTCCTCGTTGTTTGTATAAAAGGTTAAAAACTGGAAAATAAAAGAATTAGAACAGAAAAACTCCCCTGAGATTTGCTCGGTATGATCCTCCATTAGTGTAAGAGCAAAAATCATCTTTCTTGTGGATTAGAACGTTTAAGCTTCATAGCTGATGTATCCACAGGAAATGCAGGAATCTAAAATACCACCAATACTTGGCAATATATGTACATCTTTCCTATCCTTACCCGGTTTGGTTGATAAATTGGATGACTTGACCATTCCATCTGAAAGAGTAGTGTGTTGAGGAAAAATGAGTCTCCTTTCTTCTTGGTTAGTCTCTTTGGTAGTAAGGCGTCCCTTGACTTCCGCAGAAGATGAGAAAGGGTCTTGGGCAAGTAAAAGTTCGAGTTCCTCTATGTACTTCATAGGGCCGGAATCATCATCATCATCAATAATAGCAATGTTTAAAAGCTCATCACCAAATTCTTCTTTGAGCTCCACCAAATACGGGTTGATCACAGGTGCTTCAATAGGTAGTGTAATAAATTTCACCTCATCATCTTTTTGTTTTGCAACCTGTTCAGGAAAACTAGCAAGATTATTAGTAACGGGATTAATAATATTAAATAAATTTGTACCACTTTGTGTTGTAAGTGATTCCAATTCATCTCGTGAATCTCCATCTTCAACTAGTGGTGTTGCAATTTCAGCATCGTCCCGAATTTCATTCTTAAATAAGTAATCCCAGATTTCTTCAAAATCCCTCGTTGGGTCAAAATCTGGCTTATCCGTTCCACACCTAAATACTTCCGTTTGTTGTGGTAATTGCGGTATGCTATCGTACGCAATAGCATCAAACTTTTCAATATCAGAATACTTATTATCTCCATCCGAAGGGATATTATCATGGTGTTTTTGATAGTATGTGAATATATTTTCCACCTCGGGTGGAAAATTACAAGTAATAGCACTATACACCATTGTCCCACATTCATCTTCTTTTTCATCATAGGCACTTTCGGATGAATAAGCTTCTTTGTAAACAATCGCCGGATTATCATTCAAATCAAACACTTGTGACTCTTCTTCATCTTGGGCAACGTCCGGAGAAATAACATCATCAATAACTATTGCCGGAAATCTAATTGCACCAAAATCGTATGACTCTTCATCATCATTATCATTTGATAAAGTCCAAGTGTGTCGGAATGGCAATTTGTTTCTTTCATGCTTTGACTTTTCTTGTCCTAAAATCAAGTATTCTTCCATAGTGACTTCTTTATCCTCGATGACTTGTGCACCATATCTTGCTCTTTCCCAATCGTAGATCCCATTATTGCTCAAGGCTCTTTCCTCTCCAAGTCTGATATATTCTTCCATTGTAATATCCGGATCGTCCATCTTCCTGAAATAAAACTTACTCGTGCAAAAGAAGGGTGAAACGATCAAAGTAAAATAAAAGCTTTTGATATCTTCTTTTTGATGCGCCGTATCCTATAAATGGGATACGCCGTATCTTGATACGTTATAAATAAATCAGACTTTTATTCAGAAAAGCAATACGCCGCTTAGAAATTAGAATGCGCCGTATCAATTTTAATTATCAAAAATCGATATTTATTAAAAATTAAATGCGTCGTATTAACAAAAGTTAATGCGCCGTATTTTCGTTACGTTTCAAAATATAAGATTTTTGATTCAGAAGATGCGCCGTATCGATAAAAATCGATACGCCGTATCTGTTTAATAATTCGAAAACTGTTTTTAATTAAAATAATAGATACGCCGTATCTGCTAAAGCAGATGCGTCGTATCGCGTTAACGTTTAGAAAAAATTTTATTAAAAACAGATACGCCGTATCTTGGGGAAAAGATGCGTCGTATCACTTTATCGCTTAGAAAAATTTTCTTATTAAAAACAGATACGCCGTATCTTGGGGAAAGATGCGTCGTATCGAATTAATTAAACGCGTTGTAATTTATAAAAATTTTGAACGCAATACGCCGTATCTGAGAAATCAGATGCGCCGTATCGTTCGATTTAGCTCAGTACAACGATAGCAGTACAGAAAAAATACGAAAAATAAAAACAAATAAAAACACACGAAAATAAACACAAATAAAAGCAAACAAATAACACACAAAAACAGAAAATATGCAAAATAGTACAATGAATGCAAATTAAACTAATACACAACAAAATTAGCGGTTAGATAAAAATTAAAACCTAATTAAAATACTAATCAAATTAACAGTAATAAAACAATTCACTCCCCGGCAGCGGCGCCAAAAACTTGATGCGTGCGATGTGTCGTTGCGGTTTAGCAGTTTTAATGCCTACTCAAGTTTTAAATTTATATTTAGCCGACTTATCAATAACACACACACTTAACGAGCAGTGTACCTGGTCAGTATGAATATAATGGTAAGTAGAGTGTCGATCACTAAGAGTGGAACGTATTATCTAATTATTCTAATCAGTATTTTAATATATTAAGTTAGCTATACAATCTAATCTAACGCAAGGGGGTTTCAGCCTGAGAGACTGGCACGATTTGGTTGCAATTAAATAATAAACTAAACCAATAGGCACGAATCAGTAAATAGCACACACGTACACAGATAAATACTCGAGACAATAAGAGGGCTGTCCTTATGATAAGTAGTTTGTCACTTGTTTTATCGCTAGTGTTATATGAAGTGTATAGTTCGATGCAACGCACCGAGATTAAGCCCTTTCTCGTTGGTTCTAATCTTATCGGCGAGTAAACCCTTAATGATTACTTATGACTATCCTATTTATCTTTCTCCTACTTTTCTACAGACCATAGAATGCATAGGCATCTAATAAACAGGCGAGGGCAGAGGCATGGCGACCCGATCAACGCTCAGCTAGACACAGAGGTTATCAATGCACTAATAAAAGTCACCAAAGACACTAACATATAAACTTTAATTGATGAGAAAGCAGTTTTAAGGGAGTGCAACCTTTCCGTTGTCACGTTACACAAGCCACCAATCTTGATGAATTAAAGTTTACTAACACAATAAAACAAAACTACTTAATGAATTAAACACATGCAGCACCTTCTTACAGCTCTTGTATCTTCGTTTTGGGTGTGTCTTGTGCTTGCTATTCGACTGAATTCGTCCTTGGTTTCTGGTCTTCGGTCTTCGGTTAAAACTTCGGAACTAATATATTGCACATCGAATTCGTCTGGTCTTGGGGTATTTATAGTTTCTGTCTGAGGGTAGGATGCGGCGCATCTAGTAAGTAGATGCGGCGCATTTACTTAACTTCGCGTGGGGTCCAAGATTATAATATTCAGGAATATTCGTACACCGCCAGAAGATGCGGCGTATCTTTATCTTTGGATGCGGCGCATGTCCTCTTGAATATTGGATCGTATCTGGTGAGATCTTGATAGCGATGCGGCGCATGTCATGAGTGAGATGCGGCGCATCTGGAGCAGATTTGACTTGATCATGTCCATTTCAGTAGACTCTTCACTTTATGCATGTTTTGCTCCATAATTAGTCCAAAATCGCCAAGTTTCACCAAATGCTTGTTTTCAACTGAGAATTACAAAAGTAAACGATTAAGTATCAATCCTCATACATAATATAATAAAACAAGTCAAATTAATAGGATAAATGATAGTAATAAAATGTACTTATTTGAGTTCATCAGCTACTTGCTGATTCGTGCCTATTGGTTTAGTTTATTATTTAATTGCAACCAAATCGTGCCAGTCTCTCAGACTGAACCCCCTTGCGTTAGAATAGGTTGTATAGCTAACTTAATATATTAAAATACTGATTAGAATAACTAGATAATACGTTCCACTCTTAGTGATCGACACTCTACTTACCATTATATTCATACTGACCGGGTACACTGCTCGTTAAGTGTGTGTGTTATTGATAAGTCGGCTAAATATAAATTTAAAACTTGAGTAGGCATTAATACTGCTAAACCGCAACGACACATCGCACGCATCAAGTTTTTGGCGCCGCTGCCGGGGAGTGAATTGTTATTATCTGTTAATTTGATTAGTATTTTAATTAGGTTTTTTATTTTTTTTTATCTAACCGCTAATTTTGTTGTGTATTAGGTTAATTTGCATTCATTGTACTAATTTGCATATTTTCTGTTTTTGTGTGTTATTTGTTTGCTTTTATTTGTGTTTATTTTCGTGTGTTTTATTTTTATTTTTCGTATTTTTTTGTATTCTGCTATCGTTGTACTGAGCTAAATCGAACGATACGGCGCATCTGATTTCTCAGATACGGCGTATTGCGTTCAATTTTTTATAAAATACAACGCGTTTAATTAATTCGATACGACGCATCTTTCCCCAAGATACGGTGTATCTGTTTTTAATAAGAATTTTTTTTTCTAAACGTTAACGCGATACGACGCATCTGCTTTAGCAGATACGGCGTATATATTATTTTAATTAAAAACAGTTTTCGAATTATTAAACAGATACGACGCATCGATCTCTGTCGATACGGCGTATCTTCTGAATCAAAAATCTTATATTTTGAAACGTAACAAAAATACGGCGCATTAACTTTTGTTAATACGACGCATTTAATTTTTAATAAATATCGATTTTTGATTATTAAAACAGATACGGCGCATTCTAATTTCTAAGCGGCGTATCTATTTTCTGAATAAAGTCTGATTTAATTTTAACGATTATAAGATACGGCGTATCCAAATTTTTGGATACGGCGCATCGTCTGCTGATATCAGTAACTTTAATTTTTCGTATTCCGTTTTCGTTGTTGATTTTCTGATATATTACTTTCTTGAGCATACCCTACTGATATTTTTTTGTGTTGATTTCAGGAAGTGCATGACCAGGATTTCTACGAAGAACTTGATTCAACCTTTCGAAGATCCTGAACGAGTCTTTCATTCGCTTAAAAGGCTTTTCAACACAAAAAGCTTTGATACTTCAAGTTCATTCGAGCTTGATTATTTTTCTGAAGAGAAAGAGGAAGAAGAAACAGAAACAATGGGCGAAAACACAACTATGGAGGAATACATGAACAAAACCCGTGCTGATTACACTTCAGGAGTTGCTAGACCAAAGTTTGATGATAAGTCAAAGTTTGAATTGAAGGGTCAGTTTCTCAAGGAGCTAAGAGAAAATGCTTTCAGTGGATCGGAACATGAGGATGCTAATGAGCATGTTGAAAAGGTCCTCGAGATTGCGGATTTGTTTACTTCAGAAGGAGTCACTGACGATCAAATCATGCTTAGAATCTTTCCACTCTCACTAAAAGGAGCTGCTAACAAGTGGCTAAGGAATGAACCTGCTAGTTCAATCACTACATGGGAAGATCTGAAGAGCAAATTCCTGAAGAAATATTGTCCACCTGCTAAGACTGCTAAAAAGATGGAGGCTATTAACAGTTTCAAGCAAGAGCCTGATGAAACTCTTTATCAAGCTTGGGAACGATTTAAAGATTTACTGGTAAAATGTCCTCAACACTATCTAACCCCTATGCAGGAGATAATATTGTTTTATCAAGGATTGGACGTGCCTACTAGACAAATCTTGGACGCTAAGGGAGCTGTGCCTCAAATGAGTGCAGCCAATGCTAGGAAAGCTATCCAAGAAGCTGCTGATCATTCTCAAAAATGGCACGATGGGACCTCTACTAGATCTAAGAGCAGCACTAATTTTGACGGGATTGCCGCTATTCAAGCTCAATTGGATAAGATTAGTAGAGAGATGAAGAAGCGTGATGAAAAAGTATATGCTGCCCAAGTTGGATGTGAAAAGTGCGAAGGACCTCACTACACTAAAGATTGCCCGAATAGGAGTGAAAGTGAGACGTTTGAAGAAGCATATTACACCCAATTTGGACAACCATTCCGACCTTCAGAAAGATTTAGGGAAACTACCCCAGGATTTTATCAAAAGAACAACTTTAATCCCGCTTATCAAGAAAGGAGGCAGACTTTAGATGGCACTCTAAAGCAAATTATGGCCGATGCTGCTAAAAGACATGAAGAGAATACTGCTATGATCAAAGAAATCCGAGCTTCAACGGACACTACTACAAGAAATCAAGGAGCTTCGATCAAAGCATTGGAACAACAAATTGGTCAAATGAGCAAAGTTCTTCAAGAAAGGGGATATGGAAGTTTACCTAGCTCAACTGAGACCAACCCAAGGGATCATGTCAAGGCCATAAGCACCACTGAAGAAGTCACTCCTAACATGCCTAGAAGATCGATGAATGGTAATGATGGTGCAAGACCCGAATTTTTCTTTAATTCTTCAATCAGTTTAAGAAGACTACTAAAAGAAAAGACAAAAATTGAAGAGGAGCTCAAGGCTACAATGAAAGAAGGGAGCTCTGCAACCGATTTAAATGCCTTGCCTCATAAAGAAAAAGACCCTGGAAGTTTTACTCTACCTTGTTCAATTAATGATATATCTTTCAATAATGTGTTAGCTGACTTAGGAGCTAGTGTTAGTGTTATGCCTCTTAAGACATTCACTACCCTGGGACTAGGAAAATTAGCACCAACTAAGTTACTTATTGAATTGGCTGATAAAACGGTTAAAACGACCTGAAGGGATTGCTAATAATGTGCTAGTTAAGATTGAGAAGTTTATTTTCCCTGTAGACTTTGTTATATTAGATATGCCCGAGGATGTTAAGATTCATTTAATCCTTGGAAGACCTTTCTTGTCTACTGCCCATGCTAAGATTGATGTGTTTAAAAGAAAATTTTCATTAAGGGTAGGGAATAATAAACTAGTCTATAAGTGCCAAGATCCTGTTAAAAGCATAATTAGAGGTGTCTATGTGCTAGGATTGAGAGAACGTATGGACCTTGATCTTGAAGCTAGACTTATGGGAGAAACATTAATTCAAAACAACTCAACTAATCCTAATCATGAGAACTTTGAGGAATTTATTGACCTTAATGTACCTACCGAACTTAGACGCGAAGTTGTTAATAATTCTGATGATGAGTGGTATGATTGCGTAGTAATTAATAAACGTAGGAGAATAGTTGAGAAAACGAATTTGAATAATGATGTGTTTATTGAACTACCACCCCACCTTGCTTATTTATGCCTATATGATAATAAGAATTTCCCGTCTATCATTTTGTCATCTCTGTCCGAAAGGGACAGAACTTTGTTTATACAGATATTGAAGAAGAACGGCGTGGAAATTAAGAACGAGCAAGGAGTGTTCAATATTACTGAATTGGCAATGAGGGAGCGCGATGTTTCCGACTCCTTCAATGATCGATATTAAAGAGCTGAACGTGAGTCTAACTTGAAGACTCTGGAATAAAGACAAGTGCTGGCCGGGAGACAACCCGGAGAAATTTTTATTATTCTATTTTTGTGTCGAGTCAGTCAGGCCGCAGAGGATACGGCGCATCTCAATCCTGAGATGTGACGCATCCCCTGCAATGGTCATATCTTTATTTTCTGCATTTTTTATTTTCAGACTTTAAAACTTTTTATCAGTTTATTTTAATGCGGCGCATCCCTGGTTAAGGATGCGACGCATCTTCTATTCTGATCCGTATTTATTCCAGGCTCGATACGGCGTATCTTCTTCCATAAGATACGGCGCATCGACTGACCTGATGATTTTCATTTTTATTTTTATGATTTATTTTATCTAACTACTAATGAATTATGCAAGTTTGAACCTTTCTTAATAATAGGTGTGTTTTTAAAGCCTTGGTGGTATTATAGATTCCTGCATTTCCTGTGGATACATCGATTATGAAGCTTAAATGTCCTAATCCACAAGAAAGATGATTTTTGCTCTTATACTAATGGAGGATCATACCGAGCAAATCTCAGGGGAGTTTTTCTGTTCTAATTCTTTTATTTTCCAGTTTTTAACCTTTTATACAAACAACGAGGATGTTGTTTAACTTAAGTGGGGGGATTGGAGAATTAGAACACTTAACACTTACTTGTCCTAAACTTTTTCAAAATATGCTTAAAATGTGCTTAATATATCAAAACTTAAAATTTTTAGCATGTTTTTGTTTAAGATCTAAGTTGCATAGTTGCACACATGACGTTATTTTCAAAATTGTGATTTTTCAAAATTCACAAATCTATGAGTGTGCCGGTGACTTGTAAACTTTAGAACTTGGCTTGTATACTATTCGAGACCACCATAATAAGTATTATTTTATATAATTGGAATGACTTGTCTAAATTGGTAAATTTCTAGGATTACACCCAAATAGCCTTTATATGTTATGTGTTATTAGCTAACTACACTGGCTAGTTACCCCCGTATAAACCCTTTTGTTACTCTCATTTTTAGAGTAAGATACCCCTAGAAAAACACTCAGAGCCATTCCTTTCGTTTCTTACACCTTTGTTAAAATATTTCGTTACACCTTAAACCTTAGCCTACCCTGTAGATTAGAATCCGTGGTTTGGTTAATTGCTATAGGCAAAGTGAGTTTCCTTACATTACCTGTGTTCGCATGCGTAATTCATTATCTATGGTTAGGTCGGGAAATTGCACAATGCAATTGGAGTGAAAGTAAATATTGTATATCTTTGAGTTTATTTTTCGTGTGTTTACTACTTTCACTATTACCGTTATTTCTGAAGTTATGAAAAGTATGGAAAAATTATCCAGAATTATCATTATAGTGATGTGGTGAAATTTTACACATCTATGTTTATGTTTCTAAAAAAAAAAAAAAAAAAAAAAAAAAAAAAAAAAAAAAAAAAAAAAAATCAAAAAAAAAAAAAAAAAAAGAAAAGAAAAAGAAAGAAAAGAAGAGTTGGATGTTTGTTTTTAACCAACTTATGTAAAGTTTTGTATTAAGTGGTCGATATCACCACTAATTGTTGTATATTATATCTATGGATTGAATGGGAGTTGGCAGTTATGGGAACACCAACTAAGGTTTATTCTTTGATTGAGATCTTGTTGAGTATAATTCGTGTCTACCTAAAGCGTGTGTTTCAAGTGTTAAAGCGTGAGTTATTCAATGATATGAGTCTTATTCATGGGATGGTTGGGATAGTGATTAACCACACTTAGGATTTTAATTTATTTGTTTTGTTTATTTTTCATTTTACACCAATTTATATCCCAAATATTATCCATACCCTATATTATTCTTTATCCAAACCTTTGATTTATTGAGATTAGGGATTTGAGCAATCTTAAGTATCGTAGTCGTGGATTCGGCTATGTATTTATGATTTTGTCGCCCTTTTTGATATAATATTATTGGTGAGGAAGGAGAATAATTAACCCTTAAGCCTAAAAACCCTTTTTACCGCTTTAGACTTGTTATTCCTTGGCTTTAGTGGGGGAGATGTGTATACTTGCCAAGCTTATGATAGAATATTCGTCACGACTGGACAGTTAAACGATTAGATTTGCTTTTATCAAATTATTTTATTTTACTTCTAATTCGTTAAGTGTTTAGTTGTGTGATTATGACAAAAACGAATACATGCTTAAATATAAAAATAAATCCTAATATCTTTTAGGATACATTTTCATAAGATTAATTCTAAGGTTTACTTGGGGACAAGTAAAGTTCAAGTGGGGGGATATTTGATGAACTCAAATAAGTACATTTTATTACTATCATTTATCCTATTAATTTGACTTGTTTTACTATATTATGTATGAGGATTGATACTTAATCGTTTACTTTTGTAATTCTCAGGTAAAAACAAGCATTTGGTGAAACTTGGCGATTTTGGACTAATTATGGAGCAAAACACGCAAGAAGTTAAGAGTCTACTGAAATGGACAAGATCAAGACAAATCTGCTCCAGATGCGCCGCATCTCACTTATGATATGCGCCGCATCACTATCAATATTTCACCAGATACGATCCAAGATACAAGAGGACATGCGCCGCATCCTAGAATGGAGTTACGCCGCATCTTCTGGCGGTGTACGAATATTCCTGAATATATTAATCTTGGACCCTACGCGAAGTAAAGTCAATGCGCCGCATCTACTTACTAGATGCGCCGCATCTTACCCTCAGACAGAAACTATAAATACCCCAAGACCAGACGAATTCGGTGTGACATATATTATATACGAGACCGAAGTACAGAAACCCTAGGACGAATTCAGTCAAGGCAGCAGCACAAGACACACCCAAACGAAGATACAAGAGCTGTAAGAAGGTGCTGCATGTGTTTAATTCATTAAGTAGTTTTGTTTTATTGTGTTAGTAAACTTTAATTCATCAAGATTGGTGGCTTGTGTAATGTGACAACGGAAAGATTGCACTCCCTTAAAACTGCTTTCTCATTAATTAAAGTTTATATGTTGATGTCTTTGATGACTTTTATTAGTGCATTGATAACCTCTGTGTCTAGCTGAGCGTTGATCGGGTCGCCATGCCTCTGCCCTCGCCTATTTATTAGATCGCCTATGCATTCTATGGTCTGTAGAAAAGTAGGAGAAAGATAAATAGGATAGTCATAAGTAATCATTAAGGGTTTACTCGCCGATAAGATTAGAACCAACGAGAAAGGACTTAATCTCGGTGCGTTGCATCGAACTATACACTTCATATAAAACTAGCAATAAAACAAGTGACAAACTACTTAACTATCAGGACAGCCCTCTTATTGTCTCAAGTATTTATCTGTGTACGTGTGTGCTACTTGCTGATTCGTGCCTATTGGTTTAGTTTATTATTTAATTGCAACCAAATCGTGCCAGTCTCTCAGACTGAACCCCCTTGCGTTAGAATAGGTTGTATAGCTAACTTAATATATTAAAATACTGATTAGAATAACTAGATAATACGTTCCACTCTTAGTGATCGACACTCTACTTACCATTATATTCATACTGACCGGGTACACTGCTCGTTAAGTGTGTGTGTTATTGATAAGTCGGCTAAATATAAATTTAAAACTTGAGTAGGCATTAATACTGCTAAACCGCAACGACACATCGCACGCATCACCAACAATCTCCCCCTATTTGGATATAAATTATGCCTAAGTGTTTTGATCAGTATGAGTGAGCTAAAGTCTTCTGCTCATACTGAATGTACTAGAAAATAAATAAGGATATTGATATAACAAAACATTCATCAATTTATTCATATCATTACAAGTCCTATCATTCTAAGTACAAAATACTCAAGGATCCTGAACGAGACCCATGAGTTCAAGTTTAGCCTTCTTTGACATCAACACCTCTTTATCAGGTCGTTCTTTCATCATTTGATCCATCAGCCTGACAAACTCCTCATTATCAGGACTCCTGATATTGAGCGCCATCAGTTTGTAGGCAAGGAGTGTTGTCATTTCCACTTTATCAATGTCAGAGACTCTTTGAAAGGCTTGCTGACCAAATTCATCCACAAAGAAGATACCATACTCAGGTTTCTTGATGACCAGGTTGGGACGGAACTTGACTCCCTGAGGAGTAGTCCTGTTGCAGTGAAGTGCAGCTATGTATTGTTCAGGTTCAATAACCACAGCTTTTCTTTTCTTCCCAGTCTTCTGAGTAAGTTCAGGGATAGCCAGTCCCTGAGAAGCAAGTGCCCTATCATGGTCAATTCCGAGACTCTTGGCTACTCTTTTGAGTTCCTCATACTTGGCACTCAGAGACTTGATAAGGTTTAGGGCATTCTTGCTTGTGGTTTTCTTCCTTAGGATGGGCATCATCATATCCCATTCTCTTAACCCATAGTCTGAAAATTTGATTGTAGGAAGGTGTTCAGACTTTCTTGGACCTCTATGTATCATTATGCTCAGGGGTTTGGTGTTGTGAATGGAGATGTCAGTGATAGTGCCTTTATCCTTGGTTTTGGTCATGTGCCATACATACCTCTCATATATCCTCTGCCTCTTTTCTTCCTTAAGTTTGGCTTGTTTGTTGTGTTCCTTAAGGAGTTCAGCCTGAAGCTTGAGAAGCTCATCCCCTTTGATGTCCTTTTTCTTAGACTCCTTGATCACTTCTTTTGCAACCTTAGAAATTTCAGACCTGTTGAGTTCCTGCTCTTTCTCTTGTTCCTTTCTGAGTTCTTCTTGATGTAAGATTTGAGCAATTTGTTCAGGAGTCCCATAGACCCTTCTCCCATCCTCTAAATCAACATAGAGCGATGCATCAGGATCTGCACGTTTTTCAGTTGAAGCCTTGACTAAGCGTGCTTCAGGAGGAGGGTTTGTTTCAGTCACCATGATTTTCTTCCCTTTGTCAATGGGAGGGGGTTGACTGGTGGATGTCTTAGGGACAGTTGCCAAAGCAGAAGTAGGATCAGGGATTGGAGGATCATCATTTTTCTCCCCCTCAGCAGATGGTGGAACTTCAGTGGAGACACCTGCTGACTGAGGAGATAGAGGAGCATGAGAGGCCTGAAGAATAGATAGAATGTCTGAGACCATAGACTTTGTCTCAGAAGTCTCATTCTTCACGGAACTTAATTCGGCAGCCATTTCCTTTTGGTGGGTGGTGAGTTCAGTGACTTGGGTGGTGTAGTGGGTGACCAGCTCATTATGTGTTGTTGAGAGCTGCTCAAAGGCTGAGGAGATTCTGATCAGGTGCTCCTTGGATGCCATAACAGCCTGATGAATGGACTCTTGCAGTGTCCTTATACCTTGAAGATCTACCCCCTGAAGGAGCTTTAGAAGCTCAGTAATGCTGGTGGAGGTGGACGCCTGAGAGGCCAAGTATGCATCCAGTCTTTTGACAAAGGTGGGATCATCTGTAAGGTGTTCTTGGACTGATTCAATAGCCTTAAGGATGTTGGAGAGTTCATGATGTTGTCCATTGGCTATTTCATCAGCAGATCTGTTCAGGTCGCCAAGTTGTTTATCAGTCAGTTTGGCGATCTGAAGAATCTTTTCTTGAGATTCTTCTATAGAGGCCCTAAAGTCGGCATAGGAGGCTGCCACTTCAGTGTGCCTATCCCATTGCTCATCCGTGAGGATATTGTAAAGACCTTCGTTGGCTTTGCGAAGGAATTTGCCCATTTGTCTTTCAGAAGCCGGACGAGCATTGTCATATTTTTGCAACCACTCAGGAGTGGCTAAAGCACCTGATGATGATGATGAGGTTGATGGGGAACTGGGTGGTTGATCCTCAGGAGGAGGAGAAGACTGTTGTTGCTCAGAGGGCTGAGGAGGGCTTAATTGACTCTCCATTTCCTCCTCAGCATCAGGGATATCATCATCACCAAAATCAATCTCCTCCTCTGACTCATCAGCCAACAAATTTTCATAGTTAGCCTGTAATACCTGAAATTCAGATAGCCTGTAAAATGACTAAATTACCCCTGAAAACCTAAAACCTAAATAAATAACTTATAAAATTTTGAAACAATTCCAAACTTCTGAAAACAATCTACATATCAAGTAAATTTATTTCTGGGACAACATTACATTATTTTTGAATGTCCAAAAATCATAAAGTCACATATACACATATATATGGGCCGAAAATAAATTAAATAAATCTAATTATATTTTGTAAAATCATTTTATTTAAGATAAATACAAACTAATTTAAGGAATTATACAAGAAATCAAAGTGTGATATTGTGATAATATTTGGGCCAAAAATCTGGATATATTCCCCCCTCCTAGTCGGTTTTGATAAGTATAACACAAACCATATTATTTTCTAAAAACCCTAATTGCCGAAACCCTAATGTCGACACACACAAAAATCGACCAAGCCTCCATTCGATCTTCTGGAACTGAGCAAGGATTTTTCTGGAGTTCATCAAGGTGTAAGGGAGCTACGAAAAATAAGAGTTGGAGTATTGAAGCCTTCGTTCGATCGTGGTGCTTTTGTTTGTTCGACTTGTTGCATACGATAGGTATAAATCCACACGACTAATTCTTACGTTCTAATATTAATCTAGCATTTTTATAATGATCTTTATGTCGAATATAACTCAGTAAAAATGTTAAACATGAATCATGCAAGCTTAATCATGCGTACGAAAATTAAAAGAGATAAAACACACGTAATTTCCAAATATTGACATACGATTTTTCTGGAGTGTAACTATAATTTTTACATGTTCTATACTGATAATATAAGCCTAGAAAAATAACCATGTGATTTGTAGAAGCTCAGAATAATTGATCTTGATTTATGTTTGGATCGGATTTAAAAGAAAAATAAAGAAAATTAGGAAGAAAACCCTAGAACGATTAGGGTTAGGGTTTATGTGATTAGATCTGATGTAATTAATGCTAGTAATGAAGGAATAATGATGGCATAATGATTGGATAGAAGTAGGGTTTGGTTTTGGAATAAAAAGTGCAATCCGATTTGTTTTTAAAAGTATAAGGGTACGTTTTGCCAACTTTGAAACTTCTGGGATATTTTTTTAATGTTATATAAGTCAGTAGGAATGTGGGAAAAATATAACTTGAGGGTCCTAAGTGTAAATATTGCAAGAAAAAGAATTAATTGTATTTATAAGGTACGAATTGTAATTAATTAAAATAGAGGGACTAAAAGTGTAAATTCTGGAAACTTGAAGTTATACTGTGTAAATAATGTCATTAAGGGAGTAATGTGTAATTTTGAGTATTTATGGGCTTGATATGTAACTATTAATAAGTTATGGTCTAAATTGTAAGCTTTGTAAAGTTAAGGGACCAATTGTGTAATTTCTAAATTCTGAGGGGTCTAATTCGTACTATATATCATTCTGAGGTTACCTTCTATAATTTAGTAAAATAAGGTGCTTGTTTGATAAATATAAATATTATAGGGATTAAACCATGAAATATGTAAATATAAGGTTTGTTTTGTAAATTATATAACTGGAAGGGTATAAACTGTAAAGTGTGAAACTGAAGAGATTAAAATGTCATTCTAAATAATATGAGTATTTGATTCAGTAACTTAAAGTATTTTCATGTTAAACCTTTGAATCTAATGAATTTACAATTAAAACCCTAAACTATGTAAACTTGTCAAAATTAACCCTAAACTTTTGTAATTTGATAAAATGTACTTTAATTCCATAATAATCCGTAAATAAGAACTTAATCAAATCTGGGGTACTAATATCTTACTAAATATGGAAATCTGTTAATTATAGAAACTTAAAAAGTTATTAAAATGAAAAGGTAAATTAAAAATAGTAATCTGAGTTAGAATCCCTAATAATTCCGTCTTCTACTCCTTTAGGTGTAAAGAAGGAGGAGCCCTGATTCTGTTCCGTGTTTGTCATGCTTATTTTGCTTTGCTAATAAGGTACAAATATTCTGCCCTTTTTCAGTAAGGGTTTTTCATTCCCTTTTTTTTTTTTTTTTTTTTTTTTTTTTTTTTTTTTTTTTTTTCAGTTTTTCATTTTCCTTATTAGGATTCCCGGTACCATTGCTACGTTCCCTTCTATTTGTGAACCTTCCGTGTGATTTCTTTGTTTTGTGAGCCTTTTATGATCTCTTTCATGTTCTGACTTGTTTTACTTCCGAATTGATGTCCTTATTATAATCCTCTTTGTTTTGAACCTTTTTCATGATTCCCTGTTGTTACGACCTCTGATATAAAGTCTAGTATGTGAAAACCTTTTTAGTTATGACCTGGAAATGTTTTGAGAAAAATCAGTTATTTTTAAAAGAATGATTATGAATGGAGATATGATACTATTTTATATGACAGTTGTTAACTTTTGTGAAAACTAGTTTTAAAGAATGTTTTTATGAAAAACCGTTTTGAAAGATTATTTTGTGAAAACTATTCTGAAGGATCATTTTATTGAAAACCGTTATTAAAGGAATGCTTTCAATGAACTTTTGACAGGAATTTCTAAAATGAACTTTTGCAATGAACTCTTAATTTATGAACCTTTGATATAATTTTCTGAACCATTTGATATAATCCTTTTAATATGAACTTAAACTTTGATATAAAACTTAATCTGATAAACTTTGATTTGAACCTTTGACATTTATTTCTAGACTGTTTGACATGAACCTTTTGCCATGTACCCTTAAGATATGACTGTTGATTATTTGATAGTACGCCTGACCTTTGACCTGCAGTCTGATGTCCGAGCCAATCACTAGGCATGAGGGTTTCATGTCCATGTCATTGACGCACCTCTGACATGACTCTAGGGCAGGAGAGTGATGACCTATTCCGTCCCTTATTTATTATCTGCTATGGCCATTATGATTATGATTATTGATTGTCTGCGGGGGCGTATGGGTGCATCCTAGATTCGACCTGTTATCTGTTTATGTAATATGTTTACTGTTATTATATCTGGTGACTGATGGTGTGTACGATACACGTCTTTCACATTGTTTGAGAGCTGATCACTCTACACAGGTTTGTTTTATTATATTGGTATGCTATGGTATTATCTGTTATCTGGGCTCGTGACAGATTTCTGTTTTTCCCTTATTCTATAATTTTATTGTTTCCTCTTCTTTATTTCTTTTCTTTTGTCCTTATTCCGTTCCTTATTCCTTTCGCTTTGATTTGTATCGGTATGATCTGTATTCTTGATTTTATTTGTACTACTCTCTATTACTGCTTTTGTTATCGTTATATCTGTTCACTGAGCTCTCGTAGCTCAGCCTCATTTCTTTTCCTGCGGCAGGTGTTAGTAGGAAGCTGGGAATGAGTGGAGAGTATACCTTTGGAATTAGAAGATTGAATAGCTATTCTGGATTTATAGTTGACTAGAAGATATCATAATTTAGAAGTAGTTGTTTTTGGAAGTTCTCTATTGTAACCTTGTAGATTCAGTATTTCATTTGTAATCCTTTGAGATTTTTGTATTACTAAAGATGTATGCTTGGTTTTGATCTAATTTGAATCCATTATTGTGATATCTTTACCCTTGTCGGGTCGGGGTGTTACAATTTATGGTGTCAGAGAGACAGGCTGCGACTCGTAATACATTTACCCTTGACCTGTGAAGTCTGGACCACTAAGTTTCCACTGTAGGCACTCGTAGGACAACCTTTAAGATTTTGCTTTAGGATTTCCCTATAGGACCTTAATTTCTGACCAGTGAGGAATGGGTAGACTATAAGTCATATGTTTAAGTAGCATTGCTTCTGCATCACTCTGATTCGTGCCTTGATTTTGGTTAAAGACTATTGAAATCACATTTGGAAAATTAGTGCTTATGCCTTGCCCCACCTAAGAATTTGAAACCTAAATAAAACCTGAAGCATTGAAATTGCATAGTAATTGTTTGACACTATTTGATCCTTGCCTTCAGATTCCGACTCCAACCTCAGAATCTTTTGTTAATCATTCTAATGCCTCTTCGAGCATTCTGAGAACCCTTATGGCGACGATATACTTAGTACATGTTGTTCTATAAATCTTTTGACACTATTTGATTTCGTCTTAACCATCCCTGTTTCCATGAGAAGTTTTGTGGTGTTTAACCACGAGTGTAAAATATTTTCCTTCTCATTCTGAACGATAAGATTCTTCCTTGTTGATCCGTTTTTCTTTGATAGTAACCTTGATTTTATTCTTATAAGGATTGATGGACTGATCATTTAATACTGACGACTATCCTCCTATGTCTCACCTTTGGCGTTTGAAACAATTTTTGGAATCCTTGCCATGATTACCGATTGTTAAACTTTTGCTGCCACTACCTGATTTTGACCTTCACTTCCGATCTATTTGATAAACAGTTTGATATTTTCTCCGATCTTTTCGAAGGTCATTTAACCCTAATGTGTTTGACCCATTCTCTAAATTCTATAACCGTGCTGGATATAAATGTATCACCTGATACTATCCTGTCTTACAAATCCATTACTACTCCTATTAGAACTCTAGTGATTATTAACCTTGGGTATATAAGTTTATTCCCTCCCTTGAATGATGAATCTTATTTGCCAATCAGTTTTCTTTTGAAAGGATTTGATGCAAATACCATCTCTGTATGGAATTGTTAACTAAGCCTGATGATGCTGATAACTGATATTCCTTACGCCTCACTTTTGACAATTATACGATGTTCGTATTACCGATTATTCGCAACCTACCTGACACTTGTGCTAAATAGCTAATAAAACTCCAACACCTTGAACTGTTCGCTTATCTATCCTCAACACTATACTGAACCATGTACTTGACTCCGACATATGAACTATCCGTCTGGTTTAATAACCATATTCGTTCTGCGGATCCGTTTACTTTTGATATATTCGATTTCGAGGCCTTTTGGTTGACTGGCTTTTTATAAGCCACCAGAGACTACCATATCTGATATGAGACCTCTTGAAATCTGTTCTCGTCCTACTTTTGTTATGACAACCTTTCCCTGACACCTAACAGTATCCACCCCTAGAAAGCGTTGGCATTGAAAGTCTTGTTTGAGAAGTAGAATTGACTCTGAACCGATCTCAGTTGACGAACCATGATGCTATAGAAGTTGAGAGATTGAAGAAGCTGATGAGATATGTTTTTGTCCCCCTCAGTGTTTCCCTTGAATACCCCTATTAAATTATGAGGATGAAAGAGAAAATTTTGCGTCAGCATATCAACTATCGTAAACCTAACCGTAATGTTAACCGTAATCACTTTTCATTTCCGCGTATCAATGATTAAATTATTCTATCTTTGTAAATTCTGTATCAGACGACCTCGTTTAATGTTGGAGGACTGAAGAAGCAACCACAAGAACTCCTAAGATAGGAGATGACTAACTAAGAGCAACTTCCGTAGAGTATTTCAGTTTTATTCGTAAGGATTGGTGATGTCAATTAGATATGAAGTTTTCCCTGAAACGATCCATGAAAACTGTTTTCGTACTCATTGTGACCATCATGAGTTTTTAAATAATGCCAATTGTATTGGCTAATATGAAGCATGTTTTCACAAGTATTTGGACAATTGTCATAGTATGACAGCATGTTTTTGCTCTGAGACGAACGAGGAACATGTAGACCATCTTCGTATAAAATGGAATGACCTTTGTTCTGGAAGGGTAGATTTGATTGGCGTTCAGAGATTGTAGCAGACACCACTACCAGGCATCCGGTGACGACAGCAGTCCGAGTTGGCGAATTCCGAACTGTGCTAGTAGACCTGTTCAAGACTCGCAGTCTTGCTTCTCTATTCATTTTAGTTGTACTAAGATGAATTGAGAGTAGAAGCAGAGTTGAGAATGGAAATCGAGATCATGATTTTGAATGGAAGAAAATTCTGAAGTGAACGTTTGTGTTTGAAAGAATTAATTATGTGATGGATGAAGCTATAGATGACGTAATTCAGTTCCTCTTGACCTATTTAAATTTTGGTTACCTGATGATAAAATCCTTTAAATGATTTAGGTTCCCTATTAGTAATCCCGCTCTGTGTTCATTCTACGTATGTTGGATGATGGTTTTGTTAGGTGAAATTGGACGAATGAAGGATGATCCGATGCTTTTAACGATGCATCAGATTCTGATAGACATTCTGGGAATTTCGTTAACTCTTTCGAGTGATTCGTTCTCCTCTTAGTTAGGGTATTTGATTTTGATGACCTCTGAGACCATAGAAAGACTAGGTGGATTAAGATAAGTTGTTTTGTTCACGACTTGAAATAAAGTATGACCATCATGAGGGCATATTTATATGATGCCAGTATTATGACGTCTGGCCAACGTGATAATACTTACATCATATAACGTGCACTTGTTGTGGGCATCAGATATTTCGAGAAGTGCCTTAGAGCTTTAGAAATTCTGATAACTGTTTGAGATCATCTGCGTTAGTGAGACTTTAAGTTCATTCTACCTTTACGCGTAATCTGCTTTCGCCGTTATACGAATTGATACATCTGGATCCTAGTCACGCATTCTGCTGACCTCTGGACTCCTGATAAAAATCTTAGGTTCTGTTATAGAACTTCTACCAATTGATGTTATCGATAATCTATTCCTGTCACACCCCAAAAATGGCGCAGCGGAATGGCATTCACGGGGTATGAGCTCATAGTCAAGAACACAAGGTGTCACAATAGAGAAATACTAAATGTATAACATAAGACAGATAATAGTCGCAAACTCCCACAACCGGGATACGTACAATGATCCAAAATAAACATAAGTCTCAAGGTTAAACAACGTCACTAGGGAATAACAAATGCAACTCCACGAGATATAACCCGGGAGGGTCTTGTCTTAAGTCTTGCTAAGCCAGTCAATACTCAACTTTCTAAGCAGCTTCAATAACACCTGAAAGTGGTACTAGAAAACGTCAACATAAAGTTGGTGAGCTCGTAGGTTTAAAAGTTGACCCACGATGCTGTGAATAATAGCGTAGGACAATAGTGAGCAAGATATACGAATATGAGCACATAGTAAAGACTACAAACTATCACAGACGGCAAACACGCATAATTGATCCACACATAGTTTGGGTGCCATATTCCCAAAATGCCAAAATGATACACTGGGTGCCATATTCCCAAAATGATATACTGGGTGCCTTTCCCCAAAGTTATACTGTCGATGCATCACTAATCGGTTGCACACGTCAAGCCAAGTCACACAATTGAATTCACACAGTACAAACCACACCATAAGAACCCACTTCCTAGTAACACCGTGTCCATCATTCAAAACATTAAGCTATGTAACAACTTGGATCTAACTTAATTTCACAACTCATCAAACAAGAACTGTCATGAAATTAAGTTAGGAGTTGTTACAGGACTTAATGTTTTTAGTGATAAACAACAAAATAAATCCACACAATGATAATCACCTAGATAGTGTCCGCACAATTTGATTCACACAAAAGGGCACATATTGCAATCAAACGCACATATTGTCCAAAATCATGAAAACAGTAGAATCACAGCATGAAAACAGTTAAAATATCATTTGAGTACCATTTTCCCCCAAGGAAAAATATAATGAAAAAGGGGCTACGAGAACTCACCTTAGTCCCAGCAACGCAATATCACAATATCATGAAGTAGAACAACACAAAAAAACCAAACAGTTGCACAGCACAACAGAAATTAAGGACGTCTCGGCACAATGGACTCGGCACAACCTAATAAAGTAAACTCGCCTTAACATAATCTCCAAATGTAAAAGTTCCAAAAGTTAACTATCCCGAGTAGATTCCATTTTAAATTCCAAAATCTCTTTCTCATATTAGTTACTAGCGTTTGGTATCGACGGGTGTGTGTGGTGACACGACATGACTCAAGTGAACACACGCCAAGCAAAACGACCAAGACGTAAACGACTCAAAGTAAACTTCATATAGCAACACGACAAATTTGAAGCAATACTCCAAAACAATCTCTACGACAACCTGAAATTTAGTGATAAAACCTTAAGACTTAATATGTTACTTGAACGAATGGTCGGATACTTATCCGCTTCGTCAACTTGACATTAATCCTATAATATCCTCAATACTACTCTAATAATACCTCTTGTTTTGCGTGCCCTCGAAACATTTAATAACTCTTTATTATGAAACTTTAGTTTTGTTTTAATAATTTAACAAGTGTAATCCTTATATGAAAACCCGCATGTTATTCTTGTTGTTGCATATGTATATATTTATACATATGTTTCAAGCTTATTTTTATTTTTGTTTTGAGTTATTATTTGTTTCGAGTCACAAGTCGAGTCATGACCTCTCGACTTTATTATATCAATCCAAGTTTAACAATATATAACAATTTAAACCTCATTATCGCAATCAACCTCAATCACTCGTGGTCGACTATGACTCACGTCTAACTTATTCCCCGTCCACTAGTAATCGTCACACAATCGATTCCCATTTTTCTCATTAACCAATATTATCAATATTACTTTCGCGGGTTTATTTCCTCACGAAATTTTCAAATAATTCAAATAATAATATTTCTTTTCTTTTGATGTGGCTCGACATCCATATTAACAACACCACCATTTCATCACAAAACTAACAACAACAACATCATAACAACAACACAATATTAACAAGAGTAGCAGCAACAATATCCAAATGGTTTTAAATCAAAAACCTCAAGTATTGCCGAGACCATGATGGTCTCGGCTCAAACCTTCTCGACGCAACATCAACCAGACGAACCCAATGGGTCCTGGTACCACAAGTACACCATCATACCAAAATGGTTTCGACCCAAAGATTAACAACAATAGACTCAAATAACATGAATACCAAGTAAAAATAATCGTACCAAGCCACTGCCGAGACCTCCATGGTCTCGGCTTACTTTTCTCTTGTCGGCAGTCGGCCGAAATGGACTCGTGGTCCATTATTTCCTCAACAACAACAAGAATAATAATAAAAGAGTAACAACAAGAATCAAACAACATCAAGAACATCAATATACCGTGAGCCTTAACTCACGGTTTCACCTTGACACCACGAAAACACGACACAAACGACCCTATATCGATACCAAACTATCTTTTTATTAGTTTAAAACCTTAAACCCATGTTTTTAACCCGAAAAATATCAAGAAAGCACAAGTTTGACTCGTGAACGAGTCAACCCACGCGTAAAAACGCGTGTTCTTACCGTTTCTTCACTCGATCTATATGTTTTAGAGTATGGAAATGATGGTGGTGGGTTTTGATAGTGGCGGAGTGAAAATAACGAGTGGTTGGAGTGTTATATACACCAAAAGAGAGAGGTGAGGGTGAGGATTATTTTGGTGGTGGTGGTGTGGTTATAAGAGCGGCGGTGGTGGTGGTAGAAGAGTAGCCGGCGGCGGCTGTGAAGAGAGGAGAGAGTGATGTAGGAGATGAAGTGAAAATGAAATAATAAAATGATAGGGTTAGGGTTTAGGATTTATAAAACCGGATTTTTGCAATAGAGTCCTTGTGTAGTTTTTAATTTCACTTGAGGAGTCGGTGCAAGGACTAACGGGATAATTTTTATTATTCTTTCCCGAAGTTACTAGTTTTTATTCCCGAAAAATACTAAACGTCACCGAACAAATTTTTACCCGTCACCATTCACTTTAAATACGATTTTCCATTAAGTTTGATAATAAATACGCATATTCTTGTCCCGAGGTGTCAAAATTAATTTAAATTCGCGTTTTTAAACTATCTATTGTGCCAAGTCGCGACGTGCCACATTCAAGACCTACAATGACTCGATACAAACAATGGGCAAGGTCCATGAAAAAAAATGCAGGTTGTTATAATTCCTGTACGTTCTAATCTGACTTGTCAAATCAAATCCTGTGGACGGCATATCCGTCAAAATCCTGTGTAATTCTTACGTCTCTTCCGAGAGAATCCGATTATTATCTATTAGGTCTGGTATGTCTTTGTTTAGTTCCGTTCTATTTTCTTTCTGCTTCCTGCAAATTTCGAGGACAAAATTTTTTTTTTATTGGTGAGGAAGAAGTTGTAATACCTGAAATTCAGATAGCCTGTAAAATGACTAAATTACCCCTGAAAACCTAAAACCTAAATAAATAACTAATAAAATTCTGAAACAATTCCAAACTTCTGAAAACAATCTACATATCAAGTAAATTTATTTCTGGGACAACATTACATTATTTTTGAATGTCCAAAAATCATAAAGTCACATATACACATATATATGGGCCGAAAATAAATTAAATAAATCTAATTATATTTTGTAAAATCATTTTATTTAAGATAAATACAAACTAATTTAAGGAATTATACAAGAAATCAAAGTGTGATATTGTGATAATATTTGGGCTAAAAATCTGGATATATTCCCCCCTCCTAGTCGGTTTTGATAAGTATAACACAAACCATATTATTTTCTAAAAACCCTAATTACCGAAACCCTAATATCGACACACACAAAAATCGACCAAGCCTCCATTCGATCTTTTGGACCTGAGCAAGCATTTTTCTGGAGTTCATCAAGGTGTAAGGGAGCTACAAAAAATAATATTTGGAGTATTGAAGCCTTCGTTCGATCGTGGTGCTTTTGTTTGTTCGACTTGTTGCATACGATAGGTATAAATCCACACGACTAATTCTTACGTTCTAATATTAATCTAGCATTTTTCTAATGATCTTTATATCGAATATAACTCAGTAAAAATGTTAAACATGAATCATGCAAGCTTAATCATGCGTACAAAAATTAAAAGAGATAAAACACACGTAATTTCCAAATATTGTCATACTATTTTTCTGGAGTGTAACTATAATTTTTACATGTTCTATACTGATAATATAAGCCTAAAAAAATAACCATGAGATTTTTAGAAGCTCAGAATAATTGATCTTGATTTATGTTTGGATCGGATTTAAAAGAAAAATAAAGAAAATTAGGAAGAAAACCCTAGAATGATTAGGGTTAGGGTTTATGTGATTAGATCTGATGTAATTAATGCTAGTAATGAAGGAATAATGATGGCATAATGATTGGATAGAAGTAGGGTTTGGTTTTGGAATAAAAAGTGCAATCCGATTTGTTTTTAAAAGTATAAGGGTACGTTTTGCCAACTTTGAAACTTATGGGATATTTTTGTAATGTTATATAAGTCAGTAGGAATGTGGGAAAAATATAACTTGAGGGTCCTAAGTGTAAATATTGCAAGAAAAAGAATTAATTGTATTTATAAGGTACGAATTGTAATTAATTAAAATAGAGGGACTAAAAGTGTAAATTCTGGAAACTTGAAGTTATACTGTGTAAATAATGTCATTAAGGGAGTAATGTGTAATTTTAAGTATTTATGGGCTTGATATGTAACTATTAATAAGTTATGGTCTAAATTGTAAGCTTTGTAAAGTTAAGGGACCAATTGTGTAATTTCTAAATTCTGAGGGGTCTAATTCGTACTATATATCATTCTGAGGTTACCTTCTATAATTTTGTAAAATAAGGTGCTTGTTTGGTAAATATAAATATTATAGGGATTAAACCATGAAATATGTAAATATAAGGTTTGTTTTGTAAATTATATAACTGGAAGGGTATAAACTGTAAAGTGTGAAACTGAAGAGATTAAAATGTCATTCTGAATAATATGAGTATTTGATTCAGTAACTTAAAGTATTTTCATGTTAAACCTTTGAATCTAATGAATTTACAATTAAAACCCTAAACTATGTAAACTTGTCAAAATTAACCCTAAACTTTTGTAATTTGATAAAATGTACTTTAATTCCATAATAATCCGTAAATAAGAACTTAATCAAATCTGGGGTACTAATATCTTACTAAATATGGAAATCTGTTAATTATAGAAACTTAAAAAGTTATTAAAATGAAAAGGTAAATTAAAAATAGTAATCTGAGTTAGAATCCCTAATAATTCCGTCTTCTACTCCTTTAGGTGTAAAGAAGGAGGAGCCCTGATTCTGTTCCGTGTTTTTCATGCTTATTTTGCTTTGCTAATAAGGTACAAATATTCTGCCCTTTTTCAGTAAGGGTTTTTCATTCCCTTTTTTTTTTTCAGCTTTTCATTTTCCTTATTAGGATTCCCGGTACCATTGCTATGTTCCCTTCTATTTGTGAACCTTTCGTGTGATTTCTTTGTTTTGTGAGCCTTTTATGATCTCTTTCATGTTCTGACTTGTTTTACTTCCGAATTGATGTCCTTATTATAATCCTCTTTGTTTTGAACCTTTTTCATGATTCCCTGTTGTTACGACCTCTCATATAAAGTCTAGTATGTGAAAACCTTTTTAGTTATGACCTGGAAATGTTTTGAGAAAAATAAGTTATTTTTAAAAGAATGATTATGAATGGTGATATGATACTATTTCATATGACAGTTGTTAACTTTTGTGAAAACTAGTTTTAAAGAATGTTTTTATGAAAAACCGTTTTGAAAGATTATTTTGTGAAAACTATTCTGAAGGATCATTTTATTGAAAACCGTTATTAAAGGAATGCTTTCAATGAACTTTTGACAGGAATTTCTAAAATGAACTTTTGCAATGAACTCTTAATTTATGAACCTTTGATATAATTTTCTGAACCATTTGATATAATCCTTTTAATCTGAACTTAAACTTTGATATAAAACTTAATCTGATAAACTTTGATTTGAACCTTTGACATTTATTTCTAGACTGTTTGACATGAACCTTTTGCCATGTACCCTTAAGATGTGACTGTTGATTATTTGATAGTACGCCTGACCTTTGACCTGCAGTCTGATGTCCGAGCCAATCACTAGGCATGAGGGTTTCATGTCCATGTCATTGACGCACCTCTGACATGACTCTAGGGCAGGAGAGTGATGACCTGTTCCGTCCCTTATTTATTATCTGCTATGGCCATTATGATTATGATTATTGATTGTCTGCGGGGGCGTATGGGTGCATCCTAGATTCGACCTGTTATCTGTTTATGTAATATGTTTACTGTTATTATATCTGGTGACTGATGGTGTGTGCGATACACGTCTTTCACATTGTTTGAGAGCTGATCACTCTACACAGGTTTGTTTTATTATATTGGTATGCTATGGTATTATCTGTTATCTGGGCTCGTGACAGATTTCTGTTTTTCCCTTATTCTATAATTTTATTGTTTCCTCTTCTTTATTTCTTTTCTTTTGTCCTTATTCCGTTCCTTATTCCTTTCGCTTTGATTTGTATCGGTATGATCTGTATTCTTGATTTTATTTGTACTACTCTCTATTACTGCTTTTGTTATCGTTATATCTGTTCACTGAGCTCTCGTAGCTCAGCCGCATTTCTTTTCCTGCGGCAGGTGTTAGTAGGAAGCTGGGAATGAGTGGAGAGTATACCTTTGGAATTAGAAGATTGGATAGCTATTCTGGATTTAGAGTTGACTAGAAGATATCATAATTTAGAAGTAGTTGTTTTTGGAAGTTCTCTATTGTAACCTTGTAGATTCAGTATTTCATTTGTAATCCTTTGAGATTTTTGTATTACTAAAGATGTATGCTTGGTTTTGATCTGATGTGAATCCATTATTGTGATATCTTTACCCTTGTCGGGTCGGGGTGTTACACAGCCAGAGAAGGAGCCTTCAGGATATTCGGCTCCCCCTCAGAAGAGGGCTCACCTTCGTTGTGGCCAGGTCCTGACTCTTTTGTCATAATAACTGGTGGGGTTTGACCAGCCTGACTAGTCATAATAACTGGGGGGGTTTGCCCAGCCTGACTTTTAGGGTCAGTTCATGAGAGAACAAAAGTGCCTGAGGTTGGTTTGGGTTCCGTATCAGCGGGTGGTTTATATCCCTCCGAGTCTTTGTCCCCCTGAGTGCCTTCATCCACTGATGGGTGTTTTCTAGTGGAATCATGAGGCACTCCTTGTGAAGATGTATGGACCCCCTTCCCATCAGGATTGGTCTGTCCTTTTGGGGATTTAGGGTCCTGAACTCCCTGAGACCCTGAGTGTGATTTCTCAGGGACGTTAGCAGGATGTGAGTGGGTGTGGGTCCCCTTCTCAGTGGAGTAGTGCTGCCCCACTGAGGATATAGAACCCTGTACTCCCTCAGGCTCTGATTGTGATTTATCAGTGCCTTCATTAGGATGTGAATGGGTGGATGTTCCTGATCCCTCTGACTTGTTTATGTCAAAGGAAACATGCGGAAAGGGTATGTCCGAGGACACTGAGGATGATTTCCCAGTGACCTCCGTTGACAGTTGTTTTGTGGTCAGAAGGGTCTCTGCAGTGGGTGTCTCAGAGGTCTGGGCCACAATGTTAAGGGTGCCTGAGCCAACAGTCTCAGTGACGAGTGGTTTAGGTCTAACCACCTTACTGGACTGTCCCATTTCTTTTTCTTCTTCACCTTCTTGGTTGGTGAAGGTACTGGGGAGATAGCATTCTCACCCTGAATGAATACTAACATGTAGTTGGTCAGGGCGGGGGGTTGTGCCTCAGTGATGTCACTACTAAAATTGGTCTTATGCAAGATGTCAGGTTTTGTACCTTGATCGTCAGACCTTAAGTAGTCAGAACCAAGAAGGTCCTGAAGCGCACAGGAAATGAACCTAGGATAAGACATGTGTCTTTGCCTATGTTTCCCTGAGAGCTTGGCAACGAGGTCTCGGAAGATTATTCCTCCGATATCAATTTTTCTACCCTCCAAGAGACTGAACATCATCATTTGCTGAGATGAGTTCACTTGCTCAGTGGAGGATTTATTCCCTCCTAGGACTTGGATGACAAATGTCATCATGAGTCTCCAGATGGGGTGAAACCATGTCTTCACAATGGGAGCCTTTTCTAATAAGGCTTCAGGAGACAAAGTGGGACGCTTAGCGTCATGAGGCCCAAGGAATAGCATTTCTGCTTTAATTTCCTGGTCAGTAGGGTTTGCCTCAAAGGTTTGGGCGAAATCAAGACCAGTGGACTTGAGAAAGGTCTTGTAGTCTAGGGAGAGGGGTTTCTTCCCATTCATCACAATGAATGTGATGATTGATTCTCTGGTGTCCTTAGGGCTAGTAGCCGTTGCGGTACACCAGAACTCTCTGAGATAGTCATGATAAATGACTGATGGGGTTTTGGTAAAAGCTGTGGCAAGGAAGCAGTTATGTAAATACTTAACCACATCCTTGTACCCCTCATATTGTTGAGGGTAGTGGAAATTTCCAACCACATTGTTTTTGGTCATATCCACGCCCTCCATTGGAAAGTTCACATTTGGGGCGAGGGTGATAGCATTAGAAGAAACCATTTGTGGGTAAGTCTGGGTTTGACTAAGGTTTCTGGGTTTCTAAAGCTTAAGAATACACACACAATTTGTTTTTGAGAATTAAAAATGGCAGAGTTTTGCTTAAGATTCTATAAAAACGTGTGTGTGTTTCTTTTGGTTGGGTTATTTATAGGGAAGAGGAGATGGGGGTGTTTTAGGCATTTGAGCGGTTTTAATTTATTCAAAAAGAATTATTGGAAACTGTTTTGAATAAAATTTTTGGGATCCGCATTTAATGCCAACACTCCACTTTTCCCTGGTTTGGCGCAACAGTCAAGGTGAACAGTTGAGCAGTTCTGCAAAAGTGTAATTTGCAGAGATGAGTCATCACATATCTGTAATGTGATTGGAGAGGCATTTAATGCCAAGTGGGAATGTGGTGGCCCAGAGGTGGAAGCCAGAAAGGCAAAAAGAACAAATATTCTTGAATTAAATATGAGTTCAGTTACCAACCTCGGACATTTACTAACTAGATACTTAGAGCATTTAAGTCAGTATTTAATGTCTCTTTTCAGGGCCCTGAATGACTTTTCATTCAGTGATGGTTTTTCAGGGACTTGGGATTAGTCACTGATAAGTCAGGAATATGGAATGATTCCTGAGCTACAAGGATTCAGGAACTTGGGTTTAGTTCCTGAACCCTAAAGATTTCAGGAACTTAGGTTTAGTTCCTGAGGATTCAGTGATATATTTTTTTTCTCACTGATGTACACATTGAGTCAGGGACCTGAGGTTTTAAGAATTTACACTTCAGTTGGAATGATTCAATCAGTGGACTGATTCTCTATATCCAACATTCCTAATTCAGCTTTCAGTCTTGTGAAAGTTGGTTCATCCAAAGGTTTGGTGAAGATATCAGCTAACTGATATTCAGTAGGGATGAAGTGTAATTCAATTTCACCATTCATGACATGGTCCCTGATGAAATGATATCTAATATCAATGTGTTTTGTTCTCTGATGAAGAACAGGGTTGTTTGAGATTGCAATTGCACTTGTGTTATCACAAAAGATGGGTACCATCTTATACTGAATTCCATAGTCACTGAGTTGACTTTTCATCCAGAGTACATTTGCACAACAACTAGCTGCTGCAACATATTCAGCCTCAGCTGAGGACAAGGCAACTGATTGTTGCTTCTTAGAACTCCAACAGACTAGTTTCCCACCAAGTATTTGGCAAGAGCCTGAGGTGCTTTTTCTGTCCATGTTGCATCCAGCATAGTCAGAGTCTGAGTATCCTTTAAGATCAAGGCCTGAGCATTTTGGATAATATAATCCAAGATTTGGAGTACCTTTCAGGTACCTGAATATCCTTTTCACAGCAGTGATGTGTGATTCTCTTGGGTCAGATTGATATCTGGCACACAGACATACTGAGAATTGGATATCAGGCCTTGATGCAAGTAGATACATCAGTGATCCTATCATTCCTCTAAAGAGAGTTTGATTTACTGGTTTACCAGTGAGATCAGGACCAAGGTTGTTTGGGGGAACCATGGGAGTCTTGACTGAGGCACAGTCACTGAGTTCATACTTTTTCAGTATGTTCTTAACATACTTCTCTTGGCTGATAGTGGTTCCTTTATCAGTCTGCTTGATCTGTAGACCAAGGAAGTATGTCAGTTCTCCCATCATGCTCATTTCAAACTTCTTTGTCATTAGTTTTTCAAATTGTTTGCAAAGTTTGAAACTTGTTGAGCCAAAGATGATGTCATTAACATACACGTACTAGTATGACATCATTATTTGTCTTATAGATAAACAATGTGTTGTCTATCTTGCCTCTGACAAATTTTTTTTGGATTAAGAAGGCTGAGAGAGTCTCATACCATGCCCTGGGAGCTTGCTTCAGTCCATAAAGGGCTTTGTTAAGCTTACAGACATGATCAGGAGACTCATGGCTTTCAAATCCAGGAGGTTGCTGAACATAAACTTCTTCTTTCAGTGAACCATTTAAGAATGCACTTTTAACATCCATTTGGTACACTTTGAAGTTCATGTATGTAGCAAAAGCAAGGAAGATCCTGATGGCTTCCATCCTTGCTACTGGTGCAAATGTTTCTTCATAGTCAATGCCTTCTTGTTGATTATAGCCTTTGGCTACAAGTCTGGCTTTGTTTTTAATGACTATGCCATTTTCATCAGTTTTGTTTTTGAATACCCATTTCATGCCAATGACTGAGACATTCTCAGGACATTTGACCAAGGTCATTACCTTGTTTCTGTCAAATTGTTCCAGTTCATCATGCATGGCCTGAACCCAACTTGGATGTGTAAGTGCTTCTTTAACACTTTTGGGTTCAATTGTGGAAATGAAGTCCACAAATAGGCATTCATTGGCTGAGGCTGCTCTTAGACTAGTAGCCATGCTCCTGGTGAGCATGCCTTCAGTAGGCTCTCCAATAATATTGACAAGTTCAATGTCCTGAGACCTAGTCCAACTTTCCTGAGGTCTTGGATACTGATTTGAACTTGTGGAGGCCAGATTGGGTAGAGGGGTTGGTTCAGGAGTAGACACATGATCATTGATTGGATCTTGAGTGTCTACCAGATCACTGAGATTGTTTGGTTCTTGAGCATTTTGACCAGACTGATTAATTTCATCAGTTTTTGCATGTGCCTCAACAAACTCAGTGATGGTTGGGTTAGGTAGGTTGTGAGGGATTATGTAATAGGAGAGGTTAGCATCATCTTGATACTGAGTAGAAGGATTGTTATAAGGAAGATATTCATCAGGAGGATATCTTGAAGAGTTATCAATTCCTATCTCTTCTACTGAGGCAGTTGAGAACCTGATTGCATCAGTGCTCTCATCAAAGGTAACATGAAATGTTTCCTCAGTCTGTTGTCTCCTTGTGTTGAACACTCTGAATGCTTTTGAGACAAGTGAGTATCCCAGGAAGTATCCATCATCAGCTTTTGCATCAAATTTCCCTAAGTGATCCTTGTGATTATGAATAAACACAGGACACCCAAAGACATGAAAGTAGCTGATGTCAGGGATTCTTCCTTTGAATAACTCATATGGGGTTTTCCCATGTCTCTTGACAATGATGGATCTGTTTTGTGTATAACAGGCAGTTTTGACTGCATCAGTCCAAAAATGGTTGGAAAGGACTGATCCACATAGCATTGTCCTAGCAGCTTCAATGAGTGTTCTATTTTTCCTTTCAGCAACACCATTTTGTTCAGGTGTGTATGGAGAGGAAAAGTTTTGGGAAATACCTTTCTCATCACAGAAACATTCAAGTTCGTAATTTTTGAACTCAGTCCCATTGTCAGTTCTAATCTGTTTGACCTTAATGTCATTTTGATTTTCAATGTTCCTGACAAAGGACATGATTGTTTCAGCTGCCTGACTCTTTTTGATCAGGAAGAATACCCAAGTGTATCTAGAGTATTCATCCACTATGACCAGAGTATACTTCTCATGGTTAATAGACCTTGGACTGACAGGTCCAAATAGATCCATATGGAGAAGATGTAGGCAGTTCCTGATGGAAAAGTTGGTTTTGGTTTTAAAGGATGCTCTGTGATGTTTACCTTTTTCACAAGCTGAGCATGGTTTATCCTTTGAAAACACAAGAGATGGTAAGCCAAGGACCTTGTTTTGTTTTACAAGATTGTTTATGTTTTTAAAGTTCAGGTGGGTGAGTCTCTTATGCCAAAGCCAGTTGAGTGTATCAGTGGCCCTAGCAAAGAGACAAGTTCCATCCTGAGTTAGACTAGACATGTCTAGTACATAAACATCTTGTCTTCTTGGTGCAATGAGGACAATTTCCTTATTTGCATTGAAGATGGTTCCTTGCTTATCATCAAACTGAACTATGTATTTTGCATCACATAGTTGACTGACACTGATCAGATTGTACTTAAGACCATTTACATAAGCTATCCTAGTAAAGACAATACCATTGCAGTTTACTGAACCATAACCTTCAGTGAGACATGATGAATTATCAGTAAATATCACTTTGGGTCCTGGTTCTTCCACATATTTGTGCAGACACTCCTTAACACCAGTCATGCTCCTTGAACATCCACTGTCTAGATGCCAAACAGGATCCCTGGCATGTCTCTGCACAAATAGTAAACTGGGTCAGTTCTTTCTAGGACTCCATTTCATGGAGGGTTTGGTATTGTAGGTCTTTATGAAAGTATTAATTGATTCATGGTCAGTGGTTGAGTGGACTGAGCTACCACATGTTTTGCATTTAGTCGCAGGGGTAGCCTTAGTTGTCAGAGAGGATTGTTTATTCATTCCTCTTCTTGACTGGATGATCTTCTCTTTTCCTGAGGATTTCTGAGTGGAACTTTCACTAGATTCACAGTGTTTGTCAATTTGACAATCCTCAGGAAGATGGTCATTGAATCCACATAATGGGCAAGGTGGAAAAGGCTTGGCCTTTTGCTTCAGTTTCTGCTTAGAATCAGAAGGGTAGTTCAGGCACTGAGCCTTAAGTCCTGAAAAGTTTGACATGACTGAGCATTGTTTATGATCAGAGGTCCTGTGATCTTCCTTTTTGCAAATCATGCAATAAAGGACTCTATAGAAATCATCAGTGAGATGATTTGTATAGTTGCATAGTTCACATCTTTTCAGGGGTTTTGTGGGTTTGGGTTTGGTCTTTGAGGAAGCTGGTTTTTGTTCCTTTTTGGATTGAGAAGGTTTCTCAGAAGATGCAATCTTCTCTCCCAGCCGCCTGACCATTTCAGCCAACTGATCAAATTTTGAATCAGGGCTTTGAGTTGTTACTTCAAAAGGGACTGAAGTTGATGAGTCATCAGTAATTACTGAGACATCAAGGGTTGGTCTCTTCAGGATGGTTGTTCCCTTTCTTGATCTCTCCTTTGGAGAGTGTGGTGAAAAGACCATTGGTGGGAGGCCTAAGTTAGGTGCCGCACCCTGCAGGGTATTCAGTGGAGGAAGTGGAGGGTATGATTCTGATTCAGACTCATTCACAGACTCAGCGATACTGAGTTGTTCAGTGAGTTCAAGCTTACTGAGTTGTTCAGTAAGTCCAAGCATATTTTTCAAAGCCTGACTTTCAGGAAGCAAGATCTTTCCAGTCTCAAAGTTTGGTAACTTACTGACTGGGTTGTCCCTGACAATCCAGTCATTAGACTTGGGAAGCAATTCTTGCTCAAAAGATATGCCAGCTGGAACAAAGTTTAGTTCATTATGACACACATTTGGATCAACCATATGAGGGTCAATTCCAATGGTTTTCTGAGAGATTAATCCCACAGTGTCAAAAACCTTGGGGTTCTTCTTGGTCCAGCTTTGGATGACAGCCTTTTCTTTGTTAAGTTCAGTTTGAAGGGCTTGATTTTGTTTCAAAATCTCAGTGTTCTGAATTTCTAGAGTTATTGTTTCTAGTTTGGCTTGCTTTAGTACAAGCAGTTCATCTCTACATTTATTCAATTCTGACACAATATTGTTATATTTTGAAAACAGGTTAAGCCTTTGTTCCTCAACAAACTTTAGATCAACACAAATATAATTCATGTAAGACTGCCAATCAGAATCATCATCCATAGAAAGTAAAGTATTTACCTTCTTCATGGTGATGTTGACCCACTCTCCATTCCTAGCATGGCTTTTTCCCACAGCCACCTGATCCTCTTCAGAAAGTGCCATCAGTGCACTAACTCTTATTTCCTCATCTGAGGAAACCTCTTCTTCATCCCAATCATATGCTTCAGCTACTAATACCTTGTTCTTTGTCTGAATAGGTTTAGATGTTTGAGCAGCCTGAGGCAATATGGGGTTAGTTTCAAGAAGTGCAAGTTTAGCTTTGATTTTCCTATATTTTGTTTCAAAATCCTTTTGACCCTTGTTTTGAAATTGTTGGGTGGACTGAAACATTTTAGGTTGAAACTTGCTAGTTCCTGAGGAACTGTTTCCTGAGAATTTGTAAGAGGGTTCTAAGATAGTTTTAGAATAACAGTCCCTAGCAAAATGACCCTTTGATTGCTTAATTTTTGTCAAACGGTTCACAAGTCAAACCTCTCACGAAGAAAAGTCAACTTGAAACCATTAACGCAAAAACAATCAAGTTGTAATATACCGGATAAGTGGATACCCGGGTCGTAGTCCCAACGAGGCGTGAAATTGAGGATATCGTTTGAGGTTCGGAATTAAAATGCTTGAAAAGACGAGGGTTGATTGGTTTTTAATATCTACTAAAACGAAAATTAAAATAACGCGACCGATAAACTACGAACGAGCATAAACGTCAAACCTATTAAAAACTAACCCTACGGATACCAAAATAATTTTCCTACGTCCTAAATGATAAAAGAAAATTTTGAAAAAAAGAATTATATTTTTTTTGACTTTTAAATAATTAATTATGAATTAAAAACGAATTAAAAGAAAATAAATAATTAAAAATACTAAACGTAAAAATAAAAATCTGAAATTTTTTATAAAAATACTTTAAAGCAAACTAAAGCAGTGAAAATTATAAGGGATGTCCCAGCTTATTGCAATAAGCTGGGAAAAAGAAATTTAGTTCGAATAGCTTAAATGAGATCAAGGCTTATAACTTAAACTTTGCAAGGATTACCTAAGCAAAACTAAGAGCATAGTGGTAAGGTTATTGTGTCGTGAGTGGGCAGACCTAGGTTCGAGCCCCAGGTATGCCATTTTTTTGCTTATTATTTATTTATTTTTTATTTTACTTAATTAGCAAGTTTAACAACTGAGGAAATTAATGAAATCTGAAAATAAACTTAGAAATAAGCTGTAAAATGAAGATAGTAGGCTTAAAACAAATAAATGGAACTGATGCAAATCTAAATAGGCAAAAAGAACTATCTTAAAGCTAAGGCATACTTCACATAGCTAAGGCATACTTCAAATAGCTAAGGCATACTGTAATTAATCTAAAATAAGCTAATATGAAAACAGATTAGGAAAAAAATAAAAAGGAAAAAATCATAGAAAAAGGGAAATAAGCTCATAGGTAACTGAGAAGCAATGCAGACCAAACAGTCCACAAGGGGACTTTTAAGCTATCCAAAAAGCTATTTAAGTAAAAGCTAATCCCAAGAGATTTGATACTAGTGAAGATAAGCTACCAATAAGCATAAAAACCAAAATTCAGACTAATAGGACTCATAAATAAGAAGAAAATAAGTACAAACAAACCAAAAGCAACCATGGGTCTGCTAATTCAATGAAGAGCAGGGCAAAATAAGGCTTTTCAAGGCCTCAAAAGCTATTTAAGAAATATTTCTAAAATCCAACAAAAATCAGTAATAGCTACTCAAGGAACCAAAGATTAACAGTGCAAAAATCTAGCTTATAAAAACTTAACATGATCAAATTAAAATACAACAAAGGAAGCTGAAAAAGATGGAAATGCAAAAATAACAAGGTCTGCTATAGTGGTTTACTAATATGGGCAATAAAATGAACAAGGCTTAAGGGGTTTGATCACCACTGACTTAAGGACTAAAATGAACATTCACAATAAGCAGAAAAGAAGCAAGAGATAAGCAAGAAATAAGCAGTTTGACCAAGTTTGACCAAGTTTGACTAAAAGAGATAACTGAGCTTTCATTAACCAAATTGTAAATTACAAGACTGAAAATAATGCCTAAATCTAATCCTAATGACAGAAATTAAATAACAATAAATAAAAATTGGTCTAAACTTTTCTAATACATGAAAAGTGGGACAAAAATTGTGCTTTGAGGAAAGCCTCCTATTTATAGCCACTGAGGTAGGGTTTTGTGCTGCTGTGTTTCTTTTGTGAGTGGAATCCCAGTTTTCTACTTGTGCTTCTTTCTTGGCCATTGATATTTCTTGGTGACCACACTTTAGAATCTGAGCCGTAGATCAAATCTTGGTCCTTGGATAGATGAGGTGGCAAGGGGGGGGGGGAGACAACACCCATGTGGTGTCCTTGGCTGGTAGTGGTGATGAAAGTGACTGGGTTGGGGATTAGGGCTAATGGCGGGGAGTAGTGTTTAAGAAGAAGATAAACAGTAGATAAGCTGGGGTTTGACTATTTCTTTTAGTTTGACCCCGTTTTTAGTATTAGGGTTGGGTGGATTTTGGGCTTGGTTGGGCTGTGGGTTATAAAGGGATGGACTGGGTTTGATTTAAGTGTAGTGGATTGGGTTTTTGTTGATCCGGATGTGTAGTAATAGATAGGTTGTTTAGGATTTAGCACAAGGACCAATTTTGTAATTGTTGAAACTTGGGGACCAAATCTGCCATTCTTTCAAAGTTCTTCTAGGGTCCAATTTTGCCAAGTAAGAAATAATCCAAGGGCACTTTGGGATTTTTGAGCAATATCTCGAACCAAACTCGTGAATTTCTTCCCGGGTCCCGGCTTTTTAATCCTCTTCACAAATCCCGTGCTCGGTTTGTCTTTTTATCTCGATATTTGTCCATTTTTATATATCCATCCCTGCACAATCATAAACACAAAAACACGAGATATTTGGCATAATTGGTTAGTTTTTGGTCTATTTGGGTCCGGTTTTGGTCAAATAAAGGTATGTGTTTAAGCACATACCACCCTTTTTACCACATTTAAAGCATTCAGTGGTCTCATTTGCTTTTGGTTTTGTAAAGTTGGACTGATTTCTTTTGATGAAACGTCTTGAACTAGCAAAGAGTGCCCTTTCTTGGAATTCCAAGTTCAAGTCGTTCAGGTACTCCTCACCAGTCCTTTCTGTGGAAACCGTAGAGGGGGGTGAATACGTTTCCATTTAAAAACTTAAAACTTTTGTATCAAACACCCGATTAAGTGTGACGTAATATGAAGAGTGTCAACAATGAGTATATAGCATCTAGAGATGACTATAGTAAACTACAACATATGCACAATCAAACCATGGAACATACATGATCAATCACTACATGAGCAACAAGCCACACAAACACATATGCAATGCAAATATAAATATAAAGCGATAACTAATGAAATGAAAGTAAAGAGATAAGTTAGAAGGCGCAAACCGGACACGGTGATTTATAGTGGTTCGGTCACGAAGCTCCTCTTCGCCCTACTCCACTCCCCGAGTACCCAACTCGAGAGTTACTTCACTAATCAACAAACTCACTTTAGGCGGAGAAAACCGTACACGTTGCTTAACTTGTTTTTCGACACTAAGCTAGATGTCGAGTGCTAATCTTAGCTAGCACCAATCTACCACGATCTACCCAATCTACACCATACACGTCGCTTATCCTATTTCCGACACTAAGCTAGATGTCGAGTGCTAATCTTAGCTAGCACCAATCTACCACGATCTACACCATACACGTTGCTTATCCTATTTTCGACACTAAGCTAGATGTCGAGTGCTAATCTTAGCTAGCACCAATCTACCACGATCTACCCGATCTACCCTTGATCCACATGATCAATCACACAAGCCCAATGGCTTCAAGAGATCTTCACTATCTCTTAAGATCACAATGATCTTGACTCACTCTCTCACAAAAGAAAAGTAATCTTGATGTATTCTATGATACAATCAAGAGTGTAACAAATGTTACAAGACCTAACAACTCCAACACTTTGTATCTACTTGAATACTTTGTGTTCTTCTCTTGCTAATCAAGAGGGATGACAACACTTTGTATCTACTTGGATACTTTGTGTTCTTCTCTTGCTAATCAAGAGGGATGACAACACTTTGTATCTAGGATACTTTGTGTTTTTCTCTTGCTAATCAAGAGGGATGACAACACTTTGTATCTAGGATACTTTGTGTTCTTCTCTTGCTAATCAAGAGGAATGAAGAGGATCACTTGAGTGGATGATTGGATCACTCTTAAACAACCTAAGACTCTCCAAATGATCAAAGAAAGTTATCTAAGTGAAGAGGGATAAGACCAGAGAAAAAGGACTGGAAAAATCAAGTTGGAAGTGTGGAATGGTCCACTATTTATAGGCAAGGGAAAATCTTACCGTTACAGACCCACGGCTCCACTAAATACCCGACGGCTCCACTAAATTTAGTGGAGCCGTACCTATTTAATGGTGCCGTAGACGCTCCTTCGTTTGTCTTTAGTGGGAAGGTTTATTTGGGGAAGTTAGGAGCTGTTTTGGGGGGAAATTTGACTGTTGGGATTTTCAAACATATTTTTCAAAATAAAACTTTTCTTTTTAATTCAAAAATAATTTGTGAAATATATTTTTGAAAAAATGTTTTGTCACATTAAAAATGTGAAGTTTAGAAAAATAAAATCCTTTGATCATTTGTCAAGTAGTAGATTTGTTTGTCCATACCTTGAGTGATTTATGTCGGGATGGAAATCTACGACTTCGTTGAAGCATACTTGAGACGTCGGGAGGTGTTGATGTAAGTATGCATTGATGATTTGTGTTTACAAGTAACTTTTACATTTTACATTATGTATTACAAGTTACATGTTTGTCATTATTAAAACCGAAGAAATCGTTTAGTTTAAATATCGTAATATTTGCACTAACACTTTCATCAATTTCTTCTTCAGAATCCTCTTGTGAATCCTGCACAACACCATTAGAATAGAAAGCAGTTGATATGGGTGTGGAGGTTAAGGCCTTTTTGGACTCAAGAGCTTTTGAGTCAGGGTATCTCCTTGAGATCAAGTTGTCATCATAGACAAATTTCCCATAAATTTCAGGGAGCTCAAGGGTCTGAATGTGGTTAGCATTCCTCAGGCCTTGTGAGAAGTTAAGCCACTTCTCAGGGAGACTGTTGACAAAGCCAACATTAGTCTCATGCTTAGATAAAGTTACACCATCATTTGATAGCTCATTTATCAAAGTCTTGTATCTGGTGTAGGTCTGAGAGAGACTTTCAGAGTCCTTTGCCCTGAAAGTATTCTACTCAAGTTTAAGGTCCATGACCCTATTTTCCTTGGTATCTGAGGGACCCTCAAAGCTATTTACCAAGTCATCCCAAGTTTGCTTGGCTGTAGAACAGTTGATGACTGATTCCATTATATCGTCAGGAAGACATGATATAAGGATGCTTTTCAGGCGATGGTCCTGATTGACCACCCTCCTCTCATCTATGGTCCATTAAGCTTCAGGCTTAATTAGCCCTGCAGCAGTTTTTGGGACAAATGGGCCATCCTTGATACAAGAGATGTAGTAGGGTTCCATCCCAGTTAAATAGCAAATCATACGTTTTTTCCATTTGTCAAATTTGTCAGCCTCAAGTCTGGGTGCTACAGCAGAATAGCTGCCACCCTTTTTATCGACTAACTGGGGTACATTGGTATCAGTCATTTTAGGATCTTGGTTTTAAAAACCTGGAGCACTCTGGGTTTTTGAAGGGTTTTATAAACCAGAGGCTCTGATACCACTTGTTGGTCCCTTTAACACTTTAGAGTTAACTAGAAAGTTAATCTATTTGTGTTTATGACTAATACAATGTTATGATTAATTCTAACAGTTATAAAACGTGAATATAAAAAAAAACAATATTTTTCAACGTTTAAATTCTTATTAGAAATAATTCCAAGAATCTATTACCCAAGTGTTTTGCGGAACAAACACTTGGGATTGAATAGACAAGGGTTTATGGTGTCTCCTATCGAAACTCAAGTTTTGCTTGAGTGGTAACAATATACCCACTGAGCTATCTCAGTGAGTTGTATACTCTTTGTAGGAGAGAAGTTACTTTGTAAAAGTTCTAAGCTTTCAATATACAAAGCACACTTAACTTCTCTCCATCTGATCTATTTATACACAAGTAATCTAAGTATAAGTGATTAAAATATTACAAGTTGTTGAGGTTGCGTGTCTGACAATTACAAATAGTAATTGTCAATTCCAAGAACCAATAGGAAAGGGCTAATAAGACTTTGGGAGTTGTTGGCTGACACTCCATGACTTTTAGCCGCAATAGGGAAGGTTGGTATCTGACAATAGAAGAGTGTTTGGTCTGACACTTTTATCTTCTCAGATCTTTTCCCTTTTGTTCCCGCCTTTTCTTCAGGCATTGGTTCCTCAGTCTTCAATCACTTTGTTGTTGAGGAGACTGGGTTTAGTGAGTTCTTGTCCAACACTCACTGAACCATCATCTTCTTCTTTGGCTTAAGTCCTACTCAGGGAGTACCGCCTTCCTGAGAGCGAGTCCTTTATTGAACTCGCCTTAAGCATCCTGAAGATGACTCACTGAGAGGCTGTTCTCTCAGTGACTTGAATTGTTCTCGGTTTAGCAAACACTTAGCTTAATTTGTGTTCAAATCTTGTTTAAGATAATTGGGTGTTTTACGAACCCAACAAAGATTAGTCTTCACTATAAATAAAGCCATATGTCTCATTCGTTTTCAAAGAACAGAAAAACGCATGTCATACCAACCGAGTTCTAGCAGTCCATCGATTAGTAACACGCATTGCTTCCGTGATCTTTCAGGCATGTTTTGTCAGGTCCGGCTGTACAACAGCTTTAGACGTTGTACCGTGAGAAACAGACAGCGAATCTGTTTTAAGGGAATCGTGTTTAACACGAGTCTCGTGCCACGACCTTTTACTGCTTTATTTATTTATCGTTCATAGTGTCTGTCTTCTGTTTCTACCCCTTTCTGTATGTTATTTAATTTTCTGTTATTTACTGTTAATTATATTCGTTGTAATCTGATTTATCTTAATAAAAGTGTACACCGTTTCCCACAGACCTAAATTTGTGGATTGTATATTCATTGGATATGCTAGGAATAGCAGTGCTTATCGTTTCATTGTACATGATTCGAAGAATCAGGATATACAAAGGGTACACTAATGGAGTCAAGGAATGCTTCCTTCTTTGAAAATATATTTCCTTGCTTAACGAAGGAAACTGGAAGTTCATCTAATATAGATGACGAAGTTATCCAAGATAAGAGACAAAGCGATGATAATGATCTCCAAGATGAGAGACAAGATCAAATCGAGGAAGAAGAGGTTGAACCTAGAAGAAGCAAAAGGGTAAGAACCGGGAAATCGTTTGGACCCAATTTTGTTTCTTTTATGGTAGAAAATGAACCTACTTCTTATCGAGAAAATGAAGACTAGTTTAGCCATTTTATTATTGTAATGTTTTAATTTTATTTGAATAATTATGTAATGTTTTAATTATTAATGAAATTGAAGTTTGTTGTTAAAAATGTTTGTTTTGAAAAGTTATGGTTTGTTTTGAAAAAATAAAAAGATAGGGTTTTTTTCTGGAAAAAAAAAGATGGGCGCCCTTACTGTGGCAAAAAATGGGCTGTTGATCGCTAGAGAGAGAAAGTTGATGTGGCGGGTAAAATGATGGTCGCTGCTGGTCACTACTGTGCCCGGCCAAATGCCAACATTTTTCTTTTATAAAATAGATGTAACACCACTAACGTATGCGAATAAAAAGTCATACTATGAGTACATTGTCTGGTGTGTAGGAATATGCCAAGCCATTTATATCAGTGCACTAGCTATACATTGATACATGCGTGTGTTATCTATACTCCTTTATAAAGGATTTAGGACATTGTAAATATAGTAGTCTTAAAATTTTAAGACAAAAAACATTTCTATAAAAAGGAAGTTACTTTTGCTAAGCATAAAAATTCAGCATATATATAATTAATGTCTTAAATTCTCATATTTGTAACATCCACCAACATTGATGCATCCCATTTAAACCATATGAAGACTTGGAACAACCCATTAAAAACTTGTAACAGACCATTAAAATCGAGCATTGCCCCAACCTTATGTATATATACTGCACATAAGCCTATCACATACCAAACACATAAAAAACACACACAACCCACTGACAGGTTCTCTCTCAATCTCTCAGCTCACTTACTTTCGCCACCATCGATCATTGCCACCACCACAAGACCCCTCCACTACCAGACCCCTGAAAAACATTTGCTCGCCACAAAAATAGTCATCGGATACCGCCGCCACATTGCGCGGGTACCCTTCTAGTTGTTATGTATGCATATGTAACGCAAAACTTTGTTTATACCGATACTTTTGTGTTTAACGGATTGTTTATACTTTGTTAGGACATACCAAGTTAATTAAAACTTTTTTTTAAACTGAAAAGTGTATTTATTCATACTAGTTATAATGCCCGCGCACGCGCGGGGTTTTTTCTAATTTTTTTAATAATGTACTTTGACCAGTTGTAATTTAAATTCCAACATAAATCAGTTAATGTGGGTCATGTTTAAAGCGTATATGCTATAATGTGTCTATTGGTTCAGATTTATAGGCAATTTTAGAA
This sequence comes from Artemisia tridentata subsp. tridentata, assembly GCA_021014915.2. Classification (NCBI taxonomy): domain Eukaryota; kingdom Viridiplantae; phylum Streptophyta; class Magnoliopsida; order Asterales; family Asteraceae; genus Artemisia; species Artemisia tridentata. The sequence continues at coordinate 509,680,592 of CP139508.1, forward strand.
AACTTGCCAAACGTTTAATATTAAACTGAATTTAGTTCTTTAAAATTGTACTAATAATAAATCAGCTGTAAAACAAAACAGTATTACATCCCGTTAGAATAAAAAACCAAACATCTTTACGAGTTCAATTTGTCAAAACATAACACCAAGTACCAGGTGTTCATTTGGATTCATGATGAACATTATCGATCACGGTTCGCAAATACTTAGAGATCAAAATGAATTGAATATTTATTTAGTTGTATCATATACTTACCTAAAGGTATGAAGGTACCCATCATTCTCGTGGTGATATGACCTTTTCCAGCACCCGGTAATATGTTGAGTTCAATATCCGAGATTTTAGCATTGAACTCATCGTCTCGGTGTCCCACTTTTAATTGGTGCAATAGCCTCCTCATGTTAATCCGAAAAAAGTACCTTTCAATTAACCTATGGCTACTTCAAGCCTTGTTTTCCATGGAAATGGTTGAGAACCCCGGCCTATAAACCAAAGCAAAAAATCAAACCACGCCCCAAAACTTTATATATAAGAGCATAAAAACTTTATACAAATCGCATCTTAACTTGTTGGCTTTGTACAAAAGTTTTACCTCCATGCCCCATGACCTGATATTCCATCAGTTCCACCTGATACACGAATACCTACAAACAACTGACCATTATTTTGATTACTAACAATAAAAACTAATATGTCGATCATATCATCCACATATAAACAAACCCTAATTTAGGATGCTGTTACATGTATATGTAAGAAAATAAATGGACGGAGGGATTTAGAGTAAGAAAATAGAAGGAAAATTAATTCTATTGCAATTACGTACCAAAAACTGGTTCTCTATGAGATTAACACAAATGCCCATTTAGATTCGTATGCCCCTATCACTAATTTCTGAATTTGGACTACAATTCTTTCACATAATGTAGTAACTGATATGTATTTAGTATGCATTAACACGTCTTACTGTTCGAATGAATGGAGCAACCTGAATGAGAAGACTAATCGCCTTTTGCAACTAATCGGTTAGTATCAGTTCCTTATGTGGAGCGCTTCGAGAGGTAAAAAAAATAGCTAATAGAATCTTAAATGATGGAAGGAATACATACATGAAGTTTGTAATTTGCAAACAAAATAGACCCAATAGGTGAGGTCAAGTCTATCTTACAATGGGGAAACATACACCGGTAAGTCCAAAATCAATAAACTTTTGTCATATAAAATTTCTAAAAGCAAAAACAGAAGATTAACAGAATTCTATTATTACATTTGTAAATTCTTAAGCAAGAACTGCAAGTTTGAGTACCAAAATATATAATTATTAGTCTCGGCTCCTCATGTCCAACTAAAACATCAATTATATATACTTATAATATGCTAAATGTAGGTCCAATTAAACATCAATTATAAGCAATCCCAAACAGCCCTGACTCATTGCTCCACTAAGTGGAATATACTTTGTAGGGAGGCGACAGACTAAGGTGTCGTTTGTTTTTCAGAGCTTTTACCTCTTCATCTGCAAACCATGTCTGCAGAAGAAGAAGTACATCTGAAGCTCTTCATCTGCAAGAAGAAGACCGTTTGTTTTTTGTGCTATTGAAGTACTTCTTTATTTTCTTTTCTTTTTTCTTTTTTTTTTTCTTTTTTTTAACTAATGTTTTGTGATACGGAGTATCAAAGACAAGTTTTCGTCAGTTTTTACGTTTTCGTTTGTTTCGTCTGTTTTTCACTTTTTTTTCCGTTTTCTTACGTTTTTTTATGTTACGTTCGTTTTTGTACGTTTTCGTATTTTTTTTACGTTTTCGTCTATTTTTTTACGTTTTCGTCCGTTTTCATATGATTTCCTAAGTTTTTGTACGTTATTTTACGTAAAAAAAAAGGACAAAACGTAAAAAAACAAACGAAAATGTAAGAAAACAGATAAAAACGTAAAAAAACAGACGAAAATGTAAAAAAAACAGTTGAAACGTAAAAAAAATGACAAAAACGTAAAAAACGGATGAAAACGTAAAAAAACAGACGAAAACGTAAAAAAAAAGGTGAAAACATAAAAATACAGATGAAAACATAAAAAATGGATGAAAACGTAAAAAACATAAGAAATGTAAAAAACGGATGAAAACCGACGAAAACGTAAAAAAAGAGTCGAAAACGTAAAAATAATAGACAAAAACGTAAGAAAACGGACTAAAACGTAAAAAAAACAGACGAAAATGTAAAAAAACAAACGAGAACGTAAAAAACGGATGAAAACCTAATAAAACGGACGAAAATGTAAAAAAACAGACGAAAACATAAAAATATGGATGAAAATGTAAAAAAAACAGGCGAGAATGTAAAAACGGATGAAAACGGACTAAAACGTAAAAAAATGGACGAAAACGTAAGAAAACGATCTAAGACGTAATAAAATAGACGAAAACGTACAAAAAGGAAAAAAACCGACGAAAACGTAAAAAAAAGGGTCGAAAACGTAAAGAAACCGACGAAAACGTAAAAAAATGGACGATAACGTAAAAAATGAACGAAAACGTAAAAAAATGGTCAAAAACGTAAAAAAACAGACGAAAACGTAAAAAAATGGACGAAAACGTAAAATAATGGTCGAAAACGTAAAAAAACAGAAAAAAACTTAAGGAAACGGACGAAAACGTATAAAAAATGATATTGAGAAAGAGATGTAGGATTTGTGAAAGAAGAGGTAAGAAGTGAAAGATAATGTCTGAAATTTAGAAGAGGAAAGAAGTGAAAAGAAGCACTTATGTCTGCAAAAAAACAAACATAAACCTTTGTCCTCCCGCAGACAAAAGAAGTGAAAAGAAGGAAAAAGTGCTTTTTGGAAAAAAAAACAAACGACACCTAACTAAGCAAAGAAGTCCAATATCAACAAATAACTTAGCTTAATCTCCTCATATATTTTAGAATATTAATGTTAATCCCTCCGTCTCAAAGATATTGTCCACCTTGCCATTCGAATGTATGTTATCAAGAGTAATTTGAGAAATAAATGATGACTTGGAAGAAGTAAATATCCATTGACAAATGAAAGGCCTTACAGAGTAACAGTTATATCCATTTATTTATTTGAAAAACATACTACAAAGATTCTAATTGAAGCATTTGATACCTTTTTTATGCAATTAATCATCAATCCCAAATGAATGATTAATCCCAATCCCAATCCCAATTTATCATATAAGAGAGTTAGTACTTGCTACCTTATTGTCGTCAATCGCATTCAAAGTGGTCAATATACTTAAAAATTGGAAGGCGAGTAATAGTGATCCTCTCCGAATACACTTATAAATAAATGCAGACATCGGATACACGTGAATAATTACAAATTACCCCTTTGTGAAAAAGGATACTTGCAAAAACTCACGTTTGTGTGTGTAGTGTGAAACCAGGTAAGTGATTACCCGGATCGTTTCCCAACGAGGTGTGAATGGGCAAACTGTGGAAAGCTTTGGATTAGAGTGACTGATGAATTAGATATTTTGGATTTTTCTTTTTTAATAATTCTAATTAACAAATGAAAAACAAATATACAAAAGAAAATTAAACGTGATATAATAAATAACCTGAAAACGCGTAACAGGAAATCTAAAACGGGACAAAAACTGAAATATATAAAATTAAAACCTAAAAGTGTAAATTTACTTAAAACTTATTTTAAAACTAAAATTATATTTTTTATACTTTTTATCTAATTATTATTAATTATTTATTAGTTAATTACTTTTTAAACTATTTAAATTTATAATAAATACTAAATGAGCAAAGAAAAATCTAAAACTTTTTCTATAAATATTATTAAGTGAAAAGAAGCTAAGAAAATTATAAAAATGAAAATTACTTAATTAAAAATTTAAAAAGATAAAATCTATTAAATAGAAGCTATCACTTATTTTCTATTTTATTTTTTCTTAAGGTCTAAAAAGATGTTTATATTTTTCCTAGAATCTAATTAATGAAAGAAAATTATGAAAATTAAAATTATATTTTTCTGATTATTTGTCTATTTATTATGATTTAATTACTAATAGAAACTAATTTAAAAAGATTAAAAATATCAAATGACTTAGGAAAAATCTGAAAAATTCAGGTTAAGTCTAAATTAATATTTAAAAGCTAGGAAAATTAAAATCAAAAGTCTAATAAGCCCTGATAAGCAGTTTGGCCAATAAGCAGTTTGGCAAATAAGCCAAAAATAAGCTAATAAGCTCAAAACTTAACCAAAAGCTCAGAACAAGTTTAATATACTATTATAAGCACAATACAACTGAAAAACACAAATAAGCACAATGAATAAGCAAGATAAGCAGTAGAACAGTTGGCTAGTTTATGCAAAAAAAATCAGGAAAGTAGCCAACTAGCAGAGCAGATTAAGCACTTTTAATAAGCTAATGTGTGGAATTTTAAGGGGGCAAAATCTAGCTGATACTACTGGCTATCCTAAAAACCAAAAAGCCCCATCTCAAACAGGCCGATTGAACTCCAATTAAGCCCTAGTTCAGATGGTGAAAAGCTGAATAAGCTAAGCAAGGTACTGCTAGAGTGAAAAAGGTACTGCTGGGGAAATTAGCAGGCCTATTTTAAGCTATCTGATAAGCTATGAAATGGAATCCAAGCACAGAATCTTAAAGCCTACTAGGTGAACTACTTATACACCAAAAATCAAAGCCTCAGCTTATTTGGATAAGCCACAAACAAGCTGAGAAAAGCAGCTATGGCCACTCAGTATATACTGAGTCTGCTGTGTGCAGGCTTGGTGTGCAGAGGGCACAAATCCAAATGACCTTAAACCAACTTTGGTGTTTACTCTAAATGAATCCAAAAGACCTCAGTTGAGCCAAGAAAAAGGCCACAAAGAGCTTATAGCTTAAAATGGCTATTTGGACTTTTAAGGTTCTAAAAATTGCACAGAGGTCTCAAATCAACAAATCCAACCAAATGGACTTGGAACAATTTAGAAACAGCTTATTATGATTGATTTAAGCTAGGTCCAAGTTGGGAAAGTGGTCAATGAACAGTACAAGCTTGAGTGAGCTTGTTGACTGCATAAACCAAACACCCCTTTTATATGGTCTGTGATGATTTTTCAAGTGAGACACAATATTTTAAACTAAGAGATCTAGTTTTACTGATTAATTAACTTATTTAAGTACTGATTAACAACTTTTAAAACAAAATTAAGTAGTATGTTAAGCTATGCTACTTATGACTATTTTTGGTTTTTTAGAGTTTTTTAAGTAAAATGAAAGAAGAACTATTTAACTACTGATACAACTAATGAAATATGTTTAGAAACTATCAATAAGCAGAAAACTATTGCAATAAGCTAAAAATAAGCAGTGGTACAGTAATATGGAAAATTAAGCCAAAACAGGAAAATGAGGCTTACAACTAAAGTAGCTTATGAAACAGAGAACAAGGACCAAGAACACTTCTAGCTTGTTCACACAAGCTAGAAAACCCAGAAAAGCCTTCCTAGATAGCTTAACTCTTCTGAATAGCTTATTATGAGCTTATGTTGACTTTTGTTGACTTTTCTCCATTTCTTGGATTAGAACAGGATTAAACTAAAATAAACTTACCACAAGCTATAATAAGCTTGCATAAGCTTATAGAAACAAATGAGAAGTTATTTCAATTATCAATTAACTAGGTTCGAATTCTCAGTACACATAGAATTTTAGAAACTAGAAATTATCATTAACTACTGGAATTTGGACAAAGATTAACAACAAACACACTAAAGTTAATTTGTATTGATTGTTAAAACTTGAGATTACAATTTATTGCTACTGAAAGTGAAATACGATTTAAGCTAATTTATCTACTTGTTAACTACTTGCCATAAAAGGCTTACAAAAGGTTCTATTTATACTAAACTATTAGAGTTTCCTTTGTCTTCATTCTCTGAACAAATCCCAGCACTTGGTTGGTCTTGAAATCATCTCAGTGTTTGATTTTACTTTTTGGCGCCAAAATTGAGATAGTGGAAAAATACCACTAGTTCTGATAACTTGGGAGGATGAAGAAGCAATTAATGCCTTTTGGCATGTTAGGTAAGGTGGTGGGTTGTCAGAGAGGCGGTGGAGGTGGTGGTATTGGTTTTGGCGGGGCGGTATTGGAAGGGATGATGATGAGGCGAAAAGTGTACCGCTTTTAAGGGGTCATTTAAGCCCGAAATCGTATTTATTTGATCAAATATCGCCCTAAATCGTTCCTTTTGCCATTTTAGGTACTTTTGAGGAGAAATCTGGAAAAGGAGGCATTTTGGACGTTTTTGGAGCATTAAAGTGAAGAAAACGGCAAAGTCTCAAAAATCGGCTAAAAGTTACTCTTGACGGCGTCAGAAGTTACTCTGGACGGCGTCATGCCTTGGCAAGAAAAGTTGGACGTGAAATTTACTCATGACGGGCCAGTGAAAATGGCATGGAATTCTGACGGCGTCACGCTTTAAGTTGATCAAGGGCGTCACGGCTTAAATCATAAGGGGACGGCGTCACGTTCAACATCCGACGGCGTCAAGCCTTGATAAGCCAGAATGGATTTTTGAAGAGCTAAAGAGGGACGGCGTCAAGAAGGTCATCCGGGAACCCTAAAAGCGGCGAGGTGACGGCGTCACACTCCATAAGGTGACGCCGTCAGATCCAAAAATCTATATATAGTTTTCTAATTTTTTGTCATAAGTAGGGGCTTAGTGTGTGGAATTTTGGGATAAAACCCTAAGACGATTTTAGCTACTTTTTCAGGGCTTTTTGCCTTGAGATCTTCCATGTTTCATTGAAAGATAAGTTATCAATTAATCATTCAATATGTCTATGTGTTGTTTGATTCTATCTTATTCTTGTCTTTTGTTTAACATGTTAGGCTAAAATTATCTTGTGTTTGCTTAGATCTAATGAAACCTAGCTATTGATTATTGGTTGTTAGTGTGTTATTAGTTGTATTGGATGATTGTTTATCTATGTTAGGCTTAAGAAAACTGGCTAACTTCCTATTCGGTAACTTGCTTGAACGTCTTAAGAAACATGAACCAAACGCGTACTAAAGGTTTTTATGGTTGTATTTAATGCACAAGCGAATTCTAGTGATCCCATGTTAGGAGCTTCCTAGCCGGCTCGACATAGGAGTGAAGTAGGAGCTTGTAGAGTTGGGGAAGTAAGTACGCCACCCCACGAATGGTATTAAGGAATACACCCGTCATCCACGCGACTAATACACACTAATTAACCGGTAAAAGATAGTTAGGGAGTAAGAAAATCTAAGTAAACACATTTCTCTACACATAAGTTTCTCACCACATTTTCATTTTTGTTATTTTATTTTATTTGCATTCGTAGTAATTTGGGTTAGTTGACTAGCAACTAATTCCGCCCACTCCTTCAAAACCGAGATTTTACTTGCTTTCATAAAAAATATAAAAACATAAAAAGAATCTTCCTCAACCCTTAGACCTAATTAGAGTAGCCTTTCACACCTAACGAACACTATTCCCTGTGGAGAACGATCAATCCCCCGTACTTACCACTACACTATACTACATCGGTCAGGTACACTGCCTGGTGGGGTTGTAAGCCTCTTGAGATCCCTCGAGAGGTAAAACCTGTTGTAAGGTTGCAAAACCCACGCATCAAGTTTTTGGCGCCGCTGCCGGGGAATAGTTATTGTTTAGGTTGAATTTTTATTTTATAGGTCTACTCACTAGATTCCTTTCTAGTGAGATTTTTATTTTCTTTTTCTAGGTTTTTCTTTAGTCTATCTATTTTCTTCGTGCTTTTGTTCGTATAAGATTTCCATTGACTCTTCCGTTCACCATTATGGAGAACGCGAATCCACCATACCACCAACCACGTAATTCACCCACTCCATATGACATCTTGATGTTTAAACAACATAAAGATGAACCTCTCTATGATGCATGGACTCGTTTTAAATATTTACTCCAAAAAGTCCCTCATCATAACTTCGATTTTTGGTCCCTAACTCAAATCTTTTACAATCATGTCGACCGACATGCCCAAAGGGACATTTACCATATTACCGGCAGGGATATTAGGGAATTAAGTGCTGAGAAAGCATGGGAAGCTATTGAAGAGTGTGCCCAATATTATTATATAGTAGACAACCCAACAAACGTTAGTACAAGTCAATTGACCACAAATTTCAAGGATCAGGAAACAAGTTTGTTTGGGGATGAATATGTTAGTGTTGAGATACCTAAGTGGATGTCATGTAATGCCATAGTACAAAACAAACACATAGGTGACCTTGATGTGACGGAGGATTTAGCCAAACATGATCACATTGATCAAAAAGACCTAGGTTTTATGATCGATGACGTTGAATCTCAAGAAACACATGATGAATCTTTTAGGCAATTTGAATATAGCAGTCAGAATATTGAGGATGATCCTTATGATTCGGACATAGAGGTTGAGATGCCTAGAGAAGCACTTGAGATACTTGGGAAAATATTAGGGTTAGATCCTACTAGAACACATGATGAGGATATAGGTGATCTTGACACAAGGAATGATGAGGTAAGTAACATAAGCCCACCAAGTACCCCACAAGTCCTACCATCATTTGAGGCACACATACCACCCATGACTTACCCGGAAGAAGTAGAAGAGACTTTAGGAACCCCAATTGAGGTAGAACCCTTGGACCAAGCACCACTAGAGCATATAGGTTTGAATACTCATAATGATAACCTTACTCTTAGTTCTAGGGAAGTTCCTAGTTTTGATGAACCGGAGCCTCAACCAAAACCGTTACCTAATCTTCCATCCTTGGATGAGAATTTAGGAATTGAAATAGGTCCCGATCCACCCATCAAACCATATAGTCCGGGTAGTCTAAGGATAAAGGTAGTGGACTCTAAGCCTTGTAGAGAGGAAACCAATATAGGAGTGGAAAATGACCTTACATGCTTACATCACCCATTTATGATTGATCATAAGAAACATTATGGGTTTAAACCGGGTTTATTAGGTCAAGATGGATTCCCAACTAGGAGTCTCTCGAAGTTGATAGAAGATGATCCCTTTTTAGGAGGAAACTCAAAATCACCCATTGACCAAAGTGAACTAGGCAAGGTTATGATGAAAGGAGCACACCCCTTTGAGCATATAATTCATCCACCACTCTTTCCTCACGTGGCATACTCCTACCGAGCTGGTGTGTATCGCTACTATCACCCGCACTTAATCCTAAGTGTAGGGAAAACCTCTCCTTTATCCATTAAATAAGGGTAGAGTCAGGCTCATGACTCGAACAAAAACAAGCGCTTCTTGGGAGGCAACCCAAGCTTTATTTGTTTGTTTGTTTGTTTGTTTGTTTATTTGATTTTATTTGTTTCCGTATGCATGTTTTATTTTTATTGTTTGTGGATCATGATTCAAAATAAATTGTGAAAATGCTTTATTTTGTTTTTAACTTCATCTTAATTACATATAAAGGTATCTTGCAAAAGCTAAGTGTAAGGGGAGACCCAAATTTGTTTATAAGAACGAAATTGAGCATGAACCACAACAATATTCAATGAACATGCATATTAGTATTTGTTTGAGTCAAATGCTTGTATCGAGTCATAATGATGTTTTGCAGGATTTCCAGGAAGTAAGGTAAAGGTTTTTCCAGAAATTTTCCGGAAACTTAAAATGAGAATTTTTGTCAGGTCATTTCTGACGGCGTCAGGGTTTATAACCTGACGGCGTCAGATTTAATTTTCAGAAATTTTTGAAAGTTTCGTTTTCATGAAAAGTTTTTATTAAAATCTCCAACTTATAATCTCCAGGAATCTGCAAAATTATCATTCCACAAGCATTATATCCTTATATATAGATTTTTTCCCGCCGATGTTATGCAGGTTTTCGTGTTTGTTTTCTCAGGTTTAACAGGTTATTTTGGACAAGGAGATGTTTATGGAATCAAGCTTATGGCAATGCATTAGTCATGGAGCTTCAACATTCTCTTTGGAGGAAGATTTAACCGTGTAATTTCACTATCCAACGAGCGAATCAGGGGAGTATTTGATTTCATTCTTTTATTTTTTTTCTTTTACATCTTGTTATTTGAACATTGGGGACAATGTTCATCTTAAGTGTAAGGGGGGGTAAAAGTACGATTTTAGAGAATGCTATTGCGCTTGATTTTTGTTTGTTTGATGGTAGATGTGTAATAAAACTGAGAGAAATACTTGTTAAGGTAATTTTAGTGCCAAATTTAAAATTTTTTACAACATATAGGAGTGAAACTTTGATCTTAATGAGCGTCTCACGGATAGGAGTTATATGACTAGCACAAAAACCGTACCACTAAAAAAATTTTCCACCCCCAAATATGTGAGGTTCGCCCCTAGAATTGGTAGGAAAAGCATTTATGCTATGATGTGTGTACCGGTAGCACTTAGATTCTAGAACTTGCGTTAGGACCATTCTGAGGCCACAAGTGAGACTACATTCGTGTAGTTAGATTTACTACATGATAAGAGGCATTAGGATTAACCCATTGTTTTACACCTGTGTTTTTGTTATAATTACATAGGCTACATTGGTCAAGTAATTCTCCCACACCCTTTGCGTTGTACTCATTTTTAGTGCACGATACCCCTAGTACACCCCTCAGAGCCTATCTTTTCGTTTCGACCTTTAAGCATTTTACTTAAAGGAAGAATTTGTTACACCCCACTAAAATGTACACCCAAATCGCCTTAGCCTACCTTGTATGCACTCATCTTTAGTGCATTATTGTGACAACATTTGTTTAAACCCAAGTTAATTATCTAGTTAATTACATGGTTGCTAAGTCGAGTCATATCCTTGTACATATTGTTTTGGGACGATTGGGACGCATGGGTAAAGTACTAGTGTAATGGAGTAATGGGGAAGAACATCATTTATTACCCCCATATGTGCTAAATATTTTAAAAGTACTCCAAGTTTTTCAATTATCTTAATTTGAGTCATTAGATTAGTATTTGTAAAGTTATGTAAAAATTCAAGTGTAAGGGGAATGCAACGCCCCTATGATGTATTATTTTGGATGGTAGGGTAAAAGTGTATGCAAAAAAAAAAAAAAAAAAAAAAAAAAAAAAAAAAATCAAGAAAAACACAAAAAAATGAGAAAAAGAAAAATAGAAAAAACATACGGACTACCATCCCGTTTCATTTTATGTTTATTTTTATGTTTTTGTCATTTTGTTATTTTGTTTCTAGCTTAAGATTGAGTCGAGTCTTGGCTTAGCAACATTGTATAGTACATGTAATTGATCAAGATCTTTAACTCGCCACCAGTAAAATATCCTTTATCCAACAAAACCGTGTTTTCCTTTTCCCTACACCTAACATTATAACCCATTTAAAAGCCCTCTTTGATAGTTTATCTTAGGTGCTTACGCCTAGTGGAGGAGGTTTTCGATCCTTTCCCAAGCCTATGGTAATCTATTTGCTATGACAGGTAGTGAGAGATATTATCCGTTTTCATTTATGAGATTTATTTTGATGACACTTGAGAGATGTGAGTATCTAAACACTACTTGTGAGGTGCTAGTATGTAATCTCCGTGCTTATTATGATTGAAGTGGAACGATTATTTGTTGTAATTACTTTTATGTTTGCATTAAATGACCCCTATCTTGTATTTTGATTAGAATAAAAGCGCATTTGCTTGAGGACAAGCAAATCTCAAGTGTAAGGGTATTTGATGAGGCGAAAAGTGTACCGCTTTTAAGGGGTCATTTAAGCCTGAAATCGTATTTATTTGATCAAATATCGCCCTAAATCGTTCCTTTTGCCATTTTAGGTACTTTTGAGGAGAAATCTGGAAAAGGAGGCATTTTGGACGTTTTTGGAGCATTAAAGTGAAGAAAACGGCAAAGTCTCAAAAATCGGCTAAAAGTTACTCTTGACGGCGTCAGAAGTTACTCTGGACGGCGTCATGCCTTGGCAAGAAAAGTTGGACGTGAAATTTACTCATGACGGGCCAGTGAAAATGGCATGGAATTCTGACGGCGTCACGCTTTAAGTTGATCAAGGGCGTCACGGCTTAAATCATAAGGGGACGGCGTCACGTTCAACATCCGACGGCGTCAAGCCTTGATAAGCCAGAATGGATTTTTGAAGAGCTAAAGAGGGACGGCGTCAAGAAGGTCATCCGGGAACCCTAAAAGCAGGCGAGGTGACGGCGTCACACTCCATAAGGTGACGCCGTCAGATCCAAAAATCTATATATAGTTTTCTAATTTTTTGTCATAAGTAGGGGCTTAGTGTGTGGAATTTTGGGATAAAACCCTAAGACGATTTTAGCTACTTTTTCAGGGCTTTTTGCCTTGAGATCTTCCATGTTTCATTGAAAGATAAGTTATCAATTAATCATTCAATATGTCTATGTGTTGTTTGATTCTATCTTATTCTTGTCTTTTGTTTAACATGTTAGGCTAAAATTATCTTGTGTTTGCTTAGATCTAATGAAACCTAGCTATTGATTATTGGTTGTTAGTGTGTTATTAGTTGTATTGGATGATTGTTTATCTATGTTAGGCTTAAGAAAACTGGCTAACTTCCTATTCGGTAACTTGCTTGAACGTCTTAAGAAACATGAACCAAACGCGTACTAAAGGTTTTTATGGTTGTATTTAATGCACAAGCGAATTCTAGTGATCCCATGTTAGGAGCTTCCTAGCCGGCTCGACATAGGAGTGAAGTAGGAGCTTGTAGAGTTGGGGAAGTAAGTACGCCACCCCACGAATGGTATTAAGGAATACACCCGTCATCCACGCGACTAATACACACTAATTAACCGGTAAAAGATAGTTAGGGAGTAAGGAAATCTAAGTAAACACATTTCTCTACACATAAGTTTCTCACCACATTTTCATTTTTGTTATTTTATTTTATTTGCATTCGTAGTAATTTGGGTTAGTTGACTAGCAACTAATTCCGCCCACTCCTTCAAAACCGAGATTTTACTTGCTTTCATAAAAAATATAAAAACATAAAAAGAATCTTCCTCAACCCTTAGACCTAATTAGAGTAGCCTTTCACACCTAACGAACACTATTCCCTGTGGAGAACGATCAATCCCCCGTACTTACCACTACACTATACTACATCGGTCAGGTACACTGCCTGGTGGGGTTGTAAGCCTCTTGAGATCCCTTGAGAGGTAAAACCTGTTGTAAGGTTGCAAAACCCACGCATCAGATGAGTTTGACCGAAGTCAAACTCTGGGTTAAATAAGAGGGTTGGGTCGGGTTTATGTTTTGGATTGGGCTTGGGTTATTATGTTGGGCTGGGGTATGTAATAAGGATTGGGTTGGGTTATTTAATATAAGGGTCCGGTTTTGGTTTGTAGATATTTAAGCACAAGGACCAATTTTGTAATATTCTGAAATTGAAGGGTTGAAATTGTAATTTTACCAAAGTTATCAAAAGGGCCAAATTGTAACATGTGAATAGCACAAGGGTATTATTTGATAAATTAAACTTTTTAAATACCCGAGGACTAAATTTGCCAATTTTGAAACTTGAGGGGTAAAAATTGCCAATTATAGAAAACTTTCATCCAGGAACTAATAGTGAATATGTTTGATTTCCCATGGACTGATGTTGACTTTTCTTTCATTTTAAACCTTCAGGGACTAATTCTGCCAATTTGTGAAACTTCAGGGACTGAAAATGACAATTATGCAAACTTTGTTCATTTTTCACTTGTTTTCAATCTTTTTGTTCCTGAATCATATAAAAACACATTTTATGATATTTTCTGTATTATGAAGCATATCTGCATGTTTTTAAATGTTTTTGCAGACAAAATGTGACAGAAATGATGAGTATTTAGACACTCATCAATCCCCCACACTAAACTATTGCTAGTCCCTAGCAATCTTTTATGAAGTTTTAATGGATTTTTCTCTTTACCAAAAGCCATTACTTCTGGAGTAGCCAATGTTTTAGTATGTGATACTTTGGTACAATGATAACCAAATGATTTTGAGCAAACCATCAGTTGTCAACGGATTTGATTTGTCTTTACCAAAAGCCGTTTGCTTCTGGACTAGCCAACTCTTTGATAAAATACAGTTATTATCTTTGGTGAGCTGATTACCAATCATGGTTTTTTCACTGCCTTTACCACAAGCCATAACCTTGCGGGCTAGCCAACTCTTTACTTATAAAGATATGGTGAGTTGAATACCATACAATTTTCGGCAAATTGTAAGCCATAAACGGATTTGATACATCTTTACCAAGAGCTGTTTGCTCTCGGATTAGCCAATCCTTATGTGGGTTAGACATGGCGGACTGATAACCATTTATTGCGTTCTAAGTGAGAAAAAAAAATTAAAATTTTGGCAAAAATGGGGGTACTAGATGGTACATATGATCAAATTCGCTAGAATTCCCCCCCACACTTAGAACTGAATATTTTCCTCAATATTCAAAGCACCGGCTGTAAAACCAATCACTTAGAACGTAAAAAGGAAATACTAATAGCCATTTTTTATTTTTTATTTTTTTTACTGATAATGTACATATTTACAACATGTGGGGCATCCCCCCCACACTTGGGTGGGACATGGGTGAAAACCCATGTTTTACTACTGTTTTTATTAACCGAGTCGCTAGCTTGACTCGACCCCGAATTCATTTGTTCATGGGGAAGCAAGTGGAAGAAACCATCTCCATCGGACTTTCATTCAATATGTTTGGATAACCAATTGAACATAAGAAAGTTCCACACCGATGAGATAAATCCGGCATTTAAACCAATGTTAGATGGAAAATGCCGGGGTCAAAGGTAATATCCTCACTCCCGAATGAGTGAAAGATAGGGGAAATCACCGGGTAGGTGAAGGGAAGAAGAGAGATCTGAATAGCAATTAAGATAAGAACTTCCTCCTCAAGAATTTCATATTCAAGTGGAGGAGGCAAGTCCTTAAACTTGATCTCAGGAAATTTATCAGTTTTCTCAACTGACTTGATTTCCTCATTATGAAGTTGTTTTGGTGGAAGAGGGGAAGATGAATCTTCGTTTAACAAATTTTCTAGAAAAAGAATGTCCCCCTTAGGATCAAGATAGTTATCATCAACCTCATGCGGAAGTGGACTATCTAGAGCAAGAAAAGCATCGACCTCTTCCCAAAAGGGATCACTCCCCTCAACCGAAGTAAGAGAAGGGGAAGAGTCGGCTATGATAAGTTGAGAAGATGTGGTGGGTTCTCCACTCACAGAATTATGAAAATAACCAACACTTTCTTGAGAGTACTCCTTTGAAGCAACATCAATGACATCGATTCGGTTAACCGATTTAGAATCATAATTTGAGGAGTACTTTGATGTTTGATCATGGTTAAAGGTAACAGCTTCATTACCCACACGCAATGTGATCTCATGCTTAAATACATCAATAAGAGCATGGCCCGTTTTTAGGAATCCTCTTCCAAGAATGAGAGGAACCTTTTGATCTGCGTCAAAGTCAACAACCACAAAGTCAGCTGGAAAATGGAACTTACCTAATTTCACAAACACATCCTCGGTAATGCCGCGAGGATGAGATATGGTACGATCTGCAAGCTCAAGAGTCATGCAGGTAGGAGTAAGAGCCGGAAGAGAAAGTTTCTTCCATACTGAATGAGGCATCAGGTTGATGCTTGCACCTAGATCGGCCAAGGCATAGCATTCAACCATTCCCGAAAATACACAAGGTAGTAGAAACTTTCCAGGATCTCCAAGTTTCTCGGGAAGCTTTTTCAAGATAACTGCTGAGCAGTTCTCATTTAATGGAGTTTTAGCCATTTCAATCAGTTTTTCCTTGTTACTTAACAAGTGTTTGATTGTTGATGCAAACTTGGGCATCAGAATGATAGCATCCGCAAAACTTATGTCAAAATGTAATTCTTTAAAGATTTGAAAGAATTTGTCCATTTGTTGACTAGCCTTCTGATGCGTGCGATGTGTCGTTGCGGTTTAGCAGTATTAATGCCTACTCAAGTTTTAAATTTATATTTAGCCGACTTATCAATAACACACACACTTAACGAGCAGTGTACCCGGTCAGTATGAATATAATGGTAAGTAGAGTGTCGATCACTAAGAGTGGAACGTATTATCTAGTTATTCTAATCAGTATTTTAATATATTAAGTTAGCTATACAACCTAATCTAACGCAAAGGGTTCAGCCTGAGAGACTGGCACGATTTGGTTGCAATTAAATAATAAACTAAACCAATAGGCACGAATCAGCAAGTAGCACACACGTACACAGATAGATACTTGAGACAATAAGAGGGCTGTCCTTATGATTAAGTAGTTTGTCACTTGTTTTATTGATAGCTTTATATGAAGTGTATGTAGTTAATCCTTTCTCGTTGGTCCTATTCTTATCGGCGAGTAAACCCTTAATGATTACTTATGTCTAAAAGTTATTCCTAAGTGATCAATTTAGTAACAACCGTGGGAGCCACATTATTTTCCGCAGTCAAATGCGCAGGCCACTAATAAACACAGAGGTTATCAATGCACTAATAAGTAGTAACCAAAGACATCAACATATAAACTTTAATTGATGGGAAAGCAGTTTTAAGGGAGTGCAATCTTTCCGTTGTCACATTACACAAGCCATCAATCCTGATGAATTAAAGTTTACTAACACAATAAAACAATACTACTTAATGAATTAAACACATGCAGCACCTTCTTACAGCTCTTGTATCTTCGTTCGGGTGTGTCTTGTGCTGCTGCCTTGACTGAATTCGTCCTAGGGTTTCTGTACTTCGGTCTCGTATATAGTATATGTCTCTCGAATTCGTCTGGTCTTGGGGTATTTATAGTTTCCGTCTGAGGGTAAGATGCGGCGCATCTAGTAAGTAGATGCGGCGCATTGACTTAACTTCGCGTGGGGTCCAAGATTATAATATTCAGGAATATTCGTATACCGCCAGAAGATGCGGCGTAACTCCATTTATAGATGCGGCGCATGTCCTCTTGTATCTTGGACCGTATCTGGTGAAATATTGATAGTGATGCGCCGTATGTAATGAGTGAGATGCGGCGCATCTGGAGCAGAATGTCTTGATCTTGTACATTTCGGTAGACTCTTAACTTCTTGCATGTTTTGCTCCATAATTAGTCCAAAATCGCCAAGTTTCACCAAATGCTTGTTTTTACCTGAGAATTACAAAAGTAAACGATTAAGTATCAATCCTCATACATAATATAATAAAACAAGTCAAATTAATAGGATAAATGATAGTAATAAAATGTACTTATTTGAGTTCATCAAATATCCCCCCACTTGAACTTTACTTGTCCCCAAGTAAACCTTAGAATTAATCTTATGAAAATGTATCCTAAAAGATATTAGGATTTATTTTTATATTTAAGCACGTATTCATTTTTGTCATAATCACACAACTAAACACTTAACGAATTAGAAGTAAAATAAAATAATTTGATAAAAGCAAATCTAATCGTTTAACTGTCCAGTCGCGACGAATATTCTATCATAAGCTTGGCAAGTATACACATCTCCACCACTAAAGCCAAGGAATAACAAGTCTAAAACGGTAAAAAGGGTTTTTAGGCTTAAAGGTTAATCATTCTTAATCACTATCGATCTCAAATTCCAGAAAAGGCGACAAAATCACAAATACATGATCGAATCCATGAACACGATACTTGCAATTGCTCAAATCCTTAACTCGAATAGGCTAAAGATAGGTCCAAACTTTACCAATAATAATATATCAAAAAGGGCGACAAAATCATAAATACATAGCCGAATCCACGACTACGATACTTAAGATTGCTCAAATCCCTAATCTCAATAAATCAAAGGTTTGGTTGGATAAAGAATAATAAAGGGTATGGATAACATTTGGGATATAAATTGGTGTAAAATGAAAAATAAACAAAACAAATAAATTAAAATCCTAAGTGTGGTTAATCACTATCCCAACCATCCCATGAATAAGACTCATATCATTGAATAACTCACGCTTTAACACTTGAAACACACGCTTTAGGTAGACACGAATTATACTCAACAAGATCTCAATCAAAGAATAAACCTTAGTTGACGTTCCCATAACTGCCAACTCCCATTCAATCCATAGATATAATATACAACAATTAGTGGTCATATCGACCACTTAATACAAAACTTTACATAAGTTGGTTAAAAACAAACATCCAACTTTTCCTTTTTTTTTTCTTTTTCTTTTCTATTTTTTTTTTTTTTTTTACTTGAAAACATAAACAAAGATGTGTAAAAATTCACCACATCACTATAATGATAATTCTGGATAATTTTTCCATACTTTTCATGACTTCAGAAATAACGGTAATAGTGAAAGTAGTAAACACACGAAAAATAAACTAAAAAATATACAATATTTACTTTCACTCCAATTGCATTGTGCAATTTCCCGACCTAACCATAGATAATGAATTACGCACACGAACACAGGTAATGTAAGGAAACTCACTTTGCCTATAGCAATTAACCAAACCACGGATTCTAATCTACAGGGTAGGCTAAGGTTTAAGGTGTAACGAAACATTTTAACAAAGGTGTAAGAAACGAAAGGAATGGCTCTGAGTGTTTTTCTAGGGGTATCTTACTCTAAAAATGAGAGTAACAAAAGGGTTTATACGGGGGTTAACTAACCAGTGTAGTTAGTTAATAACACATAACATATAATAGGCTATTTGGGTGAAATCCTAGAAATTTACCAATTTAGACAAGTCATTCCAATTATATAAGTAATACTCATTATGGTGGTCTCGAATAGTATACAAGCCAAGTTCTAAAGTTTACAAGTCACCGGCACACTCATAGATTTGTGAATTTTGAAAAATCACAATTTTTGAAAATAACGTCATGTGTGCAGCTATGCAACTTAGACTTTAAACAAAAACATGCTAAAAAATTTTAAATTTTGATATATTAAGCACTTTTTAAGCATATTTTGAAAAGTTTAGGACAAGTAAGTGTTAAGTGTTCTAATTCTCCAATCCCCCCACTTAAGTTAAACAACGTCCTCGTTGTTTGTATAAAAGGTTAAAAACTGGAAAATAAAAGAATTAGAACAGAAAAACTCCCCTGAGATTTGCTCGGTATGATCCTCCATTTGTATAGAGCAAAAATCATCTTCCTTGTGGATTAGAACGTTTAATCTTCATATTTGATGTATCCACAGGAAATGCAGGAATCTATAATACCACCAAGGCTTTAAAACACACCTAAGATAAGAAAGGTTCAAACTTGCATAATTCATTAGTAGTTAGGAAAAATAAAACATAAATAATAAAAATGAAAATCATCAGGTCAGTCGATGCGCCGTATCTTATGGAAGAAGATACGCCGTATCGAGCCTGGAATAATTACGGATCAGAATAGAAGATGCGCCGCATCCTTAACCAGGGATGCGCCGCATTAAAATAAACTGATAAAAAGTTTAAAGTTCGAAAATAAAAAATGCAGAAAAATAAAGATATGACCATTGCAGGAGATGCGTCGCATCTCAGAATTGAGATGCGCCGTATCCTCTGCGGCCTGACTGACTCGACACAAAAACAGAATAATAAAAATTTCTCCGGGTTGTCTCCCGGTAAGCACTTGTCTTTATTCCAGAGTCTTCAAGTTAGACTCACGTTCAGCTCTTCATTCCAATACTTCAGGTTCAAACTCCACCACCTCGTTCTCATTATCCTCAATTTTATTATCAAAGTATTTCTTCACACGTTGCCCGTTTACTTTGAATATATAACCATTTTTATCGCATATTTCAATAGTTCCATATGGATACACTTTCTTGACAATGAACGAACCCATCCATCTTGATTTAAGTTTACCAGGATACATCTTTAATCTTGAATTAAATAGTAGCACTTTCTCTCCAATAGTAAACGTTTTATTCCCACGTAACCTCGAGTCATGCCATCTTTTAGTTCTTTCTTTGTAGATCTTAGTATTTTTGTAGGCCTCATCTCGTAGTTCATAGAGTTCATTAAGTTCCATGAAATGGTTCTTCGTTGCAGCTTCCATATCCATATTACAATTTGTCAAAGCCCAATATGCACTTTGTTCAATTTCGACCGGTAGGTGGCATGCTTTTCCGTATACAAGACGAAATGGAGTGCATCCCGTTGGTGTCTTATAGGCTGTACGGAATGCCCATAAAGCATCATTTAACTTGTCAGACCACCCTTTTGGATTATATCCAGTCGTTTTTTCAAGAATTCGCTTTATAGCCCTATTGGTTACTTCGGTTTGCCCATTGGATTGAGGATGGTACGCGGTGGAAACCCTATGATATACCCCATATTTCTGCAAGGCTCTTCCCAGATGGTGATTACAAAAGTGTGTTCCCCTATCACTAATCAATGCCTTAGGAATTCCAAACCTAGAGAACAAACTTTGCAAAAATTTAAGTACTACCTTGCTGTCGTTTGTTGGTAATGCTTGCGCTTCGACCCATTTTGATACGTAATCAACAGCAACCAAAATATATTTATTCCTTTAGATTCAGGAAACGGTCCCATGAAGTCCAATCCCCATATGTCGAAAACTTCACACACATGGATATAGTTTTGCGGCATTTCGTTTCTTGATGTTATATTCCCGGATCGTTGACACGCATCACATCCTTTTATATAGTCTTTTGCATCATCCGACATAGTGGGCCAATAAAATCCTGCATCAAGGATTTTTCTTCTTGTGATGACTGCACCGTGATGTCCCCCCGTTGGCCCTGAATGGCAATGTGCCAATATAGCTGGGATGTCATCACCATCTACGCATCTTCGTATAATATTGTCAGGACATAATTTAAAGGCATAAGGTTCATCCCAAATATACTCGCTAGCGCGAGTTAGAAACCTCCTTTTCTCATCGGATGTTAGCCCTTTTGGAATTTCATTAGCAACAATAAAGTTTATATAGTCGGCATACCAGGGTTCATTATTATTGCTCTTAATTCCTACCATCATAAGGTGTTCATCAGGAAAGTCATCAGCGATTTCCCTTTCGTCAAGCACCTCCATATCAGGGTTTTCAAGTCTAGATAAGTGGTCAGCAGCTAGATTCTCGGCACCCTTTTTATCTTTAATTTCAATATCGAATCCTTGGAGCAATAAAACCCACCTAATAAGCCTTGGCTTGGCATCCTGTTTATTGAACAAATACTTCAAAGCAGAATGGTCAGTGTAAACCATAGTTTTTGACAATATAAGATATGATCTAAATTTGTCGAATGCAAAAACTACTGCTAAAAGTTCTTTTTCCGTGGTGGTGTAGTGTTCTTGGGCATTATTCAATGTTTTGCTAGCATAATAAATTGGCTTAAATTTCTTATCTATCTTTTGGCCAAGTACAGCTCCAACAGCATAATCACTAGCATCACACATTAGTTCAAAAGGCAAATTCCAATCCGGCAAAATTATAATAGGAGCGGAAGTTAGTTTTTCTTTAAGTATATTAAATGCCTTTTTGCAATCATCAGAAAAATCAAACTTCGCTTCTTTTAGCAATAATTGGGTCATAGGCCTAGATATCATTGAAAAATCCTTTATGAACCTACGATAAAATCCAGCATGCCCTAAAAAACTTCTAACACCTTTTACATTAGTGGGGTAAGGTAGTTTAGCAATTACTTCAATTTTAGCTTTATCGACTTCTATACCTTTCCCAGAAATCTTATGTCCCAACACAATTCCCTCTCTAACCATAAAGTGACATTTTTCCCAATTAAGAACAAGGTTAGTTTCTTCACACCTAGCAAGCATTTTATCAAGTTTAAAGAGACAATCACTAAATGAGTTACCGAACACCGAGAAGTCGTCCATGAAGACTTCCATAAAGTCTTCTACCATATCATGGAAGATAGCTGTCATACAACGTTGGAAAGTAGCAGGGGCGTTGCATAGTCCGAACGGCATTCTCCTATAAGCGAAGGTTCCATAAGGGCAGGTGAAAGTCGTCTTCTCTTGATCCTCAGGGGCAATTGGTATTTGGAAGAAACCTAAAAAACCATCTAAAAAACAATAATAATCATGACCTGATAGTCTTTCTAACATTTGATCAATAAATGGAAGAGGGAAGTGATCTTTTCGCGTAGCATCATTGAGTTTGCGGTAGTCGATGCAAACTCTCCATCCGGTAACAGTTCTTGAAGGGATTAGTTCATTATCGTCATTGAGTACTACCGTCATTCCTCCTTTTTTTGGTACAACGTGGATAGGACTGACCCACGAGCTGTCGGAAATTGGGTAGATAAGTCCGGAGTCAAGTAATTTCACGATTTCATTTTTCACCACATCTTGGACTTTTGGATTCAAACGCCTTTGAGGTTGGATAGTTGGTTTGAATTCATCCTCCATAAGGATTTTATGCGTACAAAATGACGGGCTAATTCCCTTAATATCAGACATACTCCACGCTAATGCTCCTCTTCGTTTATATAGTACCTGCAAAAGGGATTCTTTTTCTTTAGGCGTTAAATCAGATGCAATAATAACGGGCGAATTAGTATTTCCATTTAAATAGCCATACTCCAAAGTAGAAGGGAGATCCTTAAGCACAGGTTTAACATTATCAATTTCAGTAGCACTAGCGGAATAAACTTGTTCTTTAATTATATTGCTGCTGTCATCAGATCGATGCGCCGCATCGATATTTTCGATGCGCCGTATCGCGTTACATACAGCAGAGTCAGCAGCTAAATTATAATCAATAGTATTCTCATCAACTTGATCTTCTATAGCAATTGTGTTTTCTAAATTTTTAAGCAGAAAAGAATCAAGCAAATTACTTTTTAACAATTTCTGAGTAAATTGATTAATCGTGTCGTCAGAAACATCGATATTATAGCATTCATCGTCATCGGAATTATCTTTACTCATAGATTGTTCCATGTTAAACTCAACCTCATCTTTTCCTATGGTAAGAGTTATCTTTTTATTAAAAACATCAATTATGGCCCTAGCAGTGGCTAAAAATGGTCGTCTTAATATTATAGGAGTCTTAGAATTTTCAGGCATATCGAGGATAACAAAGTCGATAGGTAATTCAAATTTATCAACTTTTATTAATATATTTTCAGCTATTCCTAATGGGTATTGTATGGACCTATCAGCTAGTTCTAAGCACATTCTAGTAGGTTTTGGTTCACCAAGACCTAATTTATCATACATAGAAGAGGGCATAAGACTTATACTAGCTCCTAGGTCGGCTAAAGCATTTTCAATATGCAAATTTTTAATTTGACAAGGAATAGTGAAACTCCCTGGATCTTTTTCTTTTGACGGAAGCTTGTTGAGCAATGCTGCTGAGCTTCTTTTCCCCATTGTTATGGTGCAAGCCTCTTCAAGTTTAGACTTGTTTGTAAGCAAACTCTTTAGATATTTAGCATATTTTGGCATTTGCACTAGGGCTTCCATAAATGGTATGCTTAGTTGCAGCTGCTTGAGATTCTTCAGGAATTTCTTTTGATAGGCCTCTTCTTTCTCTTTCCTTACCCTATGTGGGAAAGGTAGTGTTGATCGTTTAGGTTCAACAGAAGGTTCTTCTCTGATTACAGGTTCCGGATCAGTCTCTTTTGGTTGCTCTTGCTCAGGTGATAAAGATTCAGGGGAAATCTTGTTTGTACCGTCATCCTTGGGTGTCTCCCCGATCTGAAAGGTCGACTTACCGCCTCTAGTTGTAATCCCTTTCAAGTCTTGCCTTACCAAAAGAACCCTGTTAAGCACCGTTGACAATTGGTGCACTTCAATTGCCAATCCATAAATCATGTTATTTTGTTCCTTTAGTAACAGCTCATGACTGCCTTTGAATTCATTAATAAAGTTTCTTGCTTCGTGATGTTCTTTTTCATTGGCTTGAGCGATTTGTAGTGCAAACTCTTCCATGGTAAGATTTCTTCGGGGTCTTCCGAACAAGTTGGGGAAAATATCGAACATTGTTCCTGAAAATCAAAGAGAGATAGATTTCAAAGTAAAAGTTTCCAGGTATAAGGGTCAGAGTATTTTCCGTTCGGAGATAAGAAAAATAAAAGTTACTGATATCTGCAGACGATGCGCCGTATCCAAAAAGTTGGATACGCCGTATCTTATAATCGTTAAAATTAAATCAGACTTTATTCAGAAAATAGATACGCCGCTTATAAATTAGAATGCGCCGTATCAATTTTAATTATCAAAAATCGATATTTATAAAAATTAAATGCGTCGTATTAACAAAAGTTAATGCGCCGTATTTTCGTTACGTTTCAAAATATAAGATTTTTGATTCAGAAGATGCGCCGTATCGATAAAAATCGATACGCCGTATCTGTTTAATAATTCGAAAACTGTTTTTAATTAAAATAATAGATACGCCGTATCTGCTAAAGCAGATGCGTCGTATATCGTTAACGTTTAGAAAATTTTTTTATCAAAAACAGATACGCCGTATCTTGGGGAAAGATGCGTCGTATCGAATTAATTAAACGCGTTGTATTTTATAAAAAATTTTGAACGCAATACGCCGTATCTGAGAGATCAGATGCGCCGTATCGTTCGATTTAGCTCAGAACAACGATAGCAGTGTGCAAAAATACGAAAAAAAATAAAAACAAATAAAACACACGAAAATAAACACAAATAAAAGAACACAAATAACACACAAAAACAGAAAATATGCAAAATAGTACAATGAATGCAAATTAATCTAATACACAACAAAATTAGCGGTTAGATAAAAAATAAAAAAAACCTAATTAAAATACTAATCAAATTAACAGATAATAACAATTCACTCCCCGGCAGCGGCGCCAAAAACTTGATGCGCGTGATGTGTCGTTGCGGTTTAGCAGTTTTAATGCCTACTCAAGTTTTAAATTTATATTTAGCCGACTTATCAATAACACACACACTTAACGAGCAGTGTACCCGGTCAGTATGAATATAATGGTAAGTAGAGTGTCGATCACTAAGAGTGGAACGTATTATCTAGTTATTCTAATCAGTATTTTAATATTCTAACGCAAGGGGTTCAGCCTGAGAGACTGGCACGATTTGGTTGCAATTAAATAATAAACTAAACCAATAGGCACGAATCAGCAAGTAGCACACACGTACACAGATAGATACTTGAGACAATAAGAGGGCTGTCCTTATGATTAAGTAGTTTGTCACTTGTTTTATTGATAGTTTTATATGAAGTGTATGTAGTTAATCCTTTCTCGTTGGTCCTATTCTTATCGGCGAGTAAACCCTTAATGATTACTTATGTCTAAAAGTTATTCCTAAGTGATCAATTTAGTAACAACCGTGGGAGCCACATTATTTTCCGCAGTCAAATGCGCAGGCCACTAATAAACACAGAGGTTATCAATGCACTAATAAGTAGTAACCAAAGACATCAACATATAAACTTTAATTGATGGGAAAGCAGTTTTAAGGGAGTGCAATCTTTCCGTTGTCACATTACACAAGCCATCAATCCTGATGAATTAAAGTTTACTAACACAATAAAACAAAACTACTTAATGAATTAAACACATGCAGCACCTTCTTACAGCTCTTGTATCTTCGTTCGGGTGTGTCTTGTGCTGCTGCCTTGACTGAATTCGTCCTAGGGTTTCTGTACTTCGGTCTCGTATATAGTATATGTCTCTCGAATTCGTCTGGTCTTGGGGTATTTATAGTTTTCGTCTGAGGGTAAGATGCGGCGCATCTAGTAAGTAGATGCGGCGCATTGACTTAACTTCGCGTGGGGTCCAAGATTATAATATTCAGGAATATTCGTATACCGCCAGAAGATGCGGCGTAACTCCATTTATAGATGCGGCGCATGTCCTCTTGTATCTTGGATCGTATCTGGTGAAATATTGATAGTGATGCGCCGTATGTAATGAGTGAGATGCGGCGCATCTGGAGCAGAATGTCTTGATCTTGTACATTTCGGTAGACTCTTAACTTCTTGCATGTTTTGCTCCATAATTAGTCCAAAATCGCCAAGTTTCACCAAATGCTTGTTTTCAACTGAGAATTACAAAAGTAAACGATTAAGTATCAATCCTCATACATAATATAGTAAAACAAGTCAAATTAATAGGATAAATGATAGTAATAAAATGTACTTATTTGAGTTCATCACCTTCTCACGGAGCTTTTGCTCATTTAAGCGCGATGGGTAAGGAATATAAGGTTTGGATTTAGGGGAAATGACTTCAGGAGTCTCAACAGATTCAAAGACAACTCCTGGTTTGGATTTCTTTTTCGGGACAACCGGAGGATGGACTTGTGCTGTACTTTGTGGGTTTGGAATTTGCACTTTGTCCGTTGTATCCTCCGTCTCCTTTTCCATTTCATACAACGGAGGAGGAATAGGACCAGAGGGTCCCTCATAAGCAGCACCACTCCGAGTGGTGATAGCTTTGACGAAAGTGGTATTTTCATCATCATCACTGTCATCAAGTACACTGACAGGAACAGCATTGAGCATATCGGAATAATATCTGGCTGTTCTTTGCTCACTAAGTTTGTTTGACAAACTTTTAACCGTAAATCGTGATAGAGTAGGATCTATTCTTGACGGCTGAGGAGCAATGGTAGGTGTAGAATTTTGGACAACCATAGGTTGGACGTATTTAGCACTTCCATTGTTAGTGGGAAGTACCGGATCCTTTATCACCTTGAGTCCAACATGAGCTTTACCACTACGTGTAGTGACAGCTTTGAGTTCGCCCCTTGGGTTGACAACAGTGTTACTTGGGAGACCTCCCGAGGTAGAAGGTAGATCATTTAAAGACTTTTTTATATCATTTATTTGGGTAACCAATAACTGGTTTGTCTTATATTGAGTCCTGTTTGTTTCCTCTTGAGATTTTATGAATTGCTTAAGCAACTCATCTGAGGACGTCTGATTTTGGTTTTGGACATTCCATGGTTTTTGGTTAAAGTTACCCTGATTCTGACCTCGGTTTTGATTGAAATTTTGAGAATTGTTGAAATTTTGTCCCTGATTTTGAACAAAGCGAGTTTGATTATTCTGATTTGGCACAGGTGGAAAATCAGGTGGTACCATAGCATTCGGTGCTCGGTACTGAGTTTCAGCATGCGGTCGGTACTGATTTTGGTTTACTGCAGCTACTGGAGCTGGGTAAAGAGAAGCATCGGTTGCTTGACAATCATAATACGCATGTGGGCCACCACAAGTTTCACACACTTTGTTTATTGCTTTGATTTGTCCCGGTTTATGAATTTCACTCTTCAATTCTTTCATTTCCTTCATCTTACAACGCATTGCGTCTGTTAGAAAGGCTAACTCTGATGAGTTACCGGAAGAAGAAGCAGGAGTGACCGGAACATTCACTTTGTTTCGAGAAATAGGAACTTTTGATTTATTTTCACAAATTTCAACCACCTCTTTAGGTTTACGATTCAAGATATTGCCACCGGCGGCTGCGTTAAGTGCATCTTGATCGTTTTGGTTCAACCCATTATAAAACGTATTTATCTGTTGTAACTCCGTGAAATCGTGATGTGGGCATTTTCTTAGGAGATCTTTAAATCTGTCCCATGCCTCTCTGAAATTTTCATCAAAACCTTGACGAAATCCAACAATTTCATTTTTTAGATTAGTCGTCTTTGATGGAGGGAAGAAATAATTGACAAATTTCTTTACGAGATCTTCCCAGGTTTCAATGGATCGAGGGGGTTCTTTATCCAGCCAAATCCGGGCTGCCCCTTCGAGTGAGAATGGAAATAGCATCAATTTGATAACTGTTTGCGGCACATTCTTGTAATTGATTGTGGAGGTCAACTTGTTGAACCAACGAATGTGTGCATATGGATCCTCTCGTTCAAACCCGTGAAATTGGTTTGTGGACACGAGCTAAATCAAATGTGTTTTCAGTTCAAAATGATCAGAATCGATGGCTGGTAAAACGATGGCATCTCCGTAACCCTCGGTGGGTGCCTGGAGCATCTCAGCCATTGTGCGTTCGTCTGCCATATTATCAGTGGGAACAGTACGAATCTCGGGTTCGACTATTTGGGCAGCACGTCTACGATTACGTCTTCTCGAAATATCTACGAGTTCACGTAAAGGGCTCGATGACGTGGAAGAACGAGTGCGCATGCACTAAGTAAAATATTTTAATTAAATCAAGATCGAAGCAAAGCACAAGTGAACTTAAACCAACAATCAACAAGCATACGGTAGCTCTCTAACTGAAAAACGCACAGAGTGGCGGAGAAGCAAAGGTGGGCAATTAATGCTCCTTAAAAACCCGCTTCTTTCAGTTCGACAATTTAATGTCAAACTATCCTTAAACCTCCTTTATAGTTTGTTTATCAATCAAAGGTGAGCCGATATTCGCAAGTGATACAGAGGCAAGTTTTAAATCTGATGTTTGGGAACTTATTATGGTCGTACCCCCAGTTAGGTAGTACTCTGTCTTGGTTCTCGATGGTAAATTTTATTTGTTGTTATTTATTAAACAAAGAAAACGGAAAATGTTTTTGGGCTTTTTATTTTATATATGATAATATATATAGAAAAGAAAAGAAAAATATTTTTGTATTTTTATATTTTTTATGGGAAATAGGAACTTCTGGAAGAAGGATTTCAAATCACTAATCGCTTAAACTCTAAACAATATTGTCGCACACACCTCCCCGGCAGCGGCGCCAAAATTTTGATCCTCTCCGAATACACTTATAAATAAATGCAGACAGCGGATACACGTGAATAATTACAAATTACCCCTTTGTGAAAAAGGATACTTGCAAAAACTCACGTTTGTGTGTGTAGTGTGAAACCAGGTAAGTGATTACCCGGATCGTTTCCCAACGAGGTGTGAATGGGCAAACTGTGGAAAGCTTTGGATTAGAGTGACTGATGAATTAGATATTTTGGATTTTGCTTTTTTAATAATTCTAATTAACAAATGAAAAACAAATATACAAAAGAAAATTAAACGTGATATAATAAATAACCTGAAAACGCGTAACAGGAAATCTAAAACGGGACAAAAACTGAAATATATAAAATTAAAACCTAAAAGTGTAAAATTACTTAAAACTTATTTTAAAACTAAAATTATATTTTTTATACTTTTTATCGAATTATTATTAATTATTTATTAGTTAATTACTTTTTAAACTATTTAAATTTATAATAAATACTAAATGAGCAAAGAAAAATCTAAAAAATTTTCTATAAATATTATTAAGTGAAAAGAAGCTAAGAAAATTATAAAAATGAAAATTACTTAATTAAAAATTTAAAAAGATAAAATCTATTAAATAGAAGCTATCACTTATTTTCTATTTTATTTTTTCTTAAGGTCTAAAAAGATGTTTATATTTTTCCTAGAATCTAATTAATGAAAGAAAATTATGAAAATTAAAATTATATTTTTCTGATTATTTGTCTATTTATTATGATTTAATTACTAATAGAAACTAATTTAAAAAGATTAAAAATATCAAATGACTTAGGAAAAATCTGAAAAATTCAGGTTAAGTCTAAATTAATATTTAAAAGCTAGAAAAATTAAAATCAAAAGTCTAATAAGCCCTGATAAGCAGTTTGGCCAATAAGCAGTTTGGCAAATAAGCCAAAAATAAGCTAATAAGCTCAAAACTTAACCAAAAGCTCAGAACAAGTTTAATATACTATTATAAGCACAATACAACTGAAAAACACAAATAAGCACAATGAATAAGCAAGATAAGCAGTAGAACAGTTGGCTAGTTTATGCAAAAAAAATCAGGAAAGTAGCCAACTAGCAGAGCAGATTAAGCACTTCTAATAAGCTAATGTGTGGAATTTTAAGGGGGCAAAATCTAGCTGATACTACTGGCTATCCTAAAAACCAAAAAGCCCCATCTCAAACAGGCCGATTGAACTCCAATTAAGCCCTAGTTCAGATGGTGAAAAGCTGAATAAGCTAAGCAAGGTACTGCTAGAGTGAAAAAGGTACTGCTGGGGAAATTAGCAGGCCTATTTTAAGCTATCTGATAAGCTATGAAATGGAATCCAAGCACAGAATCTTAAAGCCTACTAGGTGAACTACTTATACACCAAAAATCAAAGCCTCAGCTTATTTGGATAAGCCACAAACAAGCTGAGAAAAGCAGCTATGGCCACTCAGTATATACTGAGTCTGCTGTGTGCAGGCTTGGTGTGCAGAGGGCACAAATCCAAATGACCTTAAACCAACTTTGGTGTTTACTCTAAATGAATCCAAAAGACCTCAGTTGAGCCAAGAAAAAGGCCACAAAGAGCTTATAGCTTAAAATGGCTATTTGGACTTTTAAGGTTCTAAAAATTGCACAGAGGTCTCAAATCAACAAATCCAACCAAATGGACTTGGAACAATTTAGAAACAGCTTATTATGATTGATTTAAGCTAGGTCCAAGTTGGGAAAGTGGTCAATGAACAGTACAAGCTTGAGTGAGCTTGTTGACTGCATAAACCAAACACCCCTTTTATATGGTCTGTGATGATTTTTCAAGTGAGACACAATATTTTAAATTAAGAGATCTAGTTTTACTGATTAATTAACTTATTTAAATACTGATTAACAACTTTTAAAACAAAATTAAGTAGTATGTTAAGCTATGCTACTTATGACTATTTTTGGTTTTTTAGAGTTTTTTAAGTAAAATGAAAGAAGAACTATTTAACTACTGATACAACTAATGAAATATGTTTAGAAACTATCAATAAGCAGAAAACTATTGCAATAAGCTAAAAATAAGCAGTGGTACAGTAATATGGAAAATTAAGCCAAAACAGGAAAATGAGGCTTACAACTGAAGTAGCTTATGAAACAGAGAACAAGGACCAAGAACACTTCTAGCTTGTTCACACAAGCTAGAAAACCCAGAAAAGCCTTCCTAGATAGCTTAACTCTTCTGAATAGCTTATTATGAGCTTATGTTGACTTTTGTTGACTTTTCTCCATTTCTTGGATTAGAGCAGGATTAAACTAAAATAAACTTACCACAAGCTATAATAAGCTTGCATAAGCTTATAGAAACAACTGAGAAGTTATTTCAATTATCAATTAACTAGGTTCGAATTCTCAGTACACATAGAATTTTAGAAACAAGAAATTATCATTAACTACTGGAATTTGGACAAAGATTAACAACAAACACACTAAAGTTAATTTGTATTGATTGTTAAAACTTGAGATTACAATTTATTGCTACTGAAAGTGAAATACGATTTAAGCTAATTTATCTACTTGTTAACTACTTGCCATAAAAGGCTTAAAAAAGGTTCTATTTATACTAAACTATTAGGGTTTCCTTTGTCTTCATTCTCTGAACAAATCCCAGCACTTGGTTGGTCTTGAAATCATCTCAGCCTTTGATTTTACTTTTTGGCGCCAAAATTGAGATAGTGGAAAAATACCACTAGTTCTGATAACTTGGGAGGATGAAGAAGCAATTAATGCCTTTTGGCATGTTAGGTAAGGTGGTGGGTTGTCAGAGAGGCGGTGGAGGTGGTGGTATTGGTTTTGGCGGGGCGGTATTGGAAGGGATGAGTTTGACCGAAGTCAAACTCTGGGTTAAATAAGAGGGTTGGGTCGGGTTTATGTTTTGGATTGGGCTTGGGTTATTATGTTGGGCTGGGGTATGTAATAAGGGTTGGCTTGGGTTATTTAATATAAGGGTCCGGTTTTGGTTTGTAGATATTTAAGCACAAGGACCAATTTTGTAATATTCTGAAATTGAAGGGTTGAAATTGTAATTTTACCAAAGTTATCAAAAGGGCTAAATTGTAACATGTGAATAGCACAAGGGTATTATTTGATAAATTAAACTTTTTAAATACCCGAGGACTAAATTTGCCAATTTTGAAACTTGAGGGGTAAAAATTGCCAATTATAGAAAACTTTCATCCAGGAACTAATAGTGAATATGTTTGATTTCCCATGGACTGATGTTGACTTTTCTTTCATTTTAAACCTTCAGGGACTAATTCTGCCAATTTGTGAAACTTCAGGGACTGAAAATGACAATTATGCAAACTTTGTTCATTTTTCACTTGTTTTCAATCTTTTTGTTCCTGAATCATATAAAAACACATTTTATGATATTTTCTATATTATGAAGCATATCTGCATGTTTTTAAATGTTTTTGCAGACAAAATGTGACAGAAATGATGAGTATTTAGACACTCATCAAATAGTATAAAATAATCATTAATTTCACTCTAACTTATCTCTTGTTTTGTAGACTCGTGCAGTTCTGCAAGTTCAAAAGTACAATCGACCCGAACGATTATGGAAGATACATTTTGTTTTGTATGCAAGTAAAGGTCAAGCATGAGTTAAAAGTACACTTATCAACTATCAAAAAAGAAAGAAGAAGAGTAACGACCTTCTCTAGATAAGACTATAGTAATATCCTAAGTAACCAAATGGAAAGAAAAAGGTAGAGATGGGAAAATCTAGTCATTTACTTATTAATGGGTCGATTCAAGTTATGTTTTATCTCTAAAGGGTAAAATAACTTATTTATTGATATCATTGATAATAGTCATGATTCAATGAAGAAGTATAAAATATGTCAAACGATGAAAAAAGACTTCTCAGCCTCGTCTCACACTTCTCAAAGGGATTCATGCATCCCGACAACTCAAAAATGATCATAAAACACACATAATAAATGTGTTTAATTGGTTATGAGCAGTTGATTACATGATTGGTAAAGAGAGAGAGAAGGATAGTATTAGGGCACGTTTGGTTTATACCTTTAGGATTCAAGGAATTGTTTCATTTCAAAGTTTAATTGTTTGGTTCAAGCTTTTGGGAATTGATGTGGGCCCAAGAATGATAGATTGATTCCTAGTTAATACGGTGTCTTTTGCAAATAAAAACATATAATGGGCCCTACATTTAATCTTCACTCACAATCTATACATAAATTAATTATTAAAAAATAAAACTATCTCACTTTCTTTCCAATAAATTAT
The DNA here is from genome assembly GCA_021014915.2 of Artemisia tridentata subsp. tridentata. NCBI lineage: Eukaryota > Viridiplantae > Streptophyta > Magnoliopsida > Asterales > Asteraceae > Artemisia > Artemisia tridentata. Next base: position 509,713,593 of record CP139508.1, read on the forward strand.
TTATCAACTATTAAAATAAAAATTTTAATAAAATATTAATTTTTTCTCTTACCTCATTGAAAACTTGTGGCAGACAATCACTGAAATGAATCTTTTATATAAGAAAGTGGGATTTGACTGGGATGCCATGCAAACATGGAGTGGCATCTATCTGGAACATGGCAGAGAATGGTTTGGAACCTGGGATACCTGAGTCATGGGTACACCCAAGTTATTGGCTAGCAACTTGGGAGGAAATGTATACCTTTAAGATCAACCCTTGTGCTGGTGCAGATATGTGGCCTCCATCAGATAGCCCTATAATTATAACCCCACCAGATTATCACACTCCCATTGGCAGGGCTCAAAAAAAGAGAAAGAAGAGTGCTGCAGAGTTGTATGATGGAATGGTAAAGAATGGTAAACTGAGTAGGGCTGGGAAAATTGTGACTTGTATGAAATGTCATCAGAAAGGTCACAGTAATAGATCTTATAGAGGTAGAAGAGAGTCTTAGTCTACTGAAAGTACATCACAGTCAAGCAAAAGAGCAACACAAGCAAAAAAACCCACTAAAAGACCATCACAGTCAAGCCAAAGAGCAACACAGTCTACCCCATCTCAAGTTGCCCCAGAAGTGGTACCATCTCAGTCTGCAAATGTGCCATCTCAGTCTGCAAATGTACCATCTCAGACTGGAAATGTGGTACCATCTCAGTCTGCAAATGTACCATCTCAGACTGCAAATGTGGTACCATCTCAGTCTGCATCAAGTTTCAGGTTTTCCATGAGAAGTGCAAGCAGACTATCACCTATCAAAGCTACTAAAACTGCACCAAAACCTTCTGAAGGTCCAAGTGGAAATTGATGTGTTTTAAGACTTGTGTTTTGTTTATGTATTATGACTTTTGGTTATGTGTTTTAAGACTTGTGTTTTGGTTATGTATTATGACTGTTGACTATTATGACTTTTGTAAGACTATTATCACTTTTGTATTAGGAAATGTTTTATCAGTATGGTATTTGCAGTATGTTTCTTATTTTCAGTATGTTTTATGACTTGTTTGTTCATTGTTGTGTGACTGGTTTTACAACTACAAACAAACCAAGTTGACCCATTTGACATGTTAAATAATTCAACAACAACAAATCTTGAAAAGTCATAATATCATTCCATTAACTTGATGCCAAAACACAAAAGACCTACTGACATTATCTAATACATTACAGTCACTTCAAACCAACAACAACCAACTTCATTTAAGAAGAAAATACAACACAAATAACAACCAACTAAACCCTAACATGATCTCCAATCTTCTTGCTTCACCTTGGTATCTTGCAACAGTACCTTGTAACCCATTCATGTTTCGTAAAAGCCCAGGAATAATCTGAACAGCTCTTTCACAAATTGGTGGGTCGTACCAATCAATAATGCCACAATTTGTGCCCTAATAAAAAACATAACCAAATTAGGGAAAGTATATGATATTTAAAAGATCTCATAATTAAGGTCTTACCCTTCTAGAACAGCAATAGAAACGCCTTCCTGGATTAATATCAGTCCATGTTGTTCGAACAATTGCTCTCGAATGGCACCTTGGACAATGAACCATGGTTGTGTGTTATGCGTGTTTTTGGATTTAGGTTTCAGTGGAAGTGAGTTAGAAAAGAGAAGGGAAGATTATATAAAGAGGATTGATAAGGAATGACCAATTTGCCCTCAAATTTTAGTCAACTAAATGAGTTAACGGTCAAAGATAACGGGAATGTTAACTTTGGACTAAACCTGTTACAGGTCAGACAAAATGGGACATGATCCGTTACAAATGAAACTATTGGACCAAAACCGTTATACCCGGTAAACCACGAGGACCAAAAATGTAGTTAACTCAAGATTCTAATTGAAGCATTTGATACCTTTTTTATGCAATTAATCATCAATCCCAAATAAATGATTAATCCCAATCCCAATTTATCATATAAGAGAGTTAGTACTTGCTACCTTATTGTCGTCAATCACATTCAAAGTGGTCAATATACTTAAAAATTGGAAGGCGAGTAATAGTATAAAATAATCATTAATTTCACTCTAACTTATCTCTTGTTTTGTAGACTCGTGCAGTTCTGCAAGTTCAAAAGTACAATCGACCCGAATGATTATGGAAGATATATTTTGTTTTTTTATGCAAGTAAAGGTCAAGCATGAGTTAAAAGTACACTTATCAACTATCAAAAAAGAAAGAAGCTAGAAGAGTAACGGCCTTCTCTAGATAAGACTATAGTAATATCCTAAGTAACCAAATGGAAAGAAAAAGGTAGAGATGGGAAAATCTAGTCATTTACCTTATTAATGGGTCGATTCAGCTTATGTTTTATCTCTAACGGGTAAAATAACTTATTTATTGATATCATTGATAATAGTCATGATTCAATGAAGAAGTCTAAAATATGACAAACGATGAAAAAAAGACTTCTCAGCCTTGTCACACACTTCTCAAAGGGATTCATGCATCCCGACAACTCAAAAATGATCATAAAACACACATAATAAATGTGTTTAATTGGTCATGAGCAGTTGATTACATGATTGGTAAAAAGAGAGAAAAGGATAGTATTAGGGCACGTTTGGTTTATACCTTTAGGATTCAAGGAATTGTTTCATTTCAAAGTTTAATTGTTTGGTTCAAGCTTTTGGGAATTGATGTGGGCCCAAGAATGATAGATTGATTCCTAGCTAATACGGTGTCTTTTGCAAATAAAAACATATAATGAGCCCTACATTTAAACTTCACTCACAATCTATACATAAATTAATTATTAAAAAATAAAACTATCCCACTTTCTTTCTAATAAATTATTTATCAACTATTAAAATAAAAATTTTAATAAAATAATAATTTTTTCTCTTACCTCATTTTCTTTCATTCTAAACCGAATCAAAATCCGATTCCAAAGCCTTTTGCAAACAAAACGGGCCCTTAATGATCTAAAAGTAAATTCCATTATATATTTGTTGGAAAATTGGTTGGCAAAAGTGACTTTTGACCAACTTTGGACACAATTATTTATATGTATGTGTCATATATATAAGTAATAGTTTGTAGGTTTGCGTTCTCCTCGAAGAGAGCTTCGCAATGAGCCTTAATGTGTCCAAAATAGAGTTGATGTGAATGAGATATCGGGTCTCAAAGTTAGGCATTCGGTACCATGTCTAAAGAGGAAAAGTAGTTTATTTTCAATCCCACATCGGTGGGATGGGTAAACTTGAAGGGAGTCTATTGTGTATAAATAGAGGCCCTAATTCCACAAGTTTTTCACACATCAAATCAATAAGTATTATTGATTTCCAACATAAGGAATACGCATCTCGTAAGATGAAATTCCTGGCAGTTTAGTTAAGTCCGACAGTACAACTTACTGTTTTGGCTGTTGTACCCTGGGAAACAGACGGCGAATCTGTTTTAAGGGAAACGTGTCAAACACGTGCCTCGGCTTTTAGTGCTTCGTTGCTGATCTCCGTTGGTGATCTAGTAAGTCTTTTTATTAGTTTATTGTTTTATTTAATTATCATTTATATACTGTTAATTTTATTTATTGTAATTTAGATTTTATTAATAAAGTGTAACCGTTTCCCTACAATATTGTCAAGTGAGGGGCTTCCCGAATACACGTAATTAGAGTGTATGCTTATATATTGAAGTGTATTTTGGTGATCTTTATTATATTAGGCACTTGATGAAGTTGAAAACTTGTGGCAGACAATCACTGAAATGAATCTTTTATATAATAAAGCCTCAATTAAATGCAGCTCTCTCTCTCTGCAGGTACATACCTTAAGCTTCAAAATATTATTTCTAATGCCTCATGTTCAATTTCCTGAAAGCAAAGGCAAGTATACTTTGACACATTTAAACGAGGGCTGAACTCCATAATCCTCTGTCCACACCATTACGTGCTGAAGTTAGACAATAATAAATTGATGTTGACTTCTTTTTTTTTTTTTTTTTTTTTTTTTTTTTTTTTGTGTCGATATATGATGAAATCCAGGAAGGGACTGATTGTGGTTTTGTTTTTCAAATTTTTTGTTTAAACCCCTGAAGATAATGTAGATTCACCCACCTTTTTAAAGTTTTATTTTTTCATACTTTTGACACATATAACTTTTCACTCACTTTTCACCTAAAACAAATTTACAAATTTTTTTGGTTAAATTAGGAAATATTTAAGGCTCTTTTTATTAAAATTCTTTAAAATAAAAAATTTATTACTCCCTCCGTCTCAAAATAAGTGTCCAGTTTGACTTTTCAGAGTCAAACTGGTTCAACTTTGACCTTAAATATATTTTGGAATAAATTGATTTTTTTGAAATAAAAAAGTCTCCACTTGTGGGTTTATTTTATTATATAAAAAAGATTAATTGATCTTGTAATGAGCTAATTGTATGTAATTTTTAATCTTAATAAATAAACAAGTATTTTTTTTAATCATCTAAACCAATGTCAAGTTACTTTAGAAAAACCCTATATATCAAATGCTACAAAATCAAGGCTTTATTGCTTTACTTAATAGCCGTATAGCATTATTGTTGTTATTATACAGTATTACATGCATGATACTATGATACCGGTATGTTTGGCAAAAGTAACTGTTGCTGGAACTGTAGATGGTGCTGAAGGTGGTGCTGGAGATGGAAATTATAAAAAGAGATTATTTATACAAGCTACATGAAGTAACCTTTGATTTTCAGAGATTATGGAAGATTATTTTTTTATAATCTTTTATAAGTTCTGTCTGCCAAACAAATATTATTTTTTAAGTAGCTTATTTTTTTAAAAAATAAGCATAATCTCTCCACAATCTTTCATAATCTGATGCGCCAAACACACCCATGATACTATGATACCCCTAAATTAAAAGGGTAAAAGCTACGAATTGCCAACGTATTTTCAAAATTGTGCCGACTTGAAACACATAATATTTTATTCAAGGACTTCAACAACGTACTTTCAAATTTTGTTCCTAGATAACCAATATAACCCTGAAGTGACTATATTACCCTTGTACGACCGTTAGTCCTCTTGCATCGTTAGTCCTTTATACCAACGGCCGCTAGTCCTTTTGCACGTTTTAGTTGGTTTTTGCACGTTTTCGTCCGGTTTTACACGTTTTCGTTCGTTTTTACACGTTTTTGTCCGTTTTATACGTTTTCGTTCGTTTTTGCACGTTTTCGTCCGTTTTTACACGTTTTCATCAGTTTTTACACATTTTTATCCGTTTTTACACGTTTTCGTCCGTTTTTACACGTTTTTGTCCCTTTTTCACGTTTGCGTTCTTTTTTGCACTGTTTCATCCGCTTTTACACGATTTCATCCGTTTTTGCACGTTTCGTCCGTTTTTACACATTTTCATCTGTTTTTACAAGTTTTCGTCCGTTTTTACACGATTTCGTCCGTTTTCATACGTTTTTATTCGTTTTTACACGTTTTCGTCTGCTTTTACACAGTTTCGTTCATTTTTACACGTTTCGTTCATTTTTGCATGTTTCGTTCATTTTTGCACGTTTTTGTCTATTTTTTTACGTTTTCACCAATTTTTACACTTTTCGTCTGTTTTAACACATTTTATCCGTTTTTACACTTGCAAAATTGAACTAAAACAGGGGAAAGTGTGCAAAAACGAACAAAAACATGTAAAAACGGACGAAAACGTGTCAAAACAAATGAAAATATGTAAAAACGAACGAAAATGTGTAAAAGCGGACGAAAACGTGTAAAAGCGGACGAAAACGTGTAAAAGCGGACGAAAACGTCTAAAAACGGACGAAAACATGTTAAAACGAACGAAAACGTACAAAAAGACTAACGACCGTTAGTATAAAGGATTAATGATGCAAAAGGACTAGCGGCCGTACAAGGGTAATATAGTCACTTCAGGGTTATATTGGTTATCTCGGAACAAAATTTGAAAGTACGTTGTTGAAGTCCTTGAATAAAATAGTATGCGTTTCAAGTCGGCACAAATTGAAAAGTACGTTGGTAATTTGTAGCTTTTACCCAAATTAAAACTATAAGCTATTAACAATAATTACAATGATATTATCACATTATCATAGTAAATACAAAATTAACTAATAAACTCATAGTTCCTACGTAAAGTGAGAATGAGATACATTATATTATGTTAATTAACTAAATCATGATATTAAGAATTTAAAATTTACACACGTTTGAATTTGTTGGTCATCATAATATTCGGTCCACGCTATCCTCCAAAATCTCCAAAATTTACACATGTTTGTGGTGTTTGTCTTACAAAGAAAAATCAATCACTTTAAAATGTGTGAGGCCTCAAGTTTAATTCCTGCTAGGTGCAACTTTGATGTGGCCACGGCAACCTTCTAAAAATTGAGGGATTTACTTGGTTTGAGTTTGTGTGGCCGTGGATTCAAACCCCGTGGATTAGTCGGCTGAAAGGTCGAAAACCATGGTTACCCGAAAAAAACAATCATAAAGTAATTAGATCAATCACTATATTGACACACATTTTTATATAAAAAAAGTAATTAGATCAATCAAGCTTTATTTTTATGTTTATGAAATGTTTCATATTGTAGCAAACATACAACATAGACATTGTTCTTCAACGCCAAAATGCTACATGTACCCAATCACCATCGGGACGATGAGATACAAAAAACCCATCTGGACGTACTGACCAATAACAATGTTGAGTAGCGAATGGTTGTTTTGGTGTAACGCATATATGTCGAACAGGGTCGTCAAACAAATGTAGACTCTGAATTTTCGAACCACACCAAAAGTCAGCAAAGTAAAGACTTCTTCCATCAAACCTTTCGCAAAAAGTCCAATCAAAAGATCCCTTGAATGGAATGGTGTGAATTCCACGGTCTTCGTCTCCTGATTTGACATGAACAATGAGATCATTATCAGGCATATCACTCGTTACAATAATATGCCATTTTCCAAGTAAACAAAACGCATGTGTTAGAGAAGCATATGTGCATGTTAGAATGAAAATGATGAACAACTTATTCATCTCACAAGACCAAATTGTACATTGTACGTGCACTTGGTTGTCTCTATTTATAAGCTCATGTTGAAATGTTTAATTAATGATACTTACTGAATATTATTATGTTATGTTATATTACGGAATATTATTACGTTATATTATATACTTAAATGTCTCTATTTATTATGTTATATAATATATTTAATTGTCTCTATTTATTATGTTAAGTTATGTTATAAATTTAAATGTTACATATATTTAAATGTTATGTTATATATTTATATGCTCATGTTATATGTTATGTTATGTTACTATATACTAGTTTTAGATCCTTATTTACGAACGGAGTTTTGAGTCTGATTTATGCTAGAACCATTTTATCATATTATACATTAATGATAACATTTAAAAGCAGACTTTGACATTGTTAAATTTTAATTTGTTGGTGTGGTGAATACATATTTGATATGAGTAGGTATTAGGGCCCGTTTGGTACCCTATAATGGGAATAATGGAATGGAGTGATTCCAAATAATGGCATTTGTTCAGTGGATGTAGATATTCTGAATGGATATCATATGAAAAGAAGGGTCATACTCCATACAACACTATGGCGAGGATTGTAAATCTATCATGGGTCAACATAAATATTTTTGGTATGAGATGAATTACTCCCGCTATTCATAAATTGATAAATATGAGCACTAATGGCATAAGATGAATTACTCCCAACCAACTCAAACATGTGACCATTACATTTGCAAATTAATATTCTAAAGTTGAGTTTAGAATGATGCATTTGATAAATTTGGGTGGTTGGAAGTAGGATATACGAGGATACAAAGAGGTATAGCTTTTAGTTTCTTATTTTAATCCATTCGATGTCCATGCACCTTTCTGCCATATATATTATTTGTACAATAATGTCAAGGCTATGTTAAAACTTAAATTTTTTTGCTCTTCTTTTTTATTATAATGGGTCGGACATAACCTTTTCACAGTGAAATAAGATACTCACTGCACTCATGTTACAGGAAGTGAAATAGGGTAGTCCATTCATAAATATCTTTATATAACATGTTTGATCACGTAGAACTACTATAGTTCTTAAGGCTGCATATGCGCAGGCTTGCATGAAGTGAATTAAGGTCAAGCTAATCCAAATTTTGACCCAACACTTCTGAGCATCATATACAAGTTATGTAGTCCATACAAAATATGTAGCCATGCATATTAATATCATAAAAGGTATTAACGACACTAGAACATAATAACTTCGAAGGTGGTTCTGCTAATTCTTACTAAATGAGACAGCAACAAGCATACCATAAACATGTACAATTTTAGTCAAACACAAAGATATTGGAAATTAGAGTCAAATGAAGTCCTTAGTTATATTCGACATAAAAAGTCATTAGTTACAACATAACATGATACCAAAAAGTCTCCAAAAGCTCGAAAAACAAGCTAATCCAAACAGTCCTTTAATACCATATTATATTTGACGAAAGAAGTCCTTAGTTATGTAAATTGCTATTTGCATTTATAGCTATTATTTAAAGCTACACCAACAAAATTATTATGTTTGGAACTGCCATTTTGTTTTGTGGACTATAACTAAAGCACATAAGTTTTTAAGATGTTATAATGTCATGCTCTTAATGTGCTATTTATACTTTAATTCTTTTTACAGGTCTGAAGCAAGCTTTATCGCGGAAGTGGTTAATACAATTGACCGTCAAGCACATCTAAAGTCATGAAAAAGGGGATACCACACTAAATAAAGTCATGGAAACTGAACCACAGTCGTGAAAACTGAACTTTGTACTAGCCCCTTTTATGTTACATCTTTTACAATGTGGTAGTTGCTGCACTTGAGGACAGAAGGAGATCATCGGAACAATGAACGCACTCGACACAATGTAGGTAAGAGTTTCTTCTTATATAAATGTGAAGGACCTGGCAAGGAGACATGGACGCGTTAGGTAACGAGCCACAACGGGCTGGGTTTCTTGGCACTTGCAGATTCACCACTTTTACACCATAAAGTTCCAATATAAATATTAGGCAGTATATGTTAACTTATTTCTCTTCCAAGTTCTATTTTAAAGGATTAGGCTCACCACATTTTAGTATTTGTAAGCTGTACGAATTGTTCTTCCTCACTTTCACTCAATGTACGAATTGTTCTTCCTCTGTCAGTTTTAGTTAACACAAATTTTTAATGATTTGTTTTCTACCCATTGAGTAGCTCTTTTTAGCAGCAACGAACTATATTGTTTCCTACTTAGCACAAGACCATAAAACAAGGAGGTTATTAGCAGCACACTGTTATTATATTATCGTGTCTCTAGTTTACAATTTGATTTTTCTAACTAGAAATTGGTAAATGATGCAGAATCAGTAAAATCTATGCCTACTTAAACAAACTTCGTTTATTAAGTCGAGTCAATCAAAACTAAGCATATAATAACAAAGACATTTGGGCTTAATTTGCTAATAAGAATCCAATATCTTTACAACTTATATAAACAGAATCAAGATTGAGACAATCTTCTATAAATATATCAACTTTTTAATACTTGGTTGCAAATTTTATTTACAGGATGTCTATATTAGCCGATACCACTTGAAGATATAACGACGCAATCGTTATAGATGAAAGTCGAGACTCGAAGCTGACACATCAGTTTTGGTGTGAGAGACAAAAGAAAAAGGCTTAAGTTGTGCGTTACGATGATGAAAGTCACCCATGTAATTGATACCTTTTTCCTTGAAACAATTATATCTACAAAAGCAAACTTCGTTTATTCAGTTGAGTACCCCCGATCAAAACTAAGCATGATAACTAAATACGCCTAACCGTTGCAAAACCGATGATTCTTTACAATGAACAAAGCCCGTGCATCGGACGGGCCATGATGTTTCGTACTAAATTTAAAAAAAAAAAGTATAAATAGCCCATTTCATTTCTCACACAAATCACATAAGTAGCCCAACAAACCATCTTCCGTTTTTCTTTGCGGTTGATGCAAATTTACAGGTCTTGAATCTTGATATCTCCAGGATCGATATGATCAAACAACATCATGTGTATAATCATACAAGAATCAATAAAAAGAAAACAAGGAAGATTGGGTTTTGAACCCTTGTATAATCTGATATAATAAAAAGTGAAGGGTTAATGTTGATTACGGAATTTGGTCCTATATATACTAAATGAAAAGGTGTGATGAATCATTGTGATGATTCACCAAAAGTCATGCCTTTTCAATAAGTAACTGCCATATTTGACAGGTCATTGATCCTACACATTCAACCTTATTGGTTGATAATATCTGTCTGCAAATGAATACATAATAAGTACAATTTATACTAAGAGCATTTGGACTTATAATTCCAACACTCCTCCCTAAGTTCAAATGTTCCTTTTGTCTTGAATCAGACAATGATTGTGAAGTCATCTTTGTTGTCTGTGCTGTCCTTGGTCCCTTCCATGATTCTACTTGATGTTCCTTGTTCAAAGTGAGTGCTGGTATTATGTCCTTGGCATATGTCAGTGGTGTCTTCAAGTTTTACACCAAAATGCTCAACCTTTTAGGATTTTGAATGTCCAAAGCAGAGGCTTTAGTCACTAGATCTTCCCGACCATCTTGGCATATTTCTTTGCCTTTTGAAGCATGTCCTTCTGCCTCATAATGTGACACCCTTGCTGTTTTACAATGACAAAGTCATTGTCTTCTGCAGTTACAGAATTCTGTGGACACATATAGTCAATATGTCCATCTTCTTCACAAATATTGCATGTGTGTGTGAAGGTAACTGCTTTCTCTTTGTGTTGTTCTTCCTTTCAACTTTGAGACCTTCACAACCCCGCTTTCTTTCATCTTCTATGTGACTGTCACAGCCTCTCCTTCATCATCACAATGGTTTTTCTTCGTTTTCTTGATCATTCAATCTATCACAGATCGTCCTCTTGGATAATTGCCTCACACAATTAGTCACTGATGCATCACGCATTTTAATTTGTAACTGCCTATTGCAGTTGTCTTCAATTTGCCTCACATAATTTTTCTTCATAATCGAATCACTCGATCTTCTACACCGATTCGATCGGTTTTGTATTTCTTCAATCTTCTTGTTCCTTGATCTCTTCTTGCTCATGCCTTGTCCCCATCATCTTTGGCATCCCGCCTTTGTCAACCATCTCGGTTGTAGGGTTCATCACGAACCGGGGTTTACTGCTACTTCTTTTGAGACTGCTGTCTCCTTTTTTTCTTTGGTTAACCACCATCTCGGTGTTGTAACCGTTTCTAAATCCTTTTTTCCTAATTTGCATGGCTTCCTTCATGGTGATTGAACATGAATTGTTGTTGTTTGATCCCTTGTCGCTCTGATACCACTGTTTACGGGTCTTGAATCTTGATATCTCCATATCTCCAGGATCGATATGATCAAACAACATCATGTGTATAATCATACAAGAATCAATAAAAAGAAAACAAGGAAGATTGGGTTTTGAACCCTTGTATAATCTGATATAATAAAAAGTGAAAGGTTAATGTTGATTACAGAATTTGGTCCTATATATACTAAATGAAAAGGTGTGATGAATCATTGTGATGGTTCACCAAAAGTCATGCCTTTTCAATAAGTAACTGCCATATTTGACAGGTCATTGATCCTACACATTCAACCTTATTGGTTGATAATATCTGTCTGCAAATGAATACATAATAAGTACAATTTATACTAAGAGCATTTGGACTTATAATTCCATCTTTCGTTTTTCTTTAAAGTTGATGCAAATCTCCAAATAGTTATATCATAAATGTTTACTCTTTCTAATCACTCAAATGGAACATCTTTCATTTTGTTTTACCAATTGGGCTTGATCCTTTTATCTACACAATAATGTGTCGTGTAAGATGTCAAGATGTCAACAATATCAATGGGAGATCCATGAACATTGATGAGGTGTAATTTCATATGCTTTTAAGGGGTCATTTAGACTCTAAATTCGTACATATTTGATCATTTATTGCCTTAAATCATTTCTATTTTAGTTTTAGGTACTTGGGAAGCATTTGCTGGAAAATGATGCATTTTGGGCTTGATTGGACGAGAAAACGAAGAAAACGGCAACAACCGAAAAACTGTCACTAAAATGGAGTTGCGACCACTCAGTGGATTGAGACGGCCTCGAGATGACGGTGTCAAGACAAAATTTATGAAGGCTGACGGCGTTACAGTTCCTAATTGATGCCGTCACAACTAAGTCGGTGCAAAAGAGAAACCCGAGATGATGGCGGGCTGCGGCGTCACAACTTACAAGTGACGCCGTCACGTTTGTAAAACTATATATATTTTCGCATTGTTTTCATTATAAATTGTGCAACTTTTGTATACCTTTGGAGGTCCGAACCCTAGCAGATCCTAGGCCTTTTTGCCACATATACTTCCATGTATTGAATAGATAAGTTATTAATCAATCATTCAATTATGTTTACTTATGATTGTTTGATTTTTTTTACTTGCTTTTCTTTTTATTACTGTGCTAGACTAAATTAATTTGTTATATTTTAAACTCTGCATGAATTATTTATGTTTCCCCATTATAAAAAAATAATGGGTGAGTACTGTGTCCATTATGTATTCTCTTTATCATCTAAAAGTTTTTATATGGCAAAAATATTTATACATATTATAAAGGGGGGAAATAAAGAGTGATAGCTAGGAAAAAAATTTGTAACAAATCTATAATTTACATCTATGAATTGAAATTCTTAATATGTTTTATATGAAGAATCTGAAACCTTAAAAACTACATTGATGTTCCTGAGACTGAAATTCTGTTCTAGTTCACACAAACCATAGTGTTTGTTTTTTTGTCTTCGAGTTCGATGAGTTTGATGTTTTTCTGTTTGAACACGATCCTTGAAACTTTTTGGTGACTTTAAACCCATCTGACCCATGTGCCCAATCCTGTTTTAACTAAACTTTATATTCGAACAGTTTTTGATAAACACAACCCAAACTAACCACTTTTTAAGTAAATGGGTCAAAGTGGTTCCTCTAATATTAAGTGTGTAAGTGCAAAACTATGAATAACTGACATATCCCCCATACACAAAAGGTAAAAGGCATCATAAATTGTAGTTGTAATTTTTAAGTGAGCTTTAGGCCATGTACTCCTTAGGTTCATTTACACTTATTCCATTGTTCATAAGGTCAGAACCTTACGTGGGACGAGTTTCTGCCTCATACAGCTCGGGCAGTTTCAAGCTCTTTTAAGAGGAATTTAGTACACATTTCAGGTCTTAACAAATGTGTGGAAACCCGTAACTATCCAAAACCCAATCCACTATGATGATCTTAAAAAAGCTAAAGATAGAACCACATTATTAGTTCATAGTTTAATGGAAATGTGGAAGTGCTTAAACAAATATAAGTGCAGTGGTTAAAAGATCATAAGAGTTGATAAAAGTGTAATACTACAAACGGTGGTGTAATTACATATATCATAAGCATGCATTCGAATAAAACTGTTGGCCATCTGCGCAAATTATTTACATAATGAGTAGCGTCTTTAACTTGAGAGAGAAAAAAAAGTAAATTATTATATCTAAGCAGGCCTAATCCTCTTGTTGAGCATGAGAAGGTTGAGGCGGCTGTTCAATATCTGGGGTGGTCTCGCGATGTTGGTTTGTCTCCCTCCATTTCAAGTATATGGTTCCGCACATTGCACCACCACCAAAGCCAGCAAAGGTAGCAAGCAAAACGGACAGAATCAGATGAAGCTGTAAATATCACAAATATAGTTAATTTATTCTGTCTTATTTCAGCAAAATTAAGAATGAACTTGCTTGAACCACTTACCTTGGAAACACGGAAGACAATTGCAAAACAAACCACTAGTATGAACTGCACGGTTGCATAAATCCATGCATACCTTCTTCTGACTGGACATAATTAATTTATTATTGCAAGTACTAAAAAAATGTTCCAATCCTTTAGAAAGAAATATCAAGAGGAAGTTACATACCCATTATTGTTGTCGCTATCATGGATCCTAGGAGACCAAGTATGCAACCAAATGGCAAGGATATAGCAATTCCAAGATTACCCATATCTTTTACCTTTTAAAAATTCAACATATATATGATCAGGAGCGCTAGTATAGCTTCTAAGATTATAAAAGATTAATGATTTACGATTACTCTTGACATACCAAAAATAGCTCCAAGAAGAGCAAGTAAGCAAGCATGCTCACAATCAGAAGAATAGGTGCGTCCTGCCATACCCTGAGAAACCACTTCGCATTGTTAGTTATATGCCCACGACCCGACCCAATAAGGCCTTATAAGGTAAAACTTAGCTTATCGGGTCGACCCGATAGCCTTATAGAGTTGGGTTAGGGTTTTATTTAGTTCGTTATCGGGTTGACGCTATTTAAACTCATAATTGAATTTCTTTATAAATATCTTATCAAAAGATACTAAATGATAAAAGGTAGATATTGATTCATTTTTTCATTTATTTATGATAAGTTTCATGTATACCTGTATGTAGTAGCAGGAGTATGCATAACACGCACGTTCATCACCTCTTGGTTGCAAATCTCACAAATTCTGTTACCTTTTCTGCTAAACCATTCTGTAGCACAATCTTCGTGAGCGAGGCCTAACTCCCCTTTGCAATTGCAAGCCAGCTTAAGGGCGCCCTCGTGAAGTTCATCCAAGCAGATTCTACAAACAGCAGCTTCTTCTGCTGCTGCTGCAATTAAGATGCTAAATCAGTTGGTTGTACTTTTAAAGATATGATTTTTGAGAAAGGTGTCTGGGAAGAAAAAAGTTGATCAAAGATTGGTCTCTAGGACTCAGAATCTAACATTCAACGAGCGGATCATAGGAGAGTTAAATTCAGAAGCAAATCTTCATGGTATTCAAAGCAATTCAATATCTGACTGAATAGGTGATGAATCATACAATTTCAAATGGAGGTAAGAATTCTCATCAGGGGCAATGGGGATAAAAATGAATTTATTATCTCTAAATTCTTGTGGTCTTGGCTGTGAAGTCGGGGATTAAAGAATTATGTGTTTCTAATAACATAAGTTTTTTGGGAATCAAAATGGGTCCAGGTTACTCATATGAAAGTTAATTCGATATGGTGACTTTGACTTTGATTTTTTTGCCTCATCAGAGAGCTGAAACAAGGAAAGGGTAATCAAAGAAGGGAAATTCTTAATCGTCTAGAAGATTTTGATTAAAAAAAAAAAAAAAAAAGTGGAATCGGGGTTAGTTGATGAGGGTGATTTGGATAAGCATTCAAAAGACCTTATTGAAATTTATAGGTTAGAGCAAAGGGACCTTAGATCTCTGAAACAACGTGCAAAATGTAAATGGGCGTCTTTGGGTGATGAAAATTCACGTTTGTATCATTGCTACATCAATAATACAAGGCAAAAGAAGTTAATCCATTTGATCCAGGGAGTAACATAATTCAAGTGCTGAGATTAAGGCGGCTGTGTGGAGTTGCGGCAGTGATAAAACACCTAGTCCCGACGGTTTTACCTTCAAGTTTGTTAAAAGTTTCTGGGATGTGGTAAGTAGTGACATTATGGCATTTTTTAAATTCTTTCATGAAGGTGCAGATTTGGCGAGAGGATGTAATCCAGCTTTTATCTCCTTAATTCCTAAAGTTTCTGATCCTATTACACCAAACGACTTAAAATAGTTGCTACGTATTAGGAGGTGCTTGTTTTAACTTTTATTCAATCTTATAAGCTTATTTAGGTCGGGCTTGCTCATATTTTCAGCTACATTTCCAGCTTATGATCTTATTTTAAAGTTTGTAAGACATAATAAAAGCTTGCAAGTCAGATAAAAACAGGTTAACTAAAAATAAGCAGAACAAAATCAGCTAAAACAAACAACCCATGTGTTAAGTTCTAATAATCACTTTGTAAACGTTTATCTAAACGCCTCTTTAATTACCTAAACGCCAAGATTCAAAAGGAAACATCAACGTTTAACAGCTAAGAGATCTGTAATCAAAACATATATCCCATCCCAACATAATAATGATACAAACACCCCCTTTATCATCTAAACGAACCCTATAAACATTCCACATGACCACCACTAACAATATTATTAACAATTACTAATAGTGTTAAAAAATGCAGACTTGGCCAGCCCAGTTTGTAAGTCAACTTTAAAGGGTACAACATTAAAGGGTAAAAGATATGGGTAATCTAATGATTCTGAATATGATTGTAATAAATGTTAGTGCCTCCTATTATTAATAAGTGTTGGTTGCCTGAAATTAGCTTAGTCGGTGAAGAAGACAAAGGGTACAAAAGTTTTGCAAAATTAAAAAAAATGTCGTGTTGAACAGTGGTGGTTGTGTGGTGGTAGAGGGTGGTGGTGGTGGAGGGTGGTGGTGATGGTAGAGGCGTGTGACCGGAGATGGTGTGACTGGAGATGTTGGTGGTTGGATCTTGGATATGTTTGTTTTATAGTAGCTCTGTTGAGTATAGATTATCATTTGTTATTAAATTGGTGAGCCCCTCATCTTAAACAAACACATTTAATCACTTTCATAGTCATAATCTCATTCTTACCAAACGGACCCTAAATAGTAGGTGTTAAGGGTTGTATGTGCCAAAAAAAAGTTAAGGGACCAAGAGTTTGAGTCAACGCAAACCACATGGACCATCTTTGTAATTTACTCTATGGGATAGGCAATGTTTAATATTAATATAAAAGAAAATTTGGAATTTATTAAATCAAAAATCATATATATTTAAGTTAATTTTTATGTTTATTTATTGTGCATTAAATATATAATTATTTTAAATATGAAAAAAAATAAATTGTTTAATATAACTTAAATATTGCCCAGTGGGTAATTAAATATAATTAATTTTTTAAATATGTTTGATTAAAAAAAATCTAAATACCTCCTTATTTGGTAAAAGTATGTGTAAATTCGTAGCTAAAAAGTTTATGTGTCAAAACTATAAAAAATTAAAACTTTAAAATCACGGGGGTGATTTACAAGACTTAAGAGTCAAAATTGAAAATTAAGAAAAAGCAAAACAATACATCACCTTGGCTGTCGACCCATAATTTCAACCAAATTTTCTTCAACACACAGTTCCAAATTGAAACCTAAATCAATAATTGGGTGATTCTAAAATAAATTCAATAAAGTTTGTTACAATATAATTCTTATTGCAGTGATTATGATGTAATTTTAATAATTTAATTATGGAAGAACAAAGCCTAAAGGTATGATTTAATGTCAAATTTGTTGATTTTTTGTTTTTTTTTTCCCTCTAAAAAGTGATACAGGGCTTTTAGTTATATTCTAAACAGGTTTGTGATTTTGCTTTTAATTTTGGGGAAAAAATTAGGGTTTGATTGAAGCTCTAATTGAGTTAAATTATTTGAAAGTTTATTGTGTCATATAATGTTCTCTTACTCATTAGTTTAATGTGGTGTCGTTCTAATCGCAGAGACAAAAGACTAAAAAGGAGGTGTATGATGAGATTACATCCAAAAACAATTTTTTCAAGGTGATGATTATATAACCACTTTATTTTACTTTTGGAACATTCTATATATCTTTAGTGTACATGACGTTTTTTATATCTTTCCATTGCTATATCTTTAGTGTACATGACGTTGTTTGCGTCTTAGGAAGAACAAACTAATTGTGTACCAAGTAGGGTTTGAAGTTGCGTCATTAGATTAAGACCTTATGTCTAAGAATTCAAGAGATATTTTTTAGACTTAAATGAGTTTTATTTGTAAGTTAGAATCAGGTACCATTTTTTTTTAAATATATCAAGTTGGTTTTTTGAAGCTATAATAATTCAAAATTTTAAAATTTCAATATGTCAAGTTTTAGTTGTTGGTATATGTATTTATATAGTTTTGACAGCTTATACTCTCATATGAAAGATGTGGATGTTTACAGGAATAAGAGGAGTGTAATAAAAGGAAGGTTTGATGCCGAGTTACAATGCTAAAGGTTGAGTTGAACCTATTTGGGAAACCATATGGTTAATGTTTTGTCGGGTCTGAATTAAGGTTTTGAAATTTCAAGGTTTGTTCAACTCCTCGAGATGCCAACATAATGAATCTTCTAAATTCAACCGCTAATCGTCGAGAGTAGTTACTTATTCATCTTATAAAATTGTCATTTTATTTCTCCATATGCCATACAATTGGTTGGGTCTTAGAAAAGACTTGTATGCAAAGTGATACTTTAAGACTAATACTGAAACGGTAAACCATCCTTATTTATCATATGTTAGTTATATAAGTGATCGAATTCGTTTATTTTTATGTCCCGGCACAGTGCACAACCAAATAATACCTATTAGTCTCAAACTCTCAGTTATCATCATGTTTATATGTTTATCACTACTTTATAATTGTATGGAGGTAAAGTTTTTAATAAGTGCCTATCAAAGTAGTCTCAATTCAATAACGTGGACCTTTGGTTTATAATATCGATTTTGTAAAGTGACGATTTGTTGATTTGTAGTGACATTTAGTACTCGAGGCTTTAGAGCTCAATTGGCCATGTAAAACATCATCAAGTTGGTATACTACATATATATTACATTTAAGTTGAAAATGACCATGACGATGTGTGTCTTTTTGCAGACATCGGCTCACCAAGTATTGCAAGAAAGAATCAGTGTACTACTATATTTGATTTTTGTCTAACCGAATCAATTTTGATTAAGTGTGATTTTTTTAACGACAATCAACTACCTAAATATATCACAAGTTTATCTTACATAACATGTTAGCGCTATGCTAACATTTGAAAAAAACGAGTTTGTTCCAAGGTGCTTGGAAACTGAGGTTGATTGCAAAATTTTCATATTTTTAATCTAACAAATAAAACCATTTAGGACACGTTAAGTTGTTTGTTTTCTAATCGATAAAAATACATAATTAAAAAATATATATATAGAAAAAATCCCGTGTGTGCACGGACATTATAACTAGTTACTTTAAATATGGAAAAAACAAATTGTTTAATGTGACTTAAACATTGCCCAGTGGGCAGTGTTTAGCAAAATCCATTTAATATATGTATTATCTTATATATTTATTTTATTTTATAATAACGTTTACAAATAATAAAAAACATGTTTCACAAAATCTGAAAAGTGTTTAGGGACAACGCAAATGTTTTAGCCCAACATGATACATTACAACCCACCGGGCTTGCCTATTTCCCAAATCCATAATTCTATACATACAAATGTTTTAGCCCAACATGATACATTACAGCCCACCGGGCTTGCCTATTTCCCAAATCCATAATTCTATACATATAAATGTTTTAGCCCAACATGATACATTACAACCCACCGGGCTTGCCTATTTCCCAAATCCATAATTCTATACATACAAATGTTTTAGCCCAACATGATACATTACAGCCCACCGGGCTTGCCTATTTCCCAAATCCATAATTCTATACATACAAATGTTTTAGCCCAACATGATACATTACAGCCCACCGCCCAAATCCATAATTCTATACATACAAATGTTTTAGCCCAACATGATACATTACAGCCCACCGCCCAAATCCATAATTCTATACATACAAATGTTTTAGCCCAACATGATACATTACAGCCCACCGGGCTTGCCTATTTCCCAAATCCATAATTCTATACATACAAATGTTTTAGCCCAACATGATACATTACAGCCCACCGGGCTTGCCTATTTCCCAAATCCATAATTCTATACATACAAATGTTTTAGCCCAACATGATACATTACAGCCCACCGTGTTTCAGTGTATTTACGTTTAGTGATTAACAAACAACTAACGTCAAGCAACTAAAGGCTATAAAACTTTGGATCGATCTGATAGTGTACATATATACAACAAAAACGTGACAACTACTACTAAGCAACTAACAGTATTGAGGCTAGATGTTTAAGGGAAAAATTCAAGCAACAAATAATGGACACAGATTAGCAGAAACCAAAACGCTATAAACAAAGAGAGCATGCAAAGTAATCGGTAACCAATATTTGTCTACAACTTTAAACGATGTTTCCTGAAGATGTAAGCGTCTGCTCCAAAGAGTTGGTCAAGGGTGTTTGCAGATTTTCAGAAACGATATCCTCAGAGTTTGAGAAACCCAAAGCGTTACTAAGCTCTATCCGCAAATAAAAGGGGAAAAAAATTAGCAAAGTTTCACTGGACTAAAAATAAGCCCAGCAAAAAAAAAAAAAAGCCCAGCAAAGTTTCTACTTTCCTTTATTCCACTGTGTTCAAAATCTAACATATTTTTTAGTAATAAAAAATAGAACATCAAAACAATTATGAACATATATGTTTACGTGGGACTTCCCTGCTATGTAAACCCGTCAATATTGAGAAGAAAAATTATAATAAAAAATAAATAAAAAAATAAATACAATTAATAAACTCACCAGCTTCGACTGTGGGTGTTCCGTGTGCATCTGTTGGAGTAGCAGGAATAAAACGAAAGACTCCGCCTTCAAGCAGTTCGGGAGCAGAATGCGAACGAGGTATATCAGGATGTTGGATCCAATTTTCCTGTAAAGCATTGATTAAAGCATTGATTTACAAGTTTTATGCCAAAAGATGAAACAATAATTATATGCATGGTTCAAGATGTACTTACATTTCTTCCATGCATAGACACCGTTCTCGCAAATCTAGCCTCCCTTCTCATTTCTTCCTGTAAATATATGGTTTTCGAGTACTTGATGACTTAACGAGAAGAATATTCCGTTAAGTATTTACTTTGGCCGTATCTTCGTTAACTGAAAATCAAATATTTTTTAATACTTTAATTAGGTTCTTTTGTTACTCAAGTCATGAAATCTTAACAAGAAAATCTACAGGGATATATATTTATAAAACTCAATTCTTTGCAATATAAAAAAAGAGCATAGTGAAACTACAATCACATTGCAGTGTAGAGTTGAGGAGATGGACATTTGAGACAAAGGAATTGGACAATTTTACGTCAACTAATCGGACCCGATGATTATACCTATAGAACTTCATCACCAGATAATCACATAGCAACTACTTATAAATTTCAATCAACATAACAATATTAACTCACAAATCACTCGATCAACAAAAAAAAACAGAACAATCAGAACCTAACTTTAAGTCTCGTAACATTCATAACCAGATCATCGCATAATAATGACTTAAAATCAACCAGTTTAACATAAAAGCCAAATTACCACATGACACATAACAAAGTAAACTTTATAACTTACGATTTCGTAACCAGATCATCACATAAAAATTACTAAATATACTCACATTTTTCAATACATTATTATTTAATCACTTGATCAGCACAAAATTAAAACAGAAGAATCAAAACCAAAGCTGCAGTTTTGTTACTTACATGACCAAATCATCGCATAGTAACAACTTAAAATCAATCAGTTCAACAAAATAAGCTCAAATTTTGTATAAATTACAGTTTAATCAATCAATCAACATCAGTAAGTACCTATTTCTTCACTTGTTACGCAAACACATCGTTGCATAACAGCAGCTTAAACTCGATCAATATTAACAAAAATAATGTTTGTTTAGTGGCAAATGAGGGTTGCTCAAAAGAGAGTGACAAATAAACTCGAACTTCTGATATATTTTCAGTGGCAAAATTGCTCTTTTAACCAAAAACCACATAAATATTTACGCATGTTTGTAAGACCAAGAGAATGATGAACTTACACGTACAGGAGACAAGAACAAAATGATCGAGATAATATTTCCTGAAAAACAAAACTTGTGTCATTAACGTACCTATAAGCACCTTTCTTTCCTTTTTTAAACAAAGAATATATATTAATATATATATATATATATATAAGAAAAGAAGGTTACCTATGACACCAACAACATTACGAGCTAATTTAAATCAGCAGAAACGATGGCTTTGGATGAAATGTGTTCATTTGTGTTAATATGTCTGTGATGTCTGATTCTACAGGTAGTCACATATGGGTAGTGGTTAGTTGTCAATTGTCATTGTGTGGTTTATATATGTATGTAGTGTTTTATATATGTATGTAATGGTTTATACATTTTTTTTTTTTTTTTCAATTCTATTGACTTATTTATGTATTTTCATTAACAATTGTAGTAACCCAAAGTTATAGTAACAAATAAGGTATTAATATTGTGAAAGGGAAATAACTTAAAGCATTTTTAAGGTGTAAATTGGGCATAAAAAGTTTTTTTTTTTTTTTTTTTTTTTTTTTTTTTTTTTTTTTTTTTTTTAACTTATAAAACAAATTAGTTACATTTAAAAAAATTAATGAAGAAAAAGTATTACAAAAACTGTTACATGTTTTATATGGTTTATCTTTAAATATTTACAAGTATAAACTATTTTAACAAACATTACTAAAAACTTCAAAACTTCAGCTTAGCTATCCATCTAATTCGGCAAATATACCAAACAGACACATATTCTATTAATGGATTCAATCATGTGCTTGTTTAATTCGCCAAATATACCAAACAGACACATTATTCAGTATATCATTATTCATTGTTATGGTTTTTTTTTTGTTTGCTCTTTCTTATTTTTTAATTAACTTGTTTAATTGATCATGTGGTCCTAGCTAACTGTTTGAATAGCTCCTAACTGTTTGAATTTGAGCTAGATTTAGTATTTTTGTTATTTGCATAATTGCATGTATGTGGTAATTTGTTGAACTTAATGATGTTGTGGTCCCATTTGTTTCTGAATTTGGATATGTTTTAATTGATGTCTTCTATGTCATGAACAATTCAGTATTAGATGATCATAGTTAGACTAGTTGGCGCTTAGGGTCCATAAGATTTACTTAGCTAGGGTTTTTATTGTTGCATTATACTTTATTTATAGTGAACTATAGTAAAGTGTAACCTACGGGGTTTAACATTTAACAATCACGAATAACAAAATTATTTGGAGGTTGATGAATCCGTATATACGTTCATCACTTGAATTTAAATTTTAAGTGCTTAATTGTGAGTAAAGTTGTTGATGAGAGTCACAAATGGGTCTTTAATTATTGTTTAGCCTCCGTGTAAGTGTTTTGTACTTTCATTAGTGATGGAACTCAAGGAGATGATTTTAAGGATTTTCGTTATGTATTTTTTTTCTTTTTTTTTATCTTTCTTTAATTTCATCTATATATTGCATGGGTCTTCCCACCCATTATGAAAGTGTCAAAGTGCATGTTAAGAAGAAACTTTAAAAGTGCTATTTGAGTATTCTTTATCAATTACAAAGCTAAACGTTGTTATTACAAATACCATGCATATATGGATATTCTTTTGCAGCAACTTAGTTGAAGCATAATTAAGTTGTTAAGTTTAACTATCAAAGGTCTAGATTTTTTATAAAAGACAAGTGAAGTATGAGAAAACAAGTGAAAACAGTTCTTTTGACAAGCATGGTGAATTTTGCTCCAAAAAGAAAACAAGCATGGTGAATACTGACACGTAAGATCAATGGTGGATTAAGACCTTGACACATCCCTATCTTTATATTTTAGAATAGACGTATAGTTGAAGACTTCAACTTACGATACTAAATAAGGTTATGTTTTAATTATTATTTTTTAATTTATAAATTTATAAATTATAATATATATATTGCCGACGGAGTAGAGAAAAAAAATGATGACATGACATTATATGTTAACCGTCGGATCAACCTAAGATTTAATCTGAGCCATTTAAATTGCTGTTTGACTTTGACTAAGACTAATTTATTCACAGGAAAAGATGGTATTTGAGGGGCAAAATTCATTAAGATGATGATAACTAAAAACAACAAACTAATCCTATTTTCTTGGCTCTTCTAAATCCTCTTTCTTCATCCGACACTACAATGCTTCAATTGTTTTTATTGAAATAGATTATAAAATACCTAATCTACAAAACTATCAAGCAAAAGTTCTTATTGTATATATGCTTAATTATAAATGTTGTTTTAAGTAGAGCATTTACATATTTTACACGACAACAACAAAACAGAACACGTGCTTTAATAATCATATATAAATCTCGATATAAGTTTAATAAACTAATGAAGCTACTAATGATTTTACCTTGCTGTAAACTCATGGAAAAGCAAAATTGATTTACGTTGCTTTCAAACTTCAAATTCTATGAGATATATGGTTTCAAGTCTTTTATTCCGTTTGTATTACTCTTTTGCATAAGAAATTATGGAAACTTTGATTTATTTTTGTATATACTCTGAGTTTCTTTTTAAATTTTAGAGACTAAAAGAAATGATAAATTTGTGTATATTAAACTTTGGGCATTTCAACGCCAAATATAACAGGTTTACGTGTTTTAGAAATTAAATATTATAATTCAATAATTTATATAGTATTTTTCTTAAGTTGTGTCTTATTTTGTTTGGGTAACAATTATTTAGAGATCAAAGGAGTAGATAAGTATATTTTTTCTTCCTTTCAAAATGAATACCCGATCAACGCATGGGTATTGCACTTGTTCATTTTGTTGATATACTACACAAGTAGAAGATAAATACAAAAAATATAGATAAGATGCAACTAACAATAGGATTAAACTTTTTAAATGATTATCTTTAATAATAAAAAACTATAATTAAAAATCATAAGTCAAACAAAACAAAGATTAAATTATTTGTTTTTTAATAAATAAAAATATATCATTCAAAACATTTAAAAAAAAAATCACGCGCGTGCGCGAACATTATAACTAGTGTAATTTAGAGCGTTTTCCTTTTCTTTAGCTTCAAACGAGTCATGCAACCGAAGTTGGCAAGACAATTAAAAAAAAAAAAAATACTGTGAGACATGCAAGTATATGCACGACAACAAGCACAATAGTCTTAACTTGTTGCATAATTATACTAGTTCTAATGCCCCTTTTTCCCTGATTTTTTTAACGTGTTTTTATTTAATAAAAATAAACAGTAATTATACAAAATAGGACCGAATCTATCAGGTTACTTGTACATTTTGCTGTTGCGGTGGCGGATACCATGTTATTTGGCGAGCAATATAGAGGCGGCACTCTATAACTTCTTCTTCTTTTTTTTTTCTTTTTTTTTTTTTTATAAAATTCTATTGACCTATTTATGTATTTTCATTAACAATTGTAGTAACCCAAAGTTATAACAAATAAGGTATTAATATTGTGAAAGGGAAATAACTTAAAGCATTTTTAAGGTGTAAATTGGGCATAAAAAGTGTTTTTTTTTTTTTTTCTTTTTTTTTCTTTTTTTTTTTCAACTTATAAAACAAATTAGTTACATTTAAAAAAATTAACGGAGAAAAACTATTACGAAAACTATTACATGTTTTATATGGTTTATCTTTAAATATTTACAAGTATAAACTATTTTAACAAACATTACTAAAAACTTCAAAACTTCAGCTTAGCTACCATCTAATTCGGCAAATATACCAAACAGACACATATTCTATTAATGGATTCAATCATGTGCTAGTTAATAACGAGTGGGAGGACCCGCGCGTTGCTGCGGGAATACGGTACTAAGTCTTGTTTGAAAGTTAGTCATTAAGGACTAAATTTAAAAAAGATCGATAAACCAAAGGACTATTTTTGAAAATTAATTGTGGAAATAATATGGTTTTTTACGTAAAAAGTCCCTAAAGTTCTCAGCGCGTTGAATCGTTAGTCCCCGAAGGTAACCAAAGGGCAATTTTTGAAAATGGACTAAATTTGAAAAAAAAATAGATAAACCAAATGACTATTTTTGAAAACTAATTCTGGAAATAATATGTTTTTTTTCATAAAAAAATCCCTAAAGTTCTCGGCGCGTTGCGTCGTAAGTCCCCAAAGGACCTACCTTGCAAAGACATTTTCACCTTAGGGGCTAAACTGTACATGGGCACTGTTTTGTCCACTGTAGCAGCTACAGTGCTCGGCTACAGTGGACCTTCCCATTTTTAGTATAAAGATATAATTAAGGATCCAGATCCAAATCAGAAACCCAATACGCTGAATAATGGTATTAAAGCCTAAACATACGTTTATGAACATGTTTAACTCCTTCGTTATGTAACACATGTGCATAATGCATATTTTTTCTCTCTCTGTCTTTGTCTTTATTTTTGATTTGTAATAAGTATATGTGTACAACCTTGCTATTATTCGTGACAAGAAAATCTTTAAGGTTGAGTCTGAGACAAGAAAATCATTCTTCAAACAATATAAACAAGAATAATACCCATGCGTTGCACGGGTAGACGGTTATCTTTTGTGATATTTGAAATAAGCTGGGAATTATTAAAAAATCTGAAAATCTTGTCTATAAAACAACACAAAAAGGGTCATTATTTTTTAACTTTGAAACCATGTTTTTGATTGTTGTATGCTCAAAAAATTAATTGTAGAGAAAAGAGTCATCATAAAAATCTTGAATACTGAAAAAACAAAGAAAGGGTCATTATTTCTTGGTCTCGAAAACATGTTTCTGATTCCATGATGCTCGAAAAATTTAATGCCTTAGAAAAGGGTCAACCTAAGATTCTTGAACTATGAACAAACAATAGAAGGGTCATCATTTTTTGAATGAGAAGTATTGCTTTCGTTTGCAAATAGAAAAACAAACACAAAGGAACTTTGAAGAAACAACAATACGTATGAAAAGAACATTCATTAGATTAATAAGCTATTAATCGTGTATTAAAGGAACTACAAACACAAAGGAACCAAAAAACAAACCGGAAAAAAACACATGAAAAACAATATTAAAAATACCATAATACTTAATAGTAAGGATTTACATTTATAAAAACTCAAACATGTCCACGAATGTCTTCATCATCTTCATCCTTGTCAATTAGACGATACAACCTTCGTTTACGAGTAATTTCGACGCGAGGTATGTTTGTTCGCTTAACCCTTTCCTTCGGCACATCATCATCAACAATTTCCTCACCAACAATTTCCTCATCAACAATTTCCTGCATGCGACATAAATACATTTACTGATATATTAAGTGTATAAAAAAATAATCAAAGATGAATTAGCAATGTTACATTAACAGGAAGTGTTGCATTTGTTCTTTCATTTGCCTCCTCATCAATAACAAATAAGAGAGTAGTTTGATGATTCGTATTGCCAACATCAATAGCACCAGTCGAGACAATTCCATTGTTATTGTTATCTTCTTCCCAAAGAGAAACACCTTCCCACTCAAAAAGGTCCTACAAATATGAAACACACTGTTAAGAGTAAAAGTTAAAATATAAAGTAAATATTCGAGATTAATATTCGTACCACCTCATCATTTGAATCTTGGATAACAATGACATCAACCCACTTCCACTTCCTCAAGTTGTTTTCACGTTTGCGTTGTTCCATTGAATAGACGATTCAAGTTGGAAAGGTAGTGCATGAAAAGTTAAAAAAATCAATATAAATTTCACAACATATATAAAAATTCAAATAACTAAGAGCACTTTCAACGTTTAACGCACCCCTGCGTTAAACTTTAACGTGGGTGCGTTAAACCTGAGTTAAGCGTTGGAGGATAGCTGCGTTAATGAAACGTTAAAGGGGTGCGTTAACCCCTTAACGCTGCGTTAAGGGGTGTATTTGTAAAAAAAAAAATAAAAAAAAAAAATAATAAAAAAATAATCACTTCGCCCCCTATAACGTTCCATATAGCCGTTATATTCCAAAAAAAAAATCATTTCACCCCCCTTCCAATTTGACCGTTATCATCAACGGCTATATTAAAAAAAAAAAAAAAAAAAAAAAAAAAAAAAAAAAAAAAAACCGTTATATTCAAAAAAAAATTCAAAACCATTTTTACTCTCCTATAAATACTCAATTAACACAACATTTTTATTAACTATGTAATGTAATATGTTTTTAATGAATGTTATGTTTTTAATAAATGAAGTATTGTTAAAAGTTTTGGGGTTGAGTTTGAAAATATTTGATTTAAAGTTGAGTTAAGGTGAGTTATGATAGCGGGTGTTTTTTTTAGTTAAAGGTGAAAATGTTAAAGCTGATGTGGCGCTGACGTGTCAGTGTGTTAAACTTTAACTTTGTGTTACCATTGGAAGTGCTCTAAGAGCACTCCCAACGGGAAGGGCAAAGCTGCGTTAAAGGCAATAATGGGTGCGTTAAACTCGAGTTAAGGGTTGGGAGTCCCCTGCGTTAACGCAGCGTTAAGGGGCAGTGTTAAACCCTTAACGCCTGCGTTAAGTGGTATTTGTGTAAAAAAAAAAAAAAAAAAAAAAAAAAAATACACTTTCGCCCCTTGTGTTTTATATACATTTTTTTTTTCATTTTTGCCCCTTGTTTTTTATATACGAAACCTTTTTTTTTTTTTTTTTTTTTTTTTTTTTTTTTTTTTGTTTTCAAGTTTTGTAAATGGATATGTTGTGTATTTATTTATGTAATGTATTAATATGTATGTGAACTTGACAATAGAGTTGTAAAGTTTTCTAAAGTAGGAAATTAAAATACATTAAATATCAAATAGAAATGCATTAAACGTCAAATAGAAATGCATTAAACGTCAAATAGAAATTACATTAAACTACGATACGGAAATTAAAATGAAACTACAAATTAATGGAAGGTATCATCTGAGACCCAACCGTCTTCACTCGAAGAGGAATCAGGTGAGAACCAACCCATTTCCCAGTTTTTCCTCCGTTCTTCTTCATCCCTGGCTTGCTGCTCAAAACGAGCAGCTTTCTCTTCTAGTTCACGTATTTCCATTTCTCTCCGAACTTCCTCATCTTGATCCAGTTGTCTGAGTTCATCTTCAGTTAAACCAAATGGATTTGGTTCTTGTTCGACAACCGGTGGAGTGTTCACCGGTTCATTTTCTGGTTGGAAAACCGGAAAGATATCTTCCGGTGGAGTATTGACTGCTTCATGTGGTGGACTTGAAAATTGTTGGGAAAAATCTTGGCGAGGAGGACTGGGGAATTGTTGGGAGAAATCTTTTTTGAAAGACATTTGCAGTGATTAAAGGTTGAGTTTCGATCTTGAATATGTAAAGTTTGAATGTGTTTGTGTGTGAGAAAACTGTGATAAGTGTGGGGTATTTATAGGCTAGACATTTGCCCGTTTTTTAAATTTGAATTTGAATTTCAAACGGATATAACTATATTCCGCCCATTTTAGATTCAAATTTGAATTTTATATTCAAAATATAACCCGCCCGTTTTTTAAATTTGAATTTGAATTTATAAATTTTAAATATATCCCGCCCTATCTTTAATTTGAATTTGAAATTTGAAATTTTAAATATCCCGCTCGTTTTGTTAATTCGAATTTTGAATTTGAAAGTTAGTTGTTAAATGAAGTATTTATAAGTTTAGGGGTTGAATTTGAAAATATTTGATATAAATGTGAGTTAAGGTGTGTTAAAGGTGAGTTATGGTTGGGTGTGTTAAAGGTGAGTGTGTTAAAGCTGACGTGCCAGTGTGTTAAATGTTAAACCTGAGTTATGATTGGGAGTGCCCTAAGGAGAATAAATGTCACCTAGTTTTGATTGCTTGACATATTTCTTGAAGTGGAATGACTATAATTATGTACTGTAAATAAATCAATGTACATATATGGTTATTTATATACTGACTTGTTGAGCAATATGGCGCCAAGTTCTGAACTGAAGTACCCATTTTAGGGAAGTTAGTTAAAGTTGATGTCGCTATTAAATTTGTATTTATATATTTAAAAAACAAAATCCACTGTTGTACTTAATTAGCTATTTAAACAATATATACGATACTAGATTTTTTAGTGAGCTTGGAGAATGCTTTTGAAATGATATCATGTGGTCCTAATCAAAAATCATGTATGTCTAAATAGCATTAACTCGTTGAGGAGCAATACTTTTAAAAATTATGTTGTGTTTAGTATCTCAAAGAATGAAAATGGGCACAAGATTTCGTATGGTTTTTTCAACTTTTTAATCTAAGGTTACAATATAATAATTGCACTGCTTCTACATAACTAGATTGATGTAAGTTTTTTAATTTCATTTGGTGTTTGTTAAAACTACAAAGTTATGATCAATCTAACACAAACAATTTACCAGTTTCAAATCCATGGTTGATCCATTATTGTTATACAATACAAAAGAATAGCAGAGTTTTGATTAGAAAAAGAATAAAAACCTAACAGCTATCAAATAATTGTGTGAGAGAAACACACAGTAACCCTAGCAAAAACTATCGATAATGAGAGAAGAGAATCTTTATATAGCCGCCTATATAAAACAAGGTTTTCCTAAGGAAACTTTTACCTCAAAATTCCAAGATAATGACATCTGGCATTTATTTACATCCAACGGACCAAATGCATTCCAGCCTTTAAGCAATTAATGTAAACAAAAAAAACAACGTATCTCACTCTAACGGAAGATCAAACACTAATAGATTACCTCCAACAAGAAAACCCCCAAATCAGTTTTCCCCTAAATCATTAATACCCGAAACAGTTCTTCACCAAATCAATTAACCCTAATAAAAAATCCCCAAATAAAAATCAGATCCACAACCAACGAAGGAATCAAAAAACGTTTCTAACTTCAATTGATCATACCCCGCACTAATATATCCAATAAATCAGAAAACCAAAAAAAAAAAAAAAAATTGGAAGAAAAAAGGCCAACGAAGGAATCAAAGTTTATTTTTGCGTACCAGCAATATAGGAAATTTGAAAATCAGATCCCTAACAAACTATGGAATCAGAAAACGTTTGGATGAACACCATTCTTAATCACACACCACAAAACACCCACACAAACGATCGTGCTGATTATAAGGTAATTTTTTAAATTTTGTTTCGATTGAATAAAAAAGGTTTAGCCGACCAGTTTTGATGTATGATGGATTAGATATTAGTTACGTGTGCATTTATTGATTTTATTTTTGCATAACAAGTGTTTGATGAAAGTCCCGAATGGATTTTTTTTATTGAAACATGTTGATTTAGAATGTAGTTTTTTTTGTGTGATTAAACCGGATATAAAGTTGTAGGATCGAGTACTTCGAGCTTGATTGAGCTTGGTTAAACAAGAACCTCTGTATAGAATACAAGTGTTTATGCGGAAACTAAACAACAAGTATAATAAAGAAGAAAACTCTAATGACAATGATCCTCTATGGATCAGACTATGAACTAAGAATTGTGATATTGAATATTGAAAACGTTAAAGGTAAAAGGTACCTTAATCTTATGGACGAGATGTTTCTTTTATAACAATAAGAAACCCTAACCCTAACCCGTCTTACAAGAAAACGTGTGAAGAGATAAACGAGATCTCTTCTTAAAATAAATCTAACAAAGTTTCTAAACATACGGATAACAAACAATAACTATCCGCAGCAACAAGTACTATCGGCAGAAACATAATAACACTATCAGCAGGAACCATCCGCAGCAGCAATGAAACACTGTCGGCAGGAACCAGCTTCACTTTCGGCAGCAATGAGAATTCTTATTTCTCATTCATCCCAACAATCTTCCCATCACTGAGAAACCCTTATTTCCCAGAGATCCTAACAATCCTCCCCTAATCTTGAGGTTAACTAGGTTAACCTGCAAGATTCCAATGTGATAAAGCTTTGAACTTCTCAGGCTTGAGGACTGCGACTTAGCAGCAGCAATAAGTAGTAACCAGCAGCAACATCCATAACTTGCAAGATTCCAACCTCTATAGCATCCAGCAGCAACTTCAATAGTTCAGCAGGAATAGGAAATCTTCTTCAAAACATATATACTGATCACCATGACCTTCACTTGTACTTGGCTGCTACTATGACAAGATGTACATCAAATCACTTAAGTTTCATACTATTCTCATCACATCCAGGTGTGTTAACTCCTGTGAGAGGTGAATCATTGAAAATTAATGGATTTGATGTCTCTTTACCAATAGCCATCACTACTGGAGTAGCCAATGTTTAGATGTGTTAGATCATGGTACATTGATAACCATCTGATTTATAAGCAAATCAGCAACTATAAACGGATTTGACTTGTCTTTACCTATAGCCGTTTGCTCAGGACTAGTCAATGCTTTGGTTACAGCAAACCTTGGTGAATTGAATACCAAATATGGATACCAAATGTCTTTACCACAAACCATACTTTTGTGGACTAGCCAATTCTTTGGATCCCATAAAGGGTTACATCCATGGTGAATTGAGAACCATTTTCAACTCTCAGAAATAAATCATGTGTGAGTTGAAGTACCCTATAGCTTTGAGCAAGCTATTACAGCTATAAACGGATTTGATTATCACACCAGAGCCGTACCCTCATGGTGAGACAACTCTTTCTTGTCTGCAAGACATGGTGAGTTGAGCACCATTTATTGTGTAGGTGTAAACACCAACACTGTACCTGCAAGGTGTTGCTCAAAACCAACTTATTAGCACACAAAATATACATACATATATATATATATATATATATATATATATATATATATATATATATATATATATATATATATATATATATATATATATATATATATATATATATATATATATATATATTTTAAATAACTAAGATAAAACGAAAACAGAAACACACCAAAAGAAAAGAAAGAAAATAAGAAAAGAAACCAAAAGAAAGAAAGATAGAAAATATACAACAACAACAAGAATCATCCTCCCCTTAAGCTTCATCCTCCCCTTAAGCTCAGAATCTAGGGATTTACCATCCCAATATGGACCACCAAATGTTTAAACCTTGGTCCATCAAAAGCCTTGGTCAGTAGATCAGCCACATTATCATCTGTGTGAATCTTAACCACCTGAATAAGATGCTTCTCATATGCATCTCTTATGAAATGGTGTCGAATCTCAATATGCTTTGTCCTTTGATGATAAACAGGATTCTTAACAATACACATAGTACTTTGATTATCAATAAAGAGATCTTAGTGTTCATGTAGTTGAACCCATAATCCAACAGCTGATTTTGCATCCAAAGAACCTGTCCACAGCAACTAGCAGCAGCAACATACTCTGCTTCAGTAGAAGATGTAGCCACTATAGTCTGTTTCTTACACTGCCAAGAAACCAATCTCCTACCCAGAAACTGACAACCTCCAGTAGTAGACTTCCTATCAAAGTTAGCCCCAGCATAATCACTGTCACTATAGGCTTCCAACACAAAAGGAGAGTCTTTGGGATACCAAAGTCCCATCTTTGGCTGTCCTTTCAAATATTTGAAGATCCTCTTAACAGCATTTAGGTTAGAAGTCAATGGTGTAACCTGATGTCTAGCACATGCACTAACAGCAAACATGATATCAGGTCTTGAAGCTGTCAAATACATGAGTGATCCAATCATGGACCTATATAGATGAACATTAACAGCTGATGCGTGGTTTTGCAACCTTACAACAGGTTTTACCTCTCAAGGGATCTCAAGAGGCTTACAACCCCACCAGGCAGTGTACCTGACCGATGTAGTATAGTGTAGTGGTAAGTACGGGGGATTGATCGTTCTCCACAGGGAATAGTATTCGTTAGGTATGAAAAACTATTCTAATAGGTCTAAGGGTGAGAGAAGATTCTTTTTATGTTTTTATATTTTTTATGAAAGCAAGTAAAATCTCGGGTTTGAAAGAGTGGGCGGAATTAGTTGCTAATCAACTAACCCAAGTTACTACGAATGCAAATAAAATAAAATAACAAAAATGAAAATGTTGGTGAAAACTTATGTGGAGAGAAATGTGTTTACTTAGATTTCCTTACTCCCTAACTATCTTTTACCGGTTGATTAGTGTGTATTAGTTGCGTGGATGACGGGTGTATTCCTTAATACCATTCGTGGGGTGGCGTACGTACTTCCCCAACTCTACAAGCTCCTACTTCACTCCTATGTCGAGCCGGCTAGGAAGCTCCTAACATGGGATCACTAGAATTCGATTGTGCATTAAATACAACCATAAAAACCTTTAGTACGCATTGGTTCATGTTTCTTAAGACGTTCAAGCAAGTTACTGAATAGGAAGTTAGCCAGTTTTCTTAAGCCTAACATAGATAAACAATCATCCAATACAACTAATAACACACTAATAACCAATAATCAATAGCTAGGTTTCATTAGATCTAAGCAAACACAAGATAAATCTAGCCTAGCATGTTAAACAAAAGACAAGAACAAGATAGAATCAAACAACACATAGACATATTGAATGATTAATTGATAACTTATCTTCAATGTAACATGGAAGATCTCAAGGCAAAAAGCCTTGAAAAAGCTGCCAAATTCGTCTTAGGGTTTTCACACACAAAGTTCCCCAATAAGTTCCACACTAATGACAAAAAATTGCAAAACTATATATAGATTTTTAGATCTGACGGCGTCACGTTATGGAGTGTGACGCCGTCACCTCGCCGCTTTTAGGGTTCCCGGATGACCTTCTTGACGCCGTCCCTCTTTAGCTCTCCAAAATCCGTTCTGGCCTATCAAGGCTTGACGCCGTCAGGATTAGGCGTGACGCCGTCCCTCTTTAAATTAAGCCGTGACGACCTTGATCAGATTAAAGCGTGACGCCGTCAGAATTCCCATGCAAATTTCTCTGGCTTATCATGAGTAAATTTCACATCCACCTTTTCTTGCCAAGCCATGACGCCGTCCAGGGAAAATCCTGACGCCGTCAAAGGTAACTTTTAGCATGATTTTGAGACTTTGTCGTTTTCTTCACTTTTATGCTCCAAAAACGTCCAAAATGCTTCCTTTTCCAGATTTCTTCTCAAAAGTACCTAAAATGACAAAAGGAACGATTTAGGGCAATATTTGATCAAATAAATACGATTTAGGGCTTAAATGACCCTTAAAAGCGGTACACTTTTCGCTTCATCAAATACCCTTACACTTGAGATTTGCTTGTCCTCAAGCAAATGCGCTTTTATTCTAATCAAAATACAAGTTAGGGGTCATTTAATGCTAACATAAAAGTAATTACAACAAATATTCGTTCCACTTTAATCATAATAAGCACGGAGATTACAAACTAGCACCTCACAAGTAGTGTTTAGATACTCACATCTCTCAAGTGTCATCAAAATAAATCTCATAAATGAAAACGGATAATATCTCTCACTACCTGTCATAGCAAATAGATTACCATAGGCTTGGGAAAGGATCGAAAACCTCCTCCACTAGGCGTAAGCACCTAAGATAAACTATCAAAGAGGGCTTTTAAATGGGTTATAACGTTAGGTGTAGGGAAAAGGAAAACACGGTTTTGTTGGATAAAGGATATTTTACTGGTGGCAAGTTAAAGATCTTGATCAATTACATGTACTATACAATGTTGCTAAGACAAGACTCGACTCGATCTTAAGCTAAAAACAAAATAACAAAAACATAAAATAAAATAAAATGAAACGGGATGGTAGTCCGTATGTTTTTTCTACTTTTTCTTTTTCTCATTTTTTTTGTATTTTTCTTGATTTTTTCGATTTTTTTTTTTTTTTTCCATACACTCTTGCCCTACCATCCAAAATAATACATCATAGGGGCATTGCATTCCCCTTACACTTGAACTTTTACACAACTTTACAAAAAACTATTCTAATGACTCGAATTAAGATAATTAAAACACTTGGAGTACTTTAAAAATGTTTAGCACATATGGGGGTAATAAATGATGTTCTTCCCCATTACTCCATTACACTAGTACTTTACCCAAGAGTCCCAATCGTCCCAAAACAATATGTACAAAGATATGACTCGACTTAGCAACCATGTAATCAATTAGATAATTAACTTGGGTTTAAAACAAATGTTGACACAATAATGCACTAAAAATGAGTGTATACAAGGTAGGCTAAGGCGATTTGGGTGTACATTTAAGTGGGGTGTAACAAATTCTTCCTTTAAGTAAAATGCTTAAAGGTCGAAACGAAAAGATAGGCTCTGAGGGGTGTACTAGGGGTATCATGTACTAAAAATGAGTACAACGCAAAGGGTGTGGGAGAATTACTTGACCAATGTAGCCAAAGTAATTATAACAAAAACACAGGTGTAAAACAATGGGTTAATCCTAATGCCTCTTATCATGTAGTAAATCTAACTACACGAATGTAGTCTCACTTGTGGCCTCGGAATGGTCCTAACGCAAGTTCTAGAATCTAAGTGCTACCGGTACACACATCATAGCATAAATGCTTTTCCTACCAATTCTAGGGGCGAACCTCACATATTTGGGGGTGGAAATTTTTTTTAGTGGTACGGTTTTTGTGCTAGTCATATAACTCCTATCCGTGAGACGCTCATTAAGATCAAAGTTTCACTCCTAAATGTTGTAAAAAAATTTAAATTTGGCACTAAAATTGCCCTAACAGGTATTTATCTAGTTTTATTACACATCTTCTATTAAACAAACAAAAATCAAGCGCAATTGTATTCTCTAATCGTACTTTTACCCCCCCTTACACTTAAGATGAACATTGTCCCCAATGTTCAAATAACAAGATGTAAAAGCATAAAGTAAAAGAATGAAATCAAATACTCCCCTGATTCGCTCGGTGGATAATGAAGTAACCTGGTTAGATCTTCTTCCAAGGTAATGTTGAATCTCCATGACTAATGCATCGCCATAAGCTTGATCCAAAAACATTTCCTTGTCCAAAATAACCTGTTAAACCTCAGAAAACAAACACGAAAACCTGCATAACATCGGCGGAATAAACTCTATATATAAGGATATAATGCTTGTGGAATGATAATTTTGCAGATTCCTGGAGATTATAAGTTATAGATTTAATAGAAACTTTTTATGAAAAGAAAACTTTTCAAAAATTTCTGAAAATTAAACCTGACGCCGTCAGGTTGTAAAGCCTGACGCCATCAGAAATGATCTGACAGAATTCTCATGTTACGTTTCCGGAAAATTTTTGGAAAAACCTATACCTTACTTCCTGGAATTCCTGCAAAACATCATTATGACTCGATACAAGCATTTGACTCAAACAAATACTAATATGTATGTTCATTTATTATTATTATGATTCATGTTCATTTGTGTTCTAATAAACCGATTTAGATTTCCCTTACACTTAACTTTTGCAAAATACCTTTATATGTAGTTAAGACGAAGTTAAAAACAAAATAAAGCATTTTCACAATTTACTTTTGAACATGAATCAATAATAATAAAAATTAAACATACATACGGAAACAAATAAAAACAAACAAACAAATAAATAAACACACAAAACAAATAAAACTTGGGTTGCCTCCCAAGAAGCGCTTTTCTTTATTAACGAGTCTTGTAGCTAGACTCAAAGTCACGCTACCCTATGTAAGTAAGCTCGTCATCGAGGACGTCTTTAGGGTTAAGCTTGGATTGAAGTTTCCTATTGGTCCGCTTAGTACGATATATCTTTTCAAACTTCTCTCCATCCGGGTCATACAATGTCATCTTAATATGCCATGACCCATCTCCATCCTTGGGTGGTTTGTCCCAATTCCACTTATGATCATCTTCCTCACAAGTCCACTTATTCATTCCTAGGTTAATTGGCAAAACACCTAGGAAATCAATCATCTTCCTAAAAACTAGAGAGTCTTCAAATGGATCCAATTCGGTGTCCCTAGCCAAGAGTTGCTCTACCGTATGTGTTCGGTTAACAAAATCCTCTTCTAGGTAAAATGGGCGTTGGGGTCCTATGAAGTCTCTATCAATCCAAGGTCCATATCTAGATGGTCTCCTATTTGATTCTAACCAATGTGGTGTTGGTTCCTCACTAGTATCATAGGCATGTTTCTTAACATCATAGACTGACCAAGTATCTCCTTCTCCTACCGCTATCTTGGATTCCTTACAATCAATCATAGCACTAGCGGTCGCCAAAAATGCTCTACCTATCAACAAGGGGCATGTAGGGTCGCTAACCATATCAAGGACGTGGAAATCGGCTAAAATGGTTAGTTTTCCAATGTGTACTAAAACGTCCTTAACTACTCCAACCGGGTAAGCAACACTTCCATCCGCTAAGCCTATTATTACCTCGGTTTCTTCAAGTTTTCCAAGTTTTAGAGAGGTGTAAAGAGGTAACGGAAGTAGGTTAAGGCTTGATCCAAGATCGGCTAATGTGTCATAAGCCTCCGAATTACCGATCTTGCAAGGTAGAACAAATAAGCCCGGATCATCTAATTTCTTAGGTAGTTTGTTTTGAACAAAGGCGGTCCCTCTTTCGCCTAACTTGAGCTTCTTTTCATCCAACTCATCAACAACCGGACTTTCAAGGTGGAGCTCCTTGAATTCTTCGTCAAGGTTTTGAGTGGGAGGTGTTTCAACTATGACAAGGGTTTGTTTGAAACACGAGCTCATGGAATTGACCGAATAATATTGTGGACAAGAACTAGGAGACGTAACCGATGAAATAGCGTTGACATTTAGTTTCGGGTTCTTGACCGTGTTGCTAGGGAGTGCTCCCATTTCTCGGTCATTGAGGGCTTTCAACAAGGTGTCAATCTTATCGGTCATCTCGCTTTGTTTTTGTTTGAAATCGGCTTCAAACTTGGCTAAACGAGCTTCTTGAGATGCCATAAATTGAGACATCAATCCTTCAAAGTTATTGGTACTACCATTGCCGGAAGGATTGTTGTTGAAAGTACGGTTCGAGTTGGAACCGCTTGATTGGAAACGATTAGGTGGGTTGGAAGAATTGGTTTGTTGTGCGTTTTGGTTTTGTTTCCACCTAAGGTTTGGGTGATTTTTCCATGAGGGGTTGTATGAATCACCGTAATGGTTTGGCTCGGGTTTGAAAGTGTACCACTTGTCTCCCGCTCCGTTGGTACGCGAGGATGCGTAGTCCACAAAAGCTTGTTCGGGGAGTTCCATGCAATCACGAGTGTCGTGGGGACCGCTACATAATTCACATGAAGAAGTGATTTTGTTCACTTGGCTTGAAGGTTTAGGAGCCTCGTAGGATTTCATGAGAAACTTGACTTGGTCTTCAAGTTCTATGATCCTACGGTCGGAAGTGCTTGAATTGTTCAAAGGCAAAGATATTGCCTTGACCGTTTTATTCAAATCACGGGGATCACTCCAACTTTCGTTGTCATAAAGAGCAAGATCCTCTAGGAGAGCCCATGATTGTTCCGCACTTAGATCACGTAGCTTACCACCTGCCGATTGGTCAATGGTTTGCCTCGTGGAGAGATTGATATGGTCATAGAAGATTTGGACTTGGAGCCAAAGTTCTATGCCATGATGAGGGACTTTTTGGAGTAAGTCCTTGAATCGAGTCCATGCCTCGTAGAGGGTTTCGCCTTGACGTTGTTGAAACATCAAGATATCATTCCTTAGCTTGGTAGTTCTTCCCGGTGGGAAAAACTGAGCAAGGAAACGAGTGGTGAGATCATCCCAAGAGGTGATGGATCCTGCGGGTTGACGCTCTAGCCATTGACTAGCTTGGTCCCGCAGAGAGAATTGGAAGAGACGCAGTCGGGTCGTCTCTCGAGTGGCAACATCAAGGTCTATAGAATCAACGATTTTGAGAAAGTCCTTGAGATGTTGGTTAGGATCTTCAGAACGAAGTCCATGGAATGCGCATCCGCTTTGCACCAACCGGATGGTGTCGGATCGCAAGGGTGTGACATTGGCTCCTTGAGTGAGCTCAATGGTGTTTCGATAGCCATGGTGGCTAGGACGGGAGTACTCTCCTAAAGTACGGGCTCTAGGAGATGGTGGTTGTTGTGGTGGGTTGTTGGGATCGAGGATATTACCACCTTCCATGATGTCGGATGGTAATGGTTACGAACAAAGAAACGAAGAAAAAAGATAGACTAAAGAAAACCTAGAAAAAGAAAATAAAAATCTCACTAGAAAGGAATCTAGTGAGTAGACCTATGAAATAAAAATTCAACCTAAACAATAACTATTCCCCGGCAGCGGCGCCAAAAACTTGATGCGTGGTTTTGCAACCTTACAACAGGTTTTACCTCTCAAGGGATCTCAAGAGGCTTACAACCCCACCAGGCAGTGTACCTGACCGATGTAGTATAGTGTAGTGGTAAGTACGGGGGATTGATCGTTCTCCACAGGGAATAGTGTTCGTTAGGTATGAAAAACTATTCTAATAGGTCTAAGGGTGAGAGAAGATTCTTTTTATGTTTTTATATTTTTTATGAAAGCAAGTAAAATCTCGGGTTTGAAAGAGTGGGCGGAATTAGTTGCTAATCAACTAACCCAAGTTACTACGAATGCAAATAAAATAAAATAACAAAAATGAAAATGTTGGTGAAAACTTATGTGGAGAGAAATGTGTTTACTTAGATTTCCTTACTCCCTAACTATCTTTTACCGGTTGATTAGTGTGTATTAGTTGCGTGGATGACGGGTGTATTCCTTAATACCATTCGTGGGGTGGCGTACGTACTTCCCCAACTCTACAAGCTCCTACTTCACTCCTATGTCGAGCCGGCTAGGAAGCTCCTAACATGGGATCACTAGAATTCTCTTGTGCATTAAATACAACCATAAAAACCTTTAGTACGCATTGGTTCATGTTTCTTAAGACGTTCAAGCAAGTTACCGAATAGGAAGTTAGCCAGTTTTCTTAAGCCTAACATAGATAAACAATCATCCAATACAACTAATAACACACTAATAACCAATAATCAATAGCTAGGTTTCATTAGATCTAAGCAAACACAAGATAAATCTAGCCTAGCATGTTAAACAAAAGACAAGAACAAGATAGAATCAAACAACACATAGACATATTGAATGATTAATTGATAACTTATCTTCAATGTAACATGGAAGATCTCAAGACAAAAAGCCTTGAAAAAGCTGCCAAATTCGTCTTAGGGTTTTCACACACAAAGTTCCCCAATAAGTTCCACACTAATGACAAAAAATTGCAAAACTATATATAGATTTTTAGATCTGACGGCGTCACGTTATGGAGTGTGACGCCGTCACCTCGCCGCTTTTAGGGTTCCCGGATGACCTTCTTGACGCCGTCCCTCTTTAGCTCTCCAAAATCCGTTCTGGCCTATCAAGGCTTGACGCCGTCAGGATTAGGCGTGACGCCGTCCCTCTTTAAATTAAGCCGTGACGACCTTGATCAGATTAAAGCGTGACGCCGTCAGAATTCCCATGCAAATTTCTCTGGCTTATCATGAGTAAATTTCACATCCACCTTTTCTTGCCAAGCCATGACGCTGTCCAGGGAAAATCCTGACGCCGTCAAAGGTAACTTTTAGCATGATTTTGAGACTTTGTCGTTTTCTTCACTTTTATGCTCCAAAAACGTCCAAAACGCTTCCTTTTCCAGATTTCTTCTCAAAAGTACCTAAAATGACAAAAGGAACGATTTAGGGCAATATTTGATCAAATAAATACGATTTAGGGCTTAAATGACCCCTTAAAAGCGGTACACTTTTCGCTTCATCAACAGCAGCATCAGGTTCATTATTGGACTTAGGCTTTGGAGGTTCAAAAGGAGTTGTAGCAATCTTCACATTTTCCATATCAAACTTCTTTAGTATGTCATAAACATACTTCTCCTGGCAAATAAAGATCCCATCTGGTTTCTGTTTAACTTGAAGACCCAAGAAGAAAGTCATTTCACCCATAGCACTCATCTCAAATTCACTCTTCATCAATTCTTCAAACTCCCTGCACCAGGCTTCATTAGTGGAACCAAAGATGATATCATCTACATAAACTTGTACCAGAATGATATCTTTGAAGTTCTTTCTGATAAAAAGAGTTTTATCAATAGCCCCTCTTCTGTAACCATGTTTCAGTAAAAAGGCTGATAACCTTGCATACCAAGCCCTTGGTGTTTGATGAAGACCATAAAGTGCTTTAACTACTTTGTAAACCAAATTAGGATTCTGAGGATCCACAAATCCCTGTGGTTGAGTAACATAAACCTCTTCCTCAATCCTTCCATACAAAAATGCACTTTTCACATCCATCTGATATACTACAAACCCCATAAAGGAAGCAAAAGCCAAGAACAATCGGATTGCTTCAACTCTTGCCACTGGTGCAAACACTTCATCATAATCAATCCCCTCTTCTTGTCTATGACCTTGAGCTACCAATCTAGCTTTATTTCGAACCACAATTCCCCTAGCATCCCTTTTATTCTTTAGAATCCATTTAGTTCCAATAGCATGCTTTCCTGTAGGCAAAGGTACCAACATCCATACTTTCTGATTCTGGAACTGCTGCATCTCCTCTTGCATAGCCTCAACCCAATCATCATTAGCAAGAGCTTGAGCTATACTAGTTGGTTCAACTTGAGATAAGAAACAAGCATATAGACAATGTAAGTAATCAGTATGGTTGATCCTCAGCTGATCCTGTATATAACTGAGAAAAGCAGATTCTCCAAACTTGAGTTGATGTAGTTTACTTCTTGTCTGAACAGGGGAATTAATATCTCCAAGAATCAAAGACTGAGGATGAACAGTATTGATCCTCTTGGTAACAATGGGATTGACCACAATGGAGGATGCCTGATTAGTAATTGAGGGGTTGAAGTCATCATCATATGAGGAAGAAGTGAAAATGCCTGTTCTAGATTGATGATGAGGATCTTCCAGCTTATCTCTTGAAGAGACTGAATTTCCAAGATCAGAAGGGATTGGAAATCTTTCAGGGGAGTTATCAATACCCAAAGTGTCAACAGATGGAGAAGACACAGGAACATCAACAGGAATAGAGACATCAGCAGGAACATTAGAAGGATCGGCAGGAACCGATCCACTATCAGCAGAAATGGTATCAGCAGGAACATGAATACCATCAGTCGAATTCAGTTGCCTTCTAACTTCAGCTTCAGCCTTTCTCAGAATCTCCTCTGTCTCTTTAGAAAACCCAGAATCAAACATCTCAGCAGCTCTCTTGGCATTAAACTCTTGTCTTTGAAGCCTAGCAAGATCTTCTGCATAACTAGAATCACCTCCAGCCATATCAAAAGAATCTTTGAGCTTTGAACCTGAAATGTTGTTAGAGGGAAAAGAAGGAACAACAATAGGTCGTTCATCACTCTCTGCATCAGA
Organism: Artemisia tridentata subsp. tridentata; assembly: GCA_021014915.2. Taxonomy (NCBI): domain Eukaryota; kingdom Viridiplantae; phylum Streptophyta; class Magnoliopsida; order Asterales; family Asteraceae; genus Artemisia; species Artemisia tridentata. The sequence continues at coordinate 509,756,720 of CP139508.1, forward strand.
ATCATCATCTGAGGTACCTGCATTGTTAGATTGAAAAACATGTGTACCAACAGATAGATTTGCTTTGAATCTATTATAACCTAAAGAGTCACTCAGATAGTCCAAATCAAAGTACCATTCTGGACCTGCACCCTGTAAATTAGGTTTATCCTCAAGATATCTTAAGTTGAGAGTTTCTTCTATTTTCTTAGAGGACAGATTATAAACTCTATATGCTTTACTATGAGCAGAATACCCAATAATAAACCCTTCATCAGCCTTCCCATCAAACTTGCCTAGGTAATCACTAGTGTTCAAGATAGTGACATTACATCCAAAAGGCTTAAGGTAACTAATGTTTGGAACCTTCCCAGACAAAAGTTTATAAGGTGTTTTATTGTGAGGACTAGTAATAGATACCCTATTCAACACATAACAAGCAGTGCATACTGCTTCAGTCCAAAACATAGTGGGCATCTTAGATTCAGCTAACATAGTCCTAGCTGCTTCTATCAGGGTTCTATTTTTCCTTTCTGCAACCCCATTTTGTTGTGGAGTTCTAGCATTACTATAGTCCCTTTTTATCCCCTTACTCCCACAGAGTTCAATAAGATTAGAGTTCTTAAACTCTGTGCCATTATCACACCTTATAGACTTAACCTTTTTACTTAGCTGATTTTCTATTAAGGCAATAAAATCCCTAATAACTGGATAAGTTTCATCTTTAGTACCCAAAAAGAAAGTCCAAGAAAACCTGCTAAAGTCATCTGTAATCACCAGGCAGAAATACTTGTGATCAATACTTCTGATAGAAGTAGGACCAAAGAGATCCATATGGAGAAGCTGCAAAGGCTCAGAAATGTTGCTCACAGCTGTTATGGCCTTGTATGAAGCTTTGTGTTGCTTTCCTTTGATGCATGCAACACAATGGTGTTCACTGGAGAAGGTCTTGAGAGGGAGCCCATGGACCAAACCATTCTTAGCCAGCTTGTTTATGGTCTTGAAATTCACATGTGCCATTCTTCTGTGCTATTTGTTAGATTCATCCACAGAAGCTTTTGCAACCAGACAAGCAAGTGAACCCTCAGGCTGAACATCACTAAGATTGAAGCTGTAAAGATTGAAAGTCCTTGGAACTTTAAGTTCAACCTGACTTTCATCAGGCAACTTGAAGTCTTTGGACAACACAAAGCAATCATTCTCAGTGAAGAGAACACTATTTTTCTTGTCACAGATTTGAGACACAGAGAACAAATTGAAGTTTTGTAGTTCCTTCACATAAAGCACATCTTCAAAGTCCAACTTGGCAGTTTTGATAGTTCCCTTTCCAGTAATTAAACCATCTCCTCCTCCAAATGTCACAGTACCTCCATTCAAAGGCACAAAATCATGCAACCTTTCTAAATTTCCTGTCATACTCCTGGAACATCCACTGTCAACTATCCCAACATCTTTACTTCTAAAAGGAAAATCCTGAGAGAAAGAATACATATACAACATTAGATACAAGAGAGACCCAAGCCATTGCTGACTTGAGCCTGCCTAGTGGATCAATAAGAATTACACCCTGGAGATTGATGAGATCCACCATTGATCTTGGACCCCATTTTCATATGTTGGTTATTGATTTTCCAAGAACAACCTGCTGAGGACTTAACAGCAGTTTTCCATCTTGCCCCTCCCTTATACATGGTGTCTAAACAAACAGGTCTCATATCATTTTGAAAGTAAGTGCTAGTAGGTCTTCTGAAAGGTCTAGCCGTATTGCTTCTCCAACCAGCAGGATTGATCCTACCGGCAGGAACTGAATAAACAGCAGCAACAGGCTTATCGGCAGGAATGAACTTTTCAGCAGCAATAGGCGTACCAGCAGAAACTGGCTTGCCAGTGGCAACTAAAGTTCTCCTTGCAGCTTGAGGAATATAAGGGGGAATATCATTGACATTTTTCCATACAGACCTATTTTTACAAGCATATACACCCATCTGTTTTTCATAATAGTCACAATCTTTAATAAGATGATCATAACTATGACACACAAAGCAAGATTTCTTTCTAGGGGACTTTTTCTTAACAATAACTTTCTCATTGCAAACAGAATTATTCAATCCAACACATGAAACAAAATTATCCTTAACAGAATTAAAACCACAACCATAATTGTTTGAAACAGAACCACAACTAGAATTGTTTGAAACAGAACCACAACTAGAAACATTATTGTTTTTAACACTATCAAAAGAAATATCTTCAAATGCAGCTGTCTTTGAGTGAGATTCATCAGTAGCTACTTCTGAGGAGAGATCTTCTGACTTTATTGAAGCTCACTTGTCACTTGATCCACATGTGGCATAGTCATTAGTCTTGATTTCTGAAGATTTGTCACTGTAAGAACAAGAGACAAATTCATTAGAGTCACAATCAAGATTAGGCAAGTCCTTTGCCTGTTTGCCATAGATCATTTGTGAATCATCAAAGTCAACAAAGGGATTAGCAGGTTTAAATGTTCCAGTTATGGGTGGAGGAACATCATTCATTCCTCCCTCCTTCACATACTTTACAGGCTTTCTATAATCTACAAGTTCCGGGTTAAAAACACTATACTCATTAGGGTCATAATACTGATTTGGCCCTACCAGGTCACCGAACCCTAAACCTCTTTTAGTTTTTGAAGACATAGAACTATCAATAAGCCTGTGAAGGTTTGTGGATGACTCTTTCCACTTATCAAATCTAGCCAAGGTATTATCTAGCTTAGACTTTAAATCCTGATTTTCTAATACTACCTTAGCTTTTTCCCTTTCAGAATGTTTAAACTCATTAGTGGCATTTTTTAAATCTCTTTCCAAAACCTTTATTTTTACTTCATAAGCAGACTGTTGTTGTTGATACCAGACCTTTTGTTGCTCTAATGTTTTAACAGCCTTTTTATGAGCCTTAAGTTGAATAAAGTTATCCTTATGTTTACTTTCTATATCATCAAATTCCTGTTTCAATTTAGCATATATAGGTTCACAACCAAATGGGCAGTTTTGTACCTGAGATGGATGACCCATCATTCCAAACTGACCAGCCACTTGTTTCTTCTCACCATATCCAGCTATCATCCCATAGACCTTCTCTGCTCCACTTGCAAGAGCTTTCTCATGATGTTCCCAGTCCACCATCGAATCCACAGATACCAAAGCCTTGGGGTCTTCTGATTCCAACTCTTGAATTCTGAAAGCTGAATACCGAGCTTTATCATCCACCTTCTTATCTGTACATTCCCTGGCAAAATGTCCTGTTTGAGAACATTTATAACACCTCACCTTCCTTTTGTCAAACCTGGCAGACTCCTGTCCATCAAAGTTGACCCTTCTTCCTGCCTTCTTTTCAAACCTATCTAATTTCAACAAAATCATAGCCACCTGCCATCTTAAGTCCATCTCTTCCAGATCTAATTCATCAACCTGATTGAAATCATCATAAACAATCTTCTGCTCTGGTGTACTCTCAGCAACAAATGAATGAAGCACCTCCACTACAAGATTATCAGATCTGGTCTGAGCTTTTGGTGTGGCAGGTGAGTAGGAGATTGATGATGTTGATGGTGTAGGACTGTTTCCATATGATGCTTTGTTAGCACCAGAGTTACTAACAAAAGCAGAATGAGTTGGAGTATAAGGTGTATAGGTGGAATACCCTTTGATATCAATTTCAAGGGTTTTTAGCTTGTTGTACAGATCATCAAAGCTCATATAATCCAGTCCTCCTTTGGCCTTGAGTGTTATCGAAACCTGAGACCAGGATGGTGGCAAAGCCCTCAGAAACTTGGTGTTGCAGTCTTCATCGTCTGGCCTAGCCTTCAACTAGTTGAGTTGACTCAGAATCTTGTGGAATCTGTCATACCCTTTGTGAATCCCCTCAGCCTCAGAGATCTTGAATTCCTGAAACTCTTGTTTGAGCATAGACTTTCTCATCTTTCTGGATTCATCATTCCCTCCAAATCTGGCTTTAACAGCATGCCAGATCTTTCTAGCATCATCCAAGTGATGAAAATCACTCATATGATCCTCTGGAATAGCTTGAAGTAGAAGGGTTCTCGCCTTGGTTTCCCTTTGAACAGCAAGGTGTTCTTCTGCTGTAACAGGTGGCTCATGATACATATTGCCATCCTTATCCCTTCCAGTATTCTTCTTGCTATTTCCCTTAAGAATCACATTCCACAGATTGTAATCAGTGTTTGTGATCCAATATTCCATTCTCATAGCCCAGACTTCATACTCATCTTTCTTCAGATATGGGAATTTTGCATTGTTGGTGGACATGGTGGTGACGATTTGTGTTTGGACTTGTGAGGTTTCAGGTTTGGTTTGGTGATCTTCCGGGTTAATGACATTGGTTTGAGGGATTTCGTCGTCCATTGAAAGAGGGTTAGGGGATATGAAATCGAACTTTTTCTTCTTTATCAGAGATCCTTACCAGGCTCTGATACCACTTGTAGGATCGAGTACTTCGAGCTTGATTGAGCTTGGTTAAACAAGAACCTCTGTATAGAATACAAGTGTTTATGCGGAAACTAAACAACAAGTATAATAAAGAAGAAAACTCTAATGACAATGATCCTCTATGGATCAGACTATGAACTAAGAATTGTGATATTGAATATTGAAAGCGTTAAAGGTAAAAGGTACCTTAATCTTATGGACGGGATGTTTCTTTTATAACAATAAGAAACCCTAACCCTAACCTGTCTTACAAGAAAACGTGTGAAGAGATAAACGAGATCTCTTCTTAAAATAAATCTAACAAAGTTTCTAAACATACGGATAACAAACAATAACTATCCGCAGCAACAAGTACTATCGGCAGAAACATAATAACACTATCAGCAGGAACCATCCGCAGCAGCAATGAAACACTGTCGGCAGGAACCAGCTTCACTTTCGGCAGCAATGAGAATTCTTATTTCTCATTCATCCCAACAATCTTCCCATCACTGAGAAACCCTTATTTCCCAGAGATCCTAACACTGGATATAAAGTGTTTATGGAATTGTTTAACAATAAAGCGTGTGTCATAAAATTAAAAAAGTTAATTACTGTGTATTTATATATGTAGGTAAGGTATTTGATGAATTGTTGTAATGAAATTATATTCAAGTTCAATGTTTTATAAACTTGGTAAAGTCGCAAGCTATATGTTATGAGTGAAACATAAAGCTACATGTGTCTTATTCAATCTTTTGAATAAAAGGAGGTTTGATTCAATTTGTTTCATTTTTTGCATGATTCTATCATTTTATTTCAGGAGGCTGCTAAGCGCGTAAAAGCCTGGAGGGCAATGGTATCTTTATTCGGCTCTCATTTCATTTCAGCCAATTCTTATGTATCTTATTCTTAATATAGGTACTAAATTTCAATATAATTAATTTCGTTATATTAAATTTCATTATATGTGTCTTATTCTACATATGCAAAGTTATATGTGTGAATTTTTATCCTTCTAAGTTCTAAGTATACAATGCAATATATATACCGCTTTACTAATGTTTCTTTGTAAAATTTATCTCAGCATTACTACATGTGTATAGATCGTGCGGCAGTTATTCCATCTCTCACCTGATCAACCAATTTCCCTTATACTTTTCTTCAACAATCACAGGCAAGTCTCGCAGAGAAAATGGTTAATTTTTTTCAACTTACATATATCGGTATGACGCATGAGGGTTCATATATTCTTCACTTTGTTTATGTATATACCTAAGAATTAATGTTAAGTATAAGTTGGCAACATTGTTAAACACACATCCGCTTATGTTATGAATCAGTTGGCATAGAGGAGACGAGGGATGACGCTGACTCTTTAATATGGGCTCGAATGTCTAATGTAGGAAATGAGCTAAAGTGGTTTAATTCAAGATTAAATAGATAACACAAAGCCTAACCGCAATACTGAATGCCTAAAAATCATATCAGTTGGTTACATATAGTGTATCCTAGAGGTGTACACATGGGTGTAAATGGATCATATTGGGTACTGATATCAAAGATCTTAAAGTTTCTGATTTATTTTACGCTTACTTCTGCAAGATATGCTACAAGTTAACTAAGGGGGTATTTGGTAATGCGTTTGTAAGCTGCTTTTTTATTATTGCTTTTCCAAACATTGTTTCAGTTTCAAAAATCATAATCTGTTTTGGAAAAACAATCCCAAACACCCCTAAAATGTACACTTTAGTTTCTTGCGATGTGTAGTAGATAATTTCATGTTTCTTTTTTGTGTAGATGGTGATTTTTATTTTTTAACTATGTTATGAATGTAGTTTCAGGCATAGGTACTATTATAGGGACAAAGATTACAGGCGGAGAAACCATTGCAGAAGTGGGGATGGGTCTGATTGTGATAGGCCTATATTAAGGGATATGGATCGCAACTGCAGCAGAAGTCTCATCAGGATTCATTTGGCATATAACGTAGCATGTCCGGATATGAATATATGATGATGACGAGAAGGTTAGAAGTTGGTTTCTTTCCATGTAAATAAGTTTTGTATGTGCTCGACATGCAATTTATATTTTCAACATTTGGAAATCTTGGCCATCTGATTAGTATATGGTGTGTTGCAAAATCCCTTCGGATTGTCTAAGATTCTTCACTTGAGACGTACTTACTATTCATGCCTTTCCTAGCTGAAAATAGAGATTTTGGCATACTTACTGTTTTTGGCAATCGCAGTATGGATGGCAGAAGATAGACACCTGGTAGTCAACCTTGAAAACAGCAAGTCAGAACTATCCAATGCTGATAAATAGCTGAAATGACTTTAGTCATTGCTTTCTTCATCATAAAAGGAACATGATCATATCCTGTGCAAGATGAATGAAATTCAAGAGGAATTGGATAACGAAAGGTGTTATCATTCTTTCAAATCTCATACTTCTCTAAAGGGTAGCTTGGTAATCAGTAGGAGTACTTGATGCTATTCAAACGGTCCGTCTTCAAAATGTAGGTACATCCAATTTTTAATGCTTTTAAGAAAAATGAAATATGATCAATAGATTAAAAGACGAGAGTTTAATTTTAAAGTTCAATTTTTAATGCAATTAAGAAAAATGAAATATGATCAACAGACTACAGAATCTCATAAATATGTTTCGTCAGGACTTGATCTACAGGTACTAATTCAAATTTCAAAATACAGTAATGGTGTTTGAGAGATTAATTTTAAAGTTCATATGCAAGATTGAAATTAGAGGTGGGCGAAATGGGCCGTGGTAAAAATAGGTTTTGAATTAAACAACTATATGTGGTATGGGTCAAAAGGGCAGGTTCACCAGCTTTGTGCATATTATAATTGTTTTTAATTATATTGTTACTAATTAGCATAATTACAATAATATTGTGTTCTAACATCTTCAGTTATATCACCTACAATATAGTAAGTGTGAAAGTATATATTTTATTAGCATGAATGTCAAACTATGAAAGTAGTCTATTTGACATACCAAACCAAAGTCTTTATGCAATTGCAAATAACAGCCACTCTGATTAAGTTTTATTTTTTATGATAGCACTTACTGTAGGAGCCTATCCGTCTCCGCTTAACTATCATTTTTTTCCCAAAATCACGATGGAAGGTTTCATAATTGTTGTGTAGGCTTCTGATGTCATAACCTGTACTTTTGTGAAAATGCTAATACAGGTTGCTCTTTGGCCACCTGCAACTGGAACCGCAACTATGTTTGGGGAGGAAATAAATATCATCTTTACTTTTTTTACTTGTGCTGTTTGAGATTGCTTAGCTTAAAAATCCTAAAAGCTAAGCTTTAATTTTTTTTTAGCAAAATATATACATGTGTTGTAAAGTTAACACCAACATCCATTGACAGCTAACCTGGGTTAATATGGATATGTAATGAAATGATCCATTGATAAGTTATTTTGTTGGTTGGGCTTTTAATCATTTGTGATATGCATGGTTTTAACCCGAACATGGTCTCTATCATTTCTTAGATATAGTCTGTCAAGTTTAAAAATAAACTTTCATTTAGGAGGATATAGAATACGCAATTGAAATCTCATTTTTGTTACCCTTTGTCAAAGACAACGATTGAGAAGTAAGAGTTGATTTCTCATTGATTGAAAGTTTGTTCGTTTTTTATTTAATCATTATTGACTTCACTCAGTTTTTTTTTTTTTGGTGAAATCTCATTTATATTTTTTTTTATTTAATCATTATTGACTTCACTCAGTTTTTTTTTGACAAATCTCCATTGTATGACAACTTTTATGCTTGTCAATATTTTTATAGAATACATGTAACATATTTATATTTTTAATAATAAAACTTAATGCTAGCGCTCCATCGGGGCGGGCCTAAAGCTAATGAGAGAAGAGAATACTTTATATAGCCTTGACTGAGACACTTCTTTGACATGAGTTGGTACACCCTTGAACTTCTCCTCAGCTACACCTTTAGTCCTCCAACTTTAGCCAGCTCTTCATTCTTAACCTGTACAACTTAAACAAGAGAGAAAACAAGAATGGCAATATTACAATATAAGTACTTAGCTTATATTCTTCCAACATTCCCCCTTAAGCTAAGGCTTATTGTAGGACCTAAAATATATCAACTTATCACACAATATAAGCAATCGTATTAAGCACGTATGGTGACTTGAGATATGTGAAATGTATGCTTATAACAAGAGAGAGAGAGAGAGAGTAGAGAGATGAAGAGAAAATTCTTATATAAAAGACATACAATACACACTCAAGCACAGACCACACAAATAAGGTGTGTGGTGTCTTTTATACATAAGTTTAGACGCCTCATGGGCTTTCTATGGGCCTCGTATGGATTGGGTTGGATTACAACATTACTTAGTAAACTAGCGTATCATAACTACTAACCTATTAGCTTAGACGAATCATCAAGCCCATTTACTATTCTATTACATATTCTACGACACATTACAAAGTTATAAATATCTAAATGACCATCACTTTCAATTAAATCTAACAGTCTCCCCCTAAGGGACACTGGTATAGAATGTGGATTTAGTCACACATGTTGTTTTTCGAACAACAACACAGTCGCTTTTTTATGTGACTAAATGTACCAGAATAAAATAAACAACCACACTTGATCCGACTTGTGTAACCATTTCGAAATTACATCTGAGGCTACAGCCACCATTTGAATATTTTCGTGACCATACGTATCTGGTTAAAAAAAAATTGATTTTTTAGTCACTTATAATTTGGGACGTGTGAGGGATACAAATACGGCTGAAACATTAGTCACACTATATATATACATATGTGACAAATATATGTCACGCAATTGAAAAGTGTGACCAAAATCCATATATGGTCACACGAAGTAATTGTGTATGTGGCTAAATCATATACTCAAGTTTGTCACACATTATTTAAGCGTGGCTGCTAGTTTTTGTTAAAAATTTAGCCACATATGAATTTGAAATGTGTGACAACTAAAAAGTAAGTTTGAAGAATAGTCACGATATGCATTTAAAAGTGACAAATATATGTCACACACTTGAACAGTGTGACCAAATGTCATATATGGTCACACTAAACCAAAGGCATACATGATTAAGTGTGACCATAATTCGATACAAATGGTCACGTAAGTTAATATGTGTGTCTAAAGTAAAGTGTGTGTTTGCCTGCCTATTCCTAATGTGTATGGTCACATTTAATTGTAGCACAATCATGTGACTATAGGCTATACAATAGTTACACCATACCACAAATGTGCATCTAAATTATGTTTATGGCCACATTATAAGGGTAATATATGTGACCAATACATTGAAAATAGTTACACTGTGAAATATTCATGTGACTAATATGTATAGCAAAATGTGAACTCAGTTATCATTAACCTTGATATTAGTCACATTGAGTATTTGTGTGACTAAATTCAAGATGTTACATATGGTCACATGAAGTATTTATTTAGGTGTCTAAATCATAGAGTCATATTTTGAGTTCAGACTGTTAGTCATGACTCTTCATTTAATTTGCCCCATTACAATGCTGGGATTTTATAGTCTATCTAGTTTAATGCAGTAGTATGTAAGTATGTTACTTGCCCCTAGGAACCAGATTACTTGACTTTCTAAAGTCAATTTTCAACTTTATAATGAAGTAACATATTACTAAAGTGCCTGCAAGTGTATATACATGATAAATGGAAACTGCAAATACAATAAAGCTTGACTGCAAGTGGATATATAACAGTGAAAACCGAAAAAAATTTCATTGCCATTGAAAAGCTTGACTTTTTTGAGTCAAAATCCATTACAACAGGCTAAATTACAGGAACAACTATTTAATACTAAAACAACTATTCATCTAACAGTACTAACTTAACAATACCAGCAATAACCTTGCACTTAGCCTTGAGCAGCAGTCTTAACTTCAACCAGCAGCCTTAATAGTTACACTAGCAGTCTTAACTTGCAGCATGACATGCTTCACTTGGATTTTCGTATAACAATACCTTCAATGTCAGTTCGATAGTAGTCACTTCATGATTCCTTGCCCAAGTCTTCTTTATATACACGTGGCAATACGTTTTCATTTTCCTCGTGAATGACTGTACTAAACTCCTCATCGACTTCGTCATATGTATCTTTGTAATTCTTGGTAGGTGTTTTAAAGACAATGGACAAATTTTTCTGTGCCTGGTCTTTCACATAAAACACTTGTGTTGCTTGTGACGCTAATATGAACGGATCATCCTTGTGGCCGAAAGTATTCAGGTCTACCAACGTATAACCAAGAGTATCGTATTTGACCCCATGAGTTTTGCGATTAACCCAATCACATTTGAAAAGAGGAATTTGCCTGAAACGGTAATCTAGTACCCATATCTCTTGTAAAACCCCATAATAACATGTTTTTCTTGTGGTTGCAACTTCTTTGGATATGTGAACATCTACTGCCTCAACGCTAACCCCACTGTTCTGGTAAACTATGCCATCATTACTTTTCGTATGGAATGTATACCCATTGATGTTATACGCCTCGTATTTCACTACGCCGGTGCGTGATCCAAATGATATCCACCTCACAGTTTCTGATACACTATCATTGGATATCGCTAACTCTCTCTCAACCTGAATTTCATTACAAGTATATATTACCTTTAAATTGCAGGAACAACAAACAAACAATTAAAGAATAGGAGTGTTTGGGATAATGAAATGGTGTGCTAGTCGACCTCTATCTAATGTCATATACAGGAGGGACAATTATGATGATAACAACAAACAAACAATTATAAACAACATACTAATTACCTCTTCGAGTAACCACTTAGCAAAAGATTGACTGTGCTCATTCTCCAGCAATGCCATTTTTTTAACCGGGTTTTTTCTTTTCAAAACTTCCTTGTGTCGCCTGAAACAAATAAATGTCTTTGATTATTATATTTGATAGAACTTTTTAAGAAACGAAATCGACATGTGTTAGTAATACTTACTCGATATACGGTTGAATTTCATCCGTATTTTGTATTACATCCAAATGTGCTTTCTGAAAGGATTCTCTGGAAACTTCACTTGGTTTGCCGGTCGACAATGTCTTTCCGTCCTCATCTTCATTGGTTACATGTTTATCAGCTGGGATACCAATAGTTTTCATGGTTTTATGATATTCGCTAAAAAACTCTATTGTTTCTTCCGCGATAGTCTCCTCGGCAATGCATCCCTCTGGTCTATTTTTGTTTCGCACATGTCCTTCAATAACCTTCATACATCTTTCGAAATGATACATCCACCGAAAGCATATGGGACCACATAATTTTACCTCCCTAGTTAGGTGCACAGTCAAGTGTATCATAATATCAAAAAATAATGGAGGAAAGAACTTCTCGAGTAGGCACAGTGTAACAACAAGTTCTTCTTGCATCTTATCTAGTTCTTGCAAGCTGATTTCTTTCCTACATATAGATTTAAAGAAAAAGCAAAACCTGATAATAGCATATCGTGTGGGCGGGTGCATGACTGAACGTATAGCAATGGGTAAAAACTCTTGCATTAGCATGTGATATTCATGCGATTTAAGGCCAAGGTGTGAATTTATTGTTGAATGTAAAGCTGTGTGAATTTTTAATTTATTCAAGTTTATGCTTTAACAGGTTCAAAGGCAAAAATCCCTAGGTCCAAATTCAAAATCATTTCCAACAAGGTATACTAAAGTTGTTATGTGTTTGTGGCTAAAGTTGTATACCTTTATACCATTAAATTAAATTTTTTGAAACACATGGTATGTTGAACTATTAGGAGGTATGGGAAAACACAGATTGGAAGAGACAGAGCCCTTTCTATTTCTCTAGCGATGAAGAATTTGGTGATGCTGACACAAAAGCGGTAATAATGGTCCATTTAATAAGTGTTGTTTCGCTACCTTTATCACATTCTCAATACTTAATCCATTATACTCATTCAACTTGTAGGCAAATGACAAAGATGAATCCTCTGAAGCTACTCCCAAAACTCAATCCTCTCAAATACCAGTTGAAAAGGCACACAAAAATAAATTTACTTAGGATATTGTCTTGGGACTGCCGTGTAATTAAGAAGATGTTGTATCAACCGATGGCCGTGAAGAAGACTTCTCGTACATTAAATGTGTTGAGAATTATGTAAAGGTGGTGATCATCTCGACTATTATGAACTAGAGGATAATTAGTTTAATATGGTACGAAGTAGCAGTTACGAGTAAGAAGATGTTGTATCAACCGATGGCCGTGAAGAAGACTTCTCGTACATTAAATGTGTTGAGAATTATGTAAAGGTGGTGATCATCTCGACTATTATGAACTAGAGGATAATTAGTTTAATATGGTACGTAGTAGCAGTTCTGATATTTAATTTGGATAAATGTAATTATTAATGGTGCAATAACTGGTAACTAGTAGTTTAACTGTATCTATTTTATAACTGTAATGATAGTATTTTGGTTTGTTAAATGGTAGCAATTTGTGTTCTTGATGTGATGATTGCACAGTTAGATCTAATGGTAGCAGTTTCTGTTGTTGATTTGATGATTGCACATATTTATTTAATGGTAGCACTTTGTGTTCTTCATTTCATGTTGGTTTATGATTTAATGGTAGCAGTTTGTGTTAAATGGTGTCAAGTTGTGTTCATGATCTTGGTGTAATTGTGTAAATTTGAGTTCTTGATTTGATATGCAGTTTGTGTTCATGATCTTTGTTCTAGATCTTGGTTCATGATTTGCGATTAAGATAATGATATATAACATTTGGAGCCAAAATTTTGATTTTTTCAAGTTTATGCTTTACTAAACAGGTTCAAATTAAAGGCAATTTTTTTAAATAATTCAATTGTTATTTTGAAATTAGAATTTGGAGCCAAAATTTTGATCCAAAATTTTGAAATCACCTAATTAGAAGCAGGTACCAAGAATAAGGTACGATTCATCTTCTTCCTATACCCTCTTTTCTCTTCTAAAAAAAACTGCAAAGAAAACACAAAAATCAATTCTTATATCACCATTACTCTCAAAGCCAGAATCATTTTCTTGTACCAATTGTTACTCAAGAGTCATGGGAATTCAACCCATTGTTGATAATCATCTTTTGCTTCCTGCTGATAATGAACATGATGATAACAACATAGACAATGAATTCAAAAAGTATTCTGATGAGGAAGATCTAGATGCGCCTGAAACCAACCAATCAGATCGGATACTAGCTAAAAGAGGCATAACCAGGCTATTTAAGTTCCGCATGAAATATGGCAACCCTGGTGGAATAAATCTCAAGGTAACCTTCGATGCATTGAATAGGGTATCAGGGTTACACAGAGCACTGCTTTCGAGTTTTTTAGGAGATCTGGTTCGTGAGCACATAGGTTTGAAGAATCTTTCCCGGAGGAATGTGAATAAAGAAGAAAGAGATAAACTATGGACTGACATCACTGTACATATATACTATTTTTTAACCCAGTACTACATAATTTTATCTATGCAGTTACATTATGTGCAACTAATTAACAACATTGTGTTAATCTTTGCAGCGATATTTTGATGTTGACGTGACATTCAGAAAATTGGTAATGACTCATTTTGGTAAACTGCTAAGGACTTTCAGAACGAAGCTCAGAGAAGAATACATTTTGCCCCACCTAAATACACCTTCCAAACTGAATGAAGTCCCGACCAAGTGTAGTCGATTTGTGAAATCAGAAGACTGGGTCGAGTTTGTAAACCACACGACCACCGATGCATACAAGGTTTTAATTAGTCATTTTTATTTAAGTCTATATGTCATTTCATAATTTTCAGTTTGCAACATTACCACATGTAAACGTCTTATGATTTTGTGTTTTTAGAAGATAGCTGATAAAGCTAAAATGTCGCGTTCCAAAAATATTTATCAGCATAAAATGGGACGAGGTGGATATGTTTATTTGAAAGAGAAAATGGTAAGATCACATGTGTATGCATCTTCATATTTTCGTTTATCTTGTTTTAACTTTACATGTGTATGCATTTGATGTTTATTAGATCGAAAATAAAGAGATTGAAGCAGATGAAGAACCCCCGCGTGGTATAATGTGGTTGAAAGGAAGGGTAAACAACGATGGCGAATTTCCAGATGATGAGATCACATCAGTGGGAGATACACTTGTAAGTTTGACTGCAAATTCTATTATTATGCTTATATACCAGCAGGATTAACTGTGTACTAGCAGTAATAACTTGTGTACCAGCAGTATTAAGTGCGTACTAACAACAGTAACTGTGTACTAGCAGTGGTAAACACTAGCCATATTTGTAATTGAAGTTCATGAGCATCACTAACTCCAGCTGAGCAGCATTGACATAAATAAGAGCATCAGTTACTCTAACAACATCAAGAAGACTTTTAATCCCAACATTTCCTATATTTTTTTTTCAGAAAGAATCTGATGACCAGATCAAGAAATTGTCCAATGAGATTACAGAAACAAAGAGAATACTTACTCAACTGATGGCACAGTTGAGTCAACAAGGGGTGCAGTTAAATTTGTCATCTCAATTGTCAGTAGCCTCAAATGCAAGCCAACAAGGGTCTACAGATTCCCAATCGCAAGGAAATGTGTCTCCAACACAAGGAGTACCAACAATATGTATTTCAACATGTTTCTTGTTATTCTTTTGTTTATATAATGTAACGTGTTTTATATATACATATAGGAACCTGCTAAAACTGTCGGACCTAAGAAAAAGCCTAAGTCACGACAAAACGGGCCTCCAGATTCCCAATCGGAACAAAATGTGTCTCCAACACAAGCACTGCCAACAATATGTATTTCAACATGTTTCTTGTTATTCTTTTGTTTAAATAATTTCTGATATGTACATGCAAAAATTCTTTTTTTTTAGCCATTTAAGTGCAAACTGTGGCACTTAAAGAAATCAAATATCGTTGCTTTGGGTACATACATGTGTTTTTTCAATGTACACATATATAATTCTTGATATATAATTCAATGTTTGATACAAGCGTCTTTTGTTACTACAGGTTACACTGCCAACTACAATGCAAAAGAAAAGTGACAACAACTGTGGACCAACAACACCATCGAAGCGCAAAAGTAATGTCTCTATTGAAGCCCAAAAGCAAGCTAGGCCGACGAAGAGTGATGCGTGCGATGTGTCATTGCGGTTTAGCAGTATTAATGCCTACTCAAGTTTTAAATTTATATTTAGCCGACTTATCAATAACACACACACTTAACGAGCAGTGTACCCGGTCAGTATGAATATAATGGTAAGTAGAGTGTCGATCACTAAGAGTGGAACGTATTATCTAGTTATTCTAATCAGTATTTTAATATATTAAGTTAGATATACAACCTAATCTAATGCAAGGGGGTTCAGCCTGAGAGACTGGCACGATTTGGTTGCAATTAAATAATAAACTAAACCAATAGGCACGAATCAGCGAATAGCACACACGTACACAGATAAATACTCGAGAAAATAAGAAGACTGTCCTGATAGATAAGTAGTTTGTCACTTGTTTTATTGCTAGTTTTATATGAAGTGTATAGTTCGATGCAACGCACCGAGATTAAGTCCTTTCTCGTTGGTTCTAATCTTATCGGCGAGTAAACCCTTAATGATTACTTATGACTATCCTATTTATCTTTCTTCCTACTTTTCTACAGACGATAGAATGCATAGGCGATCTAATAAACAGGCGAGGGCAGAGGCATGGCGACCCGATCAACGCTCAGCTAGACACAGAGGTTATCAATGCACTAATAAAAGTCACCAAAGACATCAACATATAAACTTTAATTAATGAGAAAGCAGTTTTAAGGGAGTGCAATCTTTCCGTTGTCACATTACACAAGCCACCAATCTTGATGAATTAAAGTTTACTAACACAATAAAACAAAACTACTTAATGAATTAAACACATGCAACACCTTCTTACAGCTCTTGTATCTTTGTTTGGGTGTGTCTTGTGCTGCCTGTTCGACTGAATTCGTCCTTAGGGTTTCTGTACTTCGTACTTCGTATATAATATGTCACATCGAATTCGTCTGGTCTTGGGGTATTTATAGTTTCTGTCTGAGGGTAAGATGCGGCGCATCTAGTAAGTAGATGCGGCGCATTGACTTAACTTCGCGTGGGGTCCAAGATTAATATATTCAGGAATATTCGTACACCGCCAGAAGATGCGGCGTAACTCCATAAATAGATGCGGCGCATGTCCTCTTGTATCTTGGATCGTATCTGGTGAAATATTGATAGTGATGCGCCGTATGTAATGAGTGAGATGCGGCGCATCTGGAGCAGAACTTGTACATTTCAGTAGACTCTTAACTTCTTGCATGTTTTGCTCCATAATTAGTCCAAAATCGCCAAGTTTCACCAAATGCTTGTTTTTACCTGAGAATTACAAAAGTAAACGATTAAGTATCAATCCTCATACATAATATAATAAAACAAGTCAAATTAATAGGATAAATGATAGTAATAAAATGTACTTATTTGAGTTCATCAAATATCCCCCCACTTGAACTTTACTTGTCCCCAAGTAAACCTTAGAATTAATCTTATGAAAATGTATCCTAAAGATATTAGGATTTATTTTTATATTTAAGCATGTATTCATTATTGTCATAATCACACAACCAAACACTTAACGAATTAGAAGTAAAATAAAATAATCTGATAAAAGCAAATCTAATCGTTTAACTGTCCAGTCATGACGAATATTCTATCATAAGCTTGGCAAGTATACACATCTCCTCCACTAAAGCCAAGGAATAACAAGTCTAAAGCGGTAAAAAGGGTTTTGAGGCTTAAGGGTTAATCATTCTTAATCTCTATCGATCTCAAATTCCAGAAAAGGCGACAAAATCACAAATACATGATCGAATCCACGAACACGATACTTGCAATTGCTCAAATCCTTAACTCGAATAGGCTAAAGATAGATCCAAATTTCACCAATAATAATATATCAAAAAGGGCGACAAAATCATAAATACATAGCCGAATCCACGACTACGATACTTAAGATTGCTCAAATCCCTAATCTCAATAAATCAAAGGTTTGGTTGGATAAAGAATAATAAAGGGTATGGATAATTTTTGGGATATAAATTGGTGTAAAATGAAAAATAAACAAAACAAATAAATTAAAATCCTAAGTGTGGTTAATCACTATCCCAACCATCCCATGAATAAGACTCATATCATTGAATAACTCACGCTTTAACACTTGAAACACACGCTTTAGGTAGACACGAATTATACTCAACAAGATCTCAATCAAAGAATAAACCTAAGTTGGTGTTCCCATAACTGCCAACTCCCTTTCAATCCATAGATATAATATACAACAACTAGTGGTGATATCGACCACTTAATACAAAACTTTACATAAGTTGGTTAAAAACAAACATCCAACTTTTCCTTTTCTTTATTTTTTCGATTTTTTTTTTTTTTTTTTTTTTTTTTTTTTTTTTTTTTTTTTTTTTCAAACATAAACAAAGATGTGTAAAATTTCACCACATCACTATAATGATAATTCTGGATAATTTTTCCATACTTTTCATGACTTCAGAAATAACGGTAATAGTGAAAGTAGTAAACACACGAAAAATAAACTCAAAGATATACAATATTTACTTTCACTCCAATTGCATTGTGCAATTTCCCGACCTAACCATAGATAATGAATTACGCACGCGAACACAGGTAATGTAAGGAAACTCACTTTGCCTATAGCAATTAACCAACCACGGATTCTAATCTACAGGGTAGGCTAAGGTTTAAGGTGTAACGAAACATTTTAACAAAGGTGTAAGAAACGAAAGGAATGGCTCTGAGTGTTTTTCTAGGGGTATCTTACTCTAAAAATGAGAGTAACAAAAGGGTTTATACGGGGGTTAACTAACCAGTGTAGTTAGCTAATAACACATAACATATAATAGGCTATTTGGGTGTAATCCTAGAAATTTACCAATTTAGACAAGTCATTCCAATTATATAAATAATACTTATTATGGTGGTCTCGAATAGTATACAAGCCAAGTTCTAAAGTTTACAAGTCACCGGCACACTCATAGATTTGTGAATTTTGAAAAAATCACAATTTTTGAAAATAACGTCATGTGTGCAGCTATGCAACTTAGATCTTAAACAAAAACATGCTAAAAAATTTAAATTTTTATATATTAAGCACATTTTAAGCATATTTTGAAAAGTTTAGAACAAGTAAGTGTTAAGTGTTCTAATTCTCCAATCCCCCCACTTAAGTTAAACAACGTCCTCGTTGTTTGTATACAAGGTTAAAAACTGGAAAGTAAAAGAATTAGAACAGAAAAACTCCCCTGAGATTTGCTCGGTATGATCCTCCATTAGTATAAGAGCAAAAATCATCTTCCTCGTGGATTAGAACGTTTAAGCTTCATAATAGATGTATCCACAGGAAATGCAGGAATCTATAATACCACCAAGACTTTAAAACACACCTAATATTAAGAAAGGTTCAAACTTGCATAATTCATTAGTAGTTAGGAAAAATAAAACATAAAAATAAAAATGAAAATCATCAGGTCAGTCGATGCGCCGTATCTTATGGAAGAAGATACGCCGTATCGAGCCTGGAATAAATACGGATCAGAATAGAAGATGCGTTGTATCCTTAACCAGGGATGCGCCGCATTAAAATAAACTGATAAAAAGTTTTAAAGTCGGAAATAAAAAATAAAAATGCAGAAAAATAAAGTAAGATATGACCATTGCAGGAGATGCGTCGCATCTCAGAATTGAGATGCGCCGTATCCTCTGCGGCCTGACTGACTCGACACAAAAACAGAATAATAAAAATTTCTCCGGGTTGTCTCCCGGCCAGCACTTGTCTTTATTCCAGAGTCTTCAAGTTAGACTCACGTTCAGCTCTTTATCTATCGATACTTCAGTTGGTATACACATAAGTTGTGTGTGCATTAGGCAGTTGCTCCATAACTTCATCAGGTCAGTCGATGCTCCGTATCTTATAGGTGAAGATACGCCGTATCGAGCCTGGAACAAATACGAAATAAGATAAAATAAAGGATAGGATGCGTCGCATCTGTTTTACTAGGTGCGGCGCATGTATTTACCAAACAGACTGTTAACAGTCTGTTGTAATATGGCTCATTCCACAGTTTATCTCTCACGTCCTCTCATACTCTCATGCTGAACTTAATGCCAGTCTTGTATCCGATCACTCCAGCTTGCTTCTCTCGGTTTGGTTCAGAATGTAATCTTTCATGGTGATGCTGGAGTCATCATTTATCCTGAAAATAAACAACTTGCACAAGAGAGTAGCGGACCGATCAAAGTAAATATCAAAAATCAACTATATTTATCAAATTATATTTGTCGTATTAACAAAGGTTAATGCGCCGTATTTTCGTTACGTTTCAAAATATAAGATTTTTGATTCAGAAGATACGCCGTATCGACAGAGATCGATGCGTCGTATCTGTTTAATAATTCGAAAACTGTTTTTAATTAAAATAATAGATACGCCGTATCTGCTAAAGCAGATGCGTCGTATCACTTTAACGTTTAGAAAAAAAAATTTATTAAAAACAGATACGCCGTATCTTGGGGAAAGATGCGTCGTATCGAATTAATTAAACGCGTTGTATTTATAAAAATTAAACGCAATACGCCGTATCTGATAAATCAGATGCGCCGTATCGTTCGATTTAGCTCAGTACAACGATAGCAGTATGCAGAAAATACGAAAAATTAAAAACAAATAAAACACAAACGAAAATAAACAAAATAAAAGCAAACAAATAACACACAAAAACATAAAATATGCAAAATAGTACAATGAATGCAAATTAATCTAATACACAACAAAATTAGCGGTTAGATAAAAAAAATTAAAAACCTAATTAAAATACTAATCAAATTAACAGATAGTAACAATTCACTCCCCGGCAGCGGCGCCAAAAACTTGATGCGTGCGATGTGTCGTTGCGGTTTAGCAGTATTAATGCCTACTCAAGTTTTAAATTTATATTTAGCCGACTTATCAATAACACACACACTTAACGAGCAGTGTACCCGGTCAGTATGAATATAATGGTAAGTAGAGTGTCGATCACTAAGAGTGGAACGTATTATCTAGTTATTCTAATCAGTATTTTAATATATTAAGTTAGCTATACAACCTAATCTAACGCAAGGGGGTTCAGCCTGAGAGACTGGCACGATTTGGTTGCAATTAAATAATAAACTAAACCAATAGGCACGAATCAGCGAATAGCACACACGTACACAGATAAATACTCGAGAAAATAAGAAGACTGTCCTGATAGATAAGTAGTTTGTCACTTGTTTTATTGCTAGTTTTATATGAAGTGTATAGTTCGATGCAACGCACCGAGATTAAGTCCTTTCTCGTTGGTTCTAATCTTATCGGCGAGTAAACCCTTAATGATTACTTATGACTATCCTATTTATCTTTCTTCCTACTTTTCTACAGACGATAGAATGCATAGGCGATCTAATAAACAGGCGAGGGCAGAGGCATGGCGACCCGATCAACGCTCAGCTAGACACAGAGGTTATCAATGCACTAATAAAAGTCACCAAAGACATCAACATATAAACTTTAATTAATGAGAAAGCAGTTTTAAGGGAGTGCAATCTTTCCGTTGTCACATTACACAAGCCACCAATCTTGATGAATTAAAGTTTACTAACACAATAAAACAAAACTACTTAATGAATTAAACACATGCAGCACCTTCTTACAGCTCTTGTATCTTTGTTTGGGTGTGTCTTGTGCTGCCTGTTCGACTGAATTCGTCCTTAGGGTTTCTGTACTTCGGTCTTCGTATATAATATGTCACATCGAATTCGTCTGGTCTTGGGGTATTTATAGTTTCTGTCTGAGGGTAAGATGCGGCGCATCTAGTAAGTAGATGCGGCGCATTGACTTAACTTCGCGTGGGGTCCAAGATTAATATATTCAGGAATATTCGTACACCGCCAGAAGATGCGGCGTAACTCCATAAATAGATGCGGCGCATGTCCTCTTGTATCTTGGATCGTATCTGGTGAAATATTGATAGTGATGCGCCGTATGTAATGAGTGAGATGCGGCGCATCTGGAGCAGAACTTGTACATTTCGGTAGACTATTAACTTCTTGCATGTTTTGCTCCATAATTAGTCCAAAATCGCCAAGTTTCACCAAATGCTTGTTTTTACCTGAGAATTACAAAAGTAAACGATTAAGTATCAATCCTCATACATAATATAATAAAACAAGTCAAATTAATAGGATAAATGATAGTAATAATATGTACTTATTTGAATTCATCAAAGAGTCAAAAGTCTTTAAATTATGGTACTTGAGAATTTGATTATGTACGACATTACAATAGTATATTATGTTCAGTTATATACATTCGAGTTTTATTCAATTTCAAATTTCTTTTTGTTTATGATTCTGTTATATATATATATATATATATATATACACTCATTCCAGCAGCACTATCATAGTACTAGCGGTAGTTACTCTGCTTCGGCAGGACTAACTTAGTACTAGCAGTAGCAACTCTGCTCCAACAGTACTAACTTAGTAATACCAGTAGTAACCCTGTGACTAAAAGATGCAGTAACGTATTATGGTAACACTTATCAACATTATTGGTCACTCTTTGTTTAATTCGATGTGTGACTAAATATTACAAAAGGCCACACAAACATAAAATTCAAGTGGCCATTGGATGATCAATAGTCACACAAAATACAAATTTCTTCACTTTAAACAACATATGGTCACACTTATTAACAATTTTGGCCACTTTATGCTTAATTGTATGTGACTAAATACCCAAAACAAACATGCTTTGTGTGACTAAATATTACAAAATGCCACACAAACATAAAATTGAAGTGGCCATTGGATGATCTATAGTCACACAAAATACACATTTCTTCACTTTAAACATCATATGGTCACACTTATTAAAACTTTTGGCCACTTTATGCTTAATTGTATGTGACTAAATACCCAAAACAAACATGCTTTATGTGACTAAATATTACAAAAGGCCACACAAACATAAAATTCAAGTGGCCATTGGATGATCATTAGTCACACAAAATACAAATTTCTTCACTTTAAACAACATATGGTCACACTTATCAACACTTTTGGCCACTTTATGCTTAATTGTATGTGACTAAATTACCAAAACAAACATGCTTTGTGTGACTAAATATTACAAAAGGCCATACAAACATAAAATTCATGTGGCCATTGGATGATCAATAGTCACACAAAATACACATTTCTTCACTTTAAACAGCATATGGTCACACTTATTAACACTTTTGGCCACTTTATGCATAATTGTATGTGACTAAATACTCAAAAAAAAACATGCTTTGTATGACTAAATATTACAAAAGGCAACACAAACTAAAAATTCATGTGACCATTGGATGATCAATAGTCACACAAAATACACATTTCTTCACTTTAAACAGCATATGGTGACACTTATCAACACTTTTGGCCATTTTATGCTTAATTGTATGTGACTAAATACCCAAAAAAAAACATGTTTTGTGTCACTAAATATTACAAAAGGCCACACAAACTAAAAATTCATGTCACCATTGGATGATCATTAGTCACACAAAATACACATTTCTTCACTTTAAACAGCATATGGTGACGCTTATCAGCACTTTTGGCCATTTTATGCTTAATTGTATGTGACTAAATGTAGTATAATCAGAAACTAATAAACACAAGATTGGGTGTGATATACGGATCGAACAAGAAGTTAGAGAGAGAAAGAAGTAGGGAGCCTTTAGAGAGATAAACCAAAAGAAAAATGAATTGAAAGATTGCAAAGGTCCAACCCTCTCCACATGAGGAGAGGGGTATTTATAGTTACATGCATAGCCTACTTACTTTGTCCCTAGTGGACTGTGGAGCGAGCTGACAGAGGATAAAGACCCGACTCACTCCACAATATTAATTAACTACTTTACTACTAATATTTCTTGTTATACTATGAGCTATTTAATACACGAGAGTGCTCGGGGTGACCGAGTCTTCAACTGAATATTTATATTCCTAACAATCTCCCCCTAAGGGAGGTCACCCCAATAGCAATGTTCTTAAATCAAGCACTCTTTTCATTAACCTTAACTTTGTCGCTCGTATACATTGATTCTTCAGTCATTAGTAATCTTTGTGCCTTCAACAGTGGACTTGTGACGACTTATCCTTGTCTTGGATGATTTTGATCATTCTTCAAAAGTATCATCCAACGTGTATCATCAAGTCATCTTTTGTCCATATGTCTCCATGTGATGATGTGTTCTTTGAGCCGACATGCTCACACTATTTGGAGTCATGATCTTTAGCATCAGGGATTGCAGAAGCCGTGGTAAAGGTCTTTTAGGTAGATCATGACTTTGTTGAGTTACAATGATGATGTAGTGTGAGCATGTGATAAAGGATTGGCATCTTTTCAGCAACCAGCTACAACAGCAACCAGCTACAGCATTCCACAGCTACAATCGCCAGAAGTTCCTGCATACGACAGTTAGCAACAAATAGACCGGTACTTACAGGTTCGGACTTCGAGATTGTTAACAGCATAGTGTGAGAACTCTCTCTAACCCTTACCAAGACCGTTCCTAATTGAAAACCCACAGAGGGCTTTTTATGATCATACCGTAGTACAACAACGATTAGGTGAGTCGCTGGAGATCACTCCACGACTGTAGATCGTTTGAAACCGCCGCGATCACTAAGCGTAATCCATAACGAATTACCGAAGTGACCTGCTTTCAGGGCTGCTTGATGTTGACCCTGGCAGGAATTTCCATTCAATCATTGAGAATTACATTTGTAAATTCTCTCATAAATGTTCTGGCAGATTGCTAAGATCTGCGTATGACTCATAAGTTTACAACTGGTGTCCTTAATGTTGAACAACCAGTGTAGAAATAGTCCGTGTTCCTATGAGATCTTTTTATGAATCTCGAGGCTCTAGACTCTATAGTGCGTTTTGATTTAGTGAGCGGAGGCTGGAGAGGACTGCCACCTTTTCAATATCATCTAACTCGGAGTGAGAGAGACGATAGAAATGTATTGAGCTCCGTGACAATTAAAACAAGAATCCTTTGAGGGACTTTGAGTGGCTAAGGAGGGTTGTGCAGCGTATCACTGGGTCCATGATACTTTGTCTTCAATGCCAGCAATCAACTATGTGATTCTGACAGCATATGTATTGACCCGGTTTCTGCCTAAGATGTAAGGAGGGCTATTTCTTTTCAACCTTTCTTACTTCGTTTCTTTTTAATTCTTCAACCCCTTCAGTGCATACCAAGACTTCATTACTAGAACCTTGTTGGGTTTGTTCCAGTTCTAGCTCCATCTCAGTCGGCACTCTTCCCTTATTCACTTTTCTCCTTTTTTAATCATACCTAAGGACTTCTACACTAACTAGTGGATTGTCCCTGGGTAGATCCCTCCGGCTCTGGCGGGATCGTGGGAACTTTGAACCTAACCTTACCATCCTTATAACTCCATGCATTAAATTAAATGGTCGGTCTTTGGTGTTCTTCCACAATTGCCAAACCAAATCTTTGAAAAATCTCTCAAAGTGTTCATGATTATGAAAAACATTTTGCCAACACTTGAGAGTTTTATACTTTTCAAATGCTCCCCCTCAACATGTGCTCGAGTGATTGTTTTATAAATTTGCACATGTTTGGTAGAGCTCGCACTTTTTGAATTGATCAACTTTCAGTGAATATGACCGATTTGAGACACGCTTACATCACTGGTTAGACCAGCTTGAAATTATTACCCGGCCTGGTCAAGTCCACAGAAAGTTTCTCGAAACGGTACACTCTACTCAGACACATCCTTTTCGAGACACGCTTACATCACTGGTTGGACCAGCTTGAAATTATTACCCGGCCAGGATATGTCCTTTCGATCAATGACAGTATATGTTTCGTCAATTCATTGGTGAAGTCTGAGCCTTGCTCACGTAAGATGACCAAATCCTTTATGTTTTGTTAAAAATCATTTGTTCCCCCTCAATATGTGCATCGATATACGAAAGATTTTAGCACATATGGAAGAGCTTGCATTTATGACCAAAACATTTTGCTCCCCCTCAATATGTGCATTGATATACAAAGCAGTTTAGCACATATGGGAGAGCTTACATTAACTTCCAAATCATCACATTTTATCAGAATTTCAAATTTAAATCACATTCTCTCCCCCGATCAAAAATTTCAAACCATTTGAGATTTGTGATCCCAAGTGATTTAAATAAGTTTAGAAAATTTGGGAGAAAATGTGGTCAGGTATAAATGTATTCTGATTTAGGAGCATACTATGCTCCCCCTGAAACAACGAGAGAGTGTCACTGCTGATGTTGCACAAATTTGGCAAGGTGTCAGAAATTTGAACAAATATGCTCCCTCTCAATTAATGACCCGTTTTCCATTTAAAGAGTTGTAGTCATTCAATTGAGCGACGGATATTTGTGAAAATTTAATTCAATTTACCACCTTGTGTAACATCAAGACTCTCTTGAAGAATCAAACAAGATAAAGAGTCTGATGTAAAGAAGACTTCTCTTCTTATACACGAAATAACGCACTGAAACGTACATCAAGTCGGTGAAACATGGATATAAAGTAATCCATGCCCAGGTGAACATCACCCAGTTGGAGGAACAGCCGTCTTTTTGGCGACGTGCTTTCCCCAGTGTGTATCGCGGGTTGCAGTATGAAGTAACTGCAAGCCATTAAGACATGTTTTAACTGATTAGTATAACTTCTGCTCGAGCTTCATTTAAAGATCCGTGTCATTGTTGAATGACATTTCTAGATCCGTAAATGTTATCGATAAACAGAAGACATGCCTAAGTAGGACTATTTTTCTTTTGGTTAATTTTTTTTTTTTTTTTTTTTTAACTATGTACAAGGATATAAGAAGACAATCCTTTACTCCTCCTTTTCTTCCTGAAGACACTTGAGGGTTTCAGGTGTCATGCTCTTCATACCAAGGCGTGGGAGAATAAACTGAAACCTTTCTCTTGGGAGAGCCTTGGTAAAGATGTCTGCTAGCTGAAACTCTGTCCTCACAAAATACAGCTCCACGATTCCCTTTTCAACCTGTTCCCTGATGAAGTGATGCCTGATGTCGATGTGCTTTGACCTGGAGTGCTGAACATTGTTGCAACAAAGAGCAATGGCGCTTTTGTTGTCACAATATAGAGGAATTTTGTTGTATGAGAATCCATAGTCTGATAGTTGTGATCGCATCCATAGAATTTGTGCACAACAAGCCGACATAGCAATGTATTCTGCTTCAGTAGAAGATATGGATGTGCTCATTTGCTTTTTTGAAGACCAACTAACCAACTTTTCCCCCTAAAAACTGAGCTCCTCCTGAAGTACTTCGACGAGTGTCCTGACACCCCGCATGATCTGCATCAGCATAAGCCGTTAACTCCATGGTTGTGTCCTTAGGGTACCAGAGACCCATATGAACTGTTCCTTGAAGATATCTGAAAACCCTTTTTACTGCTTCTAGATGCTTTTTGGTAGGTTTGGATTGATATCGCGCACACATGCATACAGCAAATAGAAGGTTTGGCCTGCTTGCAGTAATGTACATTAAGGATCCAATCATGCTTCTGTACTTCGTTTGATCGACTGGAATCCCTGACGGGTCTTCATCTAGCTTAGATCTATCAATCATGGGAGTATCAACTGGCTCACTTGAATCGAATCCAAACTTTTTCAAGATCTCATATGCATATTTGGACTGATTGATGAAAATGCCTCCGGGACTTTGAGATACTTGTAATCCTAGGAAGAATGACATTTGTCCCATCATCGACATTTGGAACTTGGAACTCATCTCATTAGAAAATCTATCACATTCACTAGGGTCAGATGAAGCAAATATGATGTCATCTACATAAATCTGAACAAGTAGTAGATGTTTGTTTGTCTTCCTGGTGAATAATGTTGGATCAACTACACCCTTTGAGAATCCATTATCTAGAAGAAACTTGGACAATGTATCGTACCATGCTCTAGGTGCCTGTTTCAACCCGTAAAGAGCCTTCTTCAAGCGATAAACATGAGTAGGATGTTCAGCGTCCATAAATCCTTCAAGTTGGCTCACGTAGACTTCTTCCTTTAAATCCCCATTCAGGAAAGTTGTTTTGACATCCATCTGGTAGACAATCATATTTAGACTTGTAGCATTGGCCAGGAAGATTCTAATAGCTTCAATTCTAGCAACTGGAGCAAATGATTCTTCAAAATCAATGCCCTCTTCTTGTCTGTATCCTTTAGCAACTAGACGTGCCTTGTTCTTTAAAACATCCCCATGCTCATCAAGTTTTACCTTGAAGATCCACTTGAGAGCAATAATCATAGCACACTCTAGAGGAGGTACTAATTCCCATACTTCAAGACGATCAAATTCATGGATTTCGTCTTGCATGGCCTCGAACCAACAGTCTTTGTTCATTGCATCTTTGACATCTTTTGGTTCGACTTTAGACAGTACAGAATTGAAGAAACACCACAATGCATCAGTTGCCAGTTGTATACGAGTGGATACAGGACGAGAAGGATTGCCGATGATGTTGTCAATTGGATGATCGTTGGTCCATTTTCTGAGATGGTCATGAGGTTGAGGGTTTTGAATTGATGTTGCCGTGCTGTGTTCTTCGTGAGAGGACATGTCTGATGAGGGTTCAGGAGCAAATATGTTCTCAAAAGGAACATCATCGATAGGAGCAAAAGGATTAACTTCCAAAGAATGATCATCTGCAGATTCTTGTTGCACCGGAGAGGATTGAGTATTTGACGTTGAGGGTGATTGACTTGCAGCAGGAGCATTGAAACTGATTGAGACTGAAGATGGATGGTTATCTGAGCCTTGTGGAACTTGAACGTCCGCAGCGTCAGGTGCCGCTACGGCATTTGTGATTGTTTCACTTGTTGGCTCAAAGTATTCGTCAAACATAGGATCAAATAGCTTCTTCAATTCCTCACTCGTTGGTGGAACGAAAGACTCTGCAGGCGTGTGATTCTGTACAAGCCCTGAACTAATTGGTCCAGGTGTCAAAAGTTTAAGATCGGGTCCAGAACTGGTTTGTCCTGAAACAGTTTGCTCACTTAGCTCGTCGAACGTGACATGGATGGTTTCCATGATTTGTCGGGTTCTCTGGTTGTAGATTCTGTACCCTCTACGGTCTGGTGCGTATCCAACAAAAATACCTACATCTGCTTTAGCTTTTAACTTTCCCAAGTCTTGACTATCATTAGTTGGATAGCAAAGAGCCCCAAACACATGAAGAAATGATAAATCTGGCTGCTTGTTGTGAATTAGCTCATAGGGAGTCTTCTCATGTATGGGATGAATCAGAGATCGGTTTTGGGTATAGCATGCGGTTGCAATGGCTTCTGCCTAGAGAAACATCGGTGCCTTTGAAAATATAAGCATGGTTCTTGCAGCTTCTACTAGAGTACGGTTACGCCGTCCAACGACTCCGTTCTGCTGAGGAGTGCGAGGTATACTTTTCTGATGTGTGATGCCAATATTTTCATAAAAGTTTCTGAGGTGTTGATTGACAAACTCAGTTCCATTATCAGTGCGGATGATTCTGACAGTCTTGTTAAGCCTTACTTGCAGTTGTTTAATCAGCTTAATTATCACCTTTGGAGTTTCATCCTTGGTTCTCAAAAACTTTACCCATGTGAACCGAGAGAAATCATCTACTATCACCAGAATATATTTCTTTCCATTTATGCTTTGTACTCTCATTGGACCGCATAGATCCATGTGGAGGGTATGAAGAACTTCCAAGTTGGTGTTGACGGTTTTGGGTTTTTGGGTTTGTGGGTTTGTTTCTTGCTTTTACCCAGTTGACATGCAGAGCAGAGATGATCTTTTTCATATTTTAATCTGGGCATTCCTCTAACAAGATCTTTGCGGGAAAGATCATTGATGGTACCGAAGTTCAGGTGGTTCAAACGACGATGCCACAGCCAAGATTTTGTTTTAGAGGCTTTTGAAAGCAAGCATATGGGAGAGGACTTCAACATTTCTTCAATTGATATGGTGTATAGATTCGTACCCCGACTACCCTTGAGAAGATCTATACCATCCAATTCTCTGACGAAACATGTGTGTTTTCTGAAAGCCACTTCCAGATCAGTGTCACAAAATTGGCCCACAGAAAACAAATTGTGCCCTAATCCTTCCACATAGTAAACCCGTGAGATCACACTGTTACCAAACACATAATCTCCATAACCCATAATCGCCCCAAAGTGGTCATTCCCGAATCTAACTGTCCCGATAAACTTTTTCACAAAGTTCTTGAGTCGTGAGCGATCCCCAGTCATATGTTTTGAGCAGCCTGAGTCCAAATACCAAAGGACGATTTGTACGACCTGCATTTGAAACCAGACAACAATGGATAACTGAAATATGTGGATCCCCACTGGAATTTGGGGTCCATTTGGTCAGCACACACAAGTTCTGGAACATTAGTCATTTCTAATATAGATGCCTCTACAGTGGGAACTACTCTAGAGTTATCAGGGAACCTATTAGAAGGGCTATGTGTTCCTAATGGAAGGATTCGACCCGTTGGTCTCCATTCTTTAATCTTCACAATTTTATGTTTATTCAACTTAGGCAATGGATTCTTGTTTCCTAAACTGAACTTCCTTCCAGTGGGTCTCCATTGATATCCAACCTTAGTGAAGATTTTTCCTATGGCTTTCCAACATTTCATATTACTTTCAGTTTTCCTAACTTGCATAACATGGGGTGGTGCACGAGATATAAGAGACGACACAACACATTCATCATGATTAACAGAAATTAAGCATTTGTCACATGTTTTACAGACCATTTTAGAATTCGAATTAATTACAGTACTTTTGATACTAGAATCAACACGATTCCATCTAGTCGTTACAAACTTATTGTTCCTAGGTTGGACTTCTACTCTTTTCTTGTGATCACTCTTAGCCGGCGCAGTCCTATCATTCCTTGCATTGCTTTTAGACTTTGACCCGCTAGCTTGGGTGTCACTTCTTACTCCTGTAGAAGTAATGATGGGAACATTAGTTTGTTTCACTAACACATGCTTTCCTGATAATGATGTGCTAGTTTCTGATGCTCTTGGTGGTAAATCAAAGGATACATGCTTGTTCTTAATAGTGGATGATGAGGCAACTAAGCTATTCTTTGGTAACTGGACCTTGGACCCGAGCTAATAGCATATTCTAGCTGTTCCTGGATCCTTTTTGTGAGGACACATGCATAATCTATTGCCTTATCAAGTGGTTTTCCTATTCTGTCCTCTTCCACAACCTCTCGAAGAGTGTCAAGTCAATCCCTAAGATGACTAAGATACATCTGATGGACAGGTCTGTTATTTCTTATGGGAAATGGAATAGGCCCCACATCAACATCATATATTTTACAAGCAGAAACCTTTGATGAATCACAATTACAAGATGTACATGGCATTTTACCTTTCACCTGAGTCTTCAGATTCTCAATTTCATTTAACAAAGAAGTTATCCTTTCGTTATGACTATTTCTTGTAACTTTAACTGAGTCATACAACTCTCTGTAATGTTGTTTAATCTTAGAATTTTCTTCTCGAAAACACTCATTTTCATGAAGTAATTTGTTTATGGTGTCTTGATTTTGAAAATTCGGAGAATCTGACGACGACGGTTTATTGGTGCCATAAACATCACACTTGTTGGATTTCAATTGGGCAATTTGAGCCCTCAACAGACGAATCGTGTTAGTGTGAGCTTGAATTTTCTCATCCCGTTTACTTAATTCAAAATACGTATCAAACTCAGGAGCATCCGAAGATGTCTTGGCATTTGATAGTTTACATCTTTCTTCTAAGTGTTGATATTTTAATTGTAACTTAAGATGTTCAACCTCTAGTTTAGAAAAACGTTTGACCATGTTATCATGATCATCATTTTGAATTTTTTCAAGCATTTTCAAATTCTCCCCCTCAAGCTCCACAACACGATTCTGGGTAACATTTAAAGCCATAGCATACTCATGATATTGACAAGCAGATATTGCAGAATCAGTTGCAGTAAAAAATACATCTTGTGCAATGCATCTAGCAATCAAATTATCATAATTGATGAGCATGTTTTTCCTTTCAATTTCGCGGCTCTTAAGTTCTATTGCATATTCATTCATCTCATTTTCCATATCTTTAAACACTACTTTCATTTCTTTTATTTCTGTGTTGAGGGCAGTTTGCAGCCCTTCAAAGTGTTCTTTGAGTAGTTTAAAGAATGGCATGACCTCAGTTAAGTAACACCTTTTTGCATGTTCAAAACACCTTTCCCCCTCAGTAATGCCGGTTGGTGTGATTCTCTTCTTACATGTTTTATCAAAATCAGCAAACAGTTGCCAAAGCACATATAAGCTAATAAAGGTTTTGCTTTCAGTGGGAAGAGACAACGGCACCAAATTCATAGGTGTATTGGGAGGATACACCGTTATGGACGCAACTTTTCTAATGAGAGGGGTGTTGGCCTTAAGTTTTTCTTCCTTAAGTTTTTCATTATCCTGTTTCCAGAATATCTGTTCAGGTGTTAACTTCTTTTGAGGAGCAAACACAGCCAAACGATTTTCCTCACTATAGTCATGGGGCTTGATTATTATTCGTCTGGCTATGCACTCGGGATCCCTCATTTTCTCATTCATTCTTTCCCTTGTTCTCTCACTTAACTCATCTTCCTCTTTTGTGTAGAAATGCTCAGGCGGGTCGTGATTAGGCATAAACATCACATTAGAATCATTTAATGCAGGTTAGGCTATCTTAGCAATCTCATGAATAGCTACTTTCGATCTACCTACATTGCTTTCACTATGCTTGTCACTTAACTTTCTGTGCTTATACATCATTTGAGCAGTCTGTCTGGTTTGGTCTTGTGTGTACAACTTATCCTCAAGCTTATTTTTTAAGGTTTTGAGCCTAGAGAAATCATTTAAGAGTTCTTTTTCTTTTACTTTGAATTCTAGCTTAAGTGTAGTTATACACTTTTGTGCTTCCTGTTTCTTTTTGACAGACTGTTCTAGCTGGCTTTTCAAAGAATTCAACTCTTGTTTTAATGTTTCTTCTCTTACTCTAGACTCTTTAATAAGTGTACTCATTTTACCTTCTAATTTCTGCTCACGTTCATTAAGCTCAAACTTAGCACGCTGTTCATACATAGCTACTTGCTCTTTATAAATGCTTAGTCTAGTGATCAAGTTATTATCAGGTGCAAGAACTGTACTTTCACGAGTGCATGCATTATCTATTTCACGTGTAATATCTATGGCACACAAGTCATTAACAACACAAGCATCATTTACAACAGAAGATTCAGCATTTTGTACATCAGGCACATTTTTCTGACTCAGATATTGTTCATATGGAATCATATTGCTATTATCCATGTCAGCATTATTTGAGTCAGAGACAATTGCCTGTTGTACTTCGATGGGAAACTTTTGTTTATCAACTATGTCATATGTGTCATATAATCTTAGTACCTCAGATATCACAGAAGCATTTGAAGAACCAGCTTGTTGAGATGGAGAGGCCAAGGACGACAAATTGGCCATAAAGATAGTTTGAGCAGTTGGTTCTTCATCCACATCAGAGTCAAATGCATCACAATCATCAGCTTGGAAGACATTAGGATCATTGAGTGCCATATCTTGGACTGGTTGCTCATCCACATCAGCATCAAAAGTGTTACCCCCATCACCAGCCAGAAACAACAATTCTTCCTCATCCAATACTGCTCCATTCTCTTGAGCCTGCATTAACAGCATTTTGTCCTTGAAGTAGTCTGACTTCTGAGGTCGTTTTGGTTGATTGCAGTTTCTTGCAATATGCCCCAGACCTCCACAATTATAGCACTTGATCTGTTTCCCTTGCCCCTGGTTGGCATTCCCAGCCCTGTTCTGTATAATACCTCGACCCATGTTTCTGCCAGCTCTCCCTTGCACATTTTGAACCACAATTTTTTCATCCTCCACCGTTGCAAGGTTTCGCGGGTTGGATGAATTTCTTAACTGATTGTTGGTCTGAGGGAGAGAAGCTTTGAACTGTTGTACAAGTAAAGATACTTGATTGGTGAGGTTATCAAGCATTTTATCAGTCTGAGTATAGCCTGAGTCAAGTTGAGGACTCATAGCAGATGATGGTTGAAAGTTTGGTACAGCAGTTGCCATGAATGCTAGTGGATCATTGGAAGTGGATGGATTCAACTTCTCTCTTAACACCCGATCAAAGACAGCATGCTTCTCATGTTGTTGAAGATAGGCATACAGCTGTTCATAGTTGGTATCCCTCAGACCTTTGTTGAGTTTGGCAGCAGTAACAAATCTGTCCCATTCTGGAGTCATATTGTTCACAAACTTGGAGTTAAGTTGGATGTTGCGCATTGTCATTCTAATTATCCTTATGTCATTAACCAACTTATGTGTAAGGAATTAAATATTCCATAGATTTGATGATCACAAACAAGAAGAATGAAACATATTATGATAAGCAAAATACGCTAAAGTGATGGTACTGATAGTGTATTTTATGGTACTGATGGTCCAAAGAGCAAGGTACTGCTAGTTCAAGAACAAGGTACTGCTAGACCAAGAAGGTACTGCTAGTTCAAGAACAAGGTACTGCTAGACCAAAAAGGTACTGCTGATTCAAGAGCAAGGTACTGCCAGTGCAAGAATCGGGAAATACTCAAAGTATCTGTTCCGGCTGATAGAGTATTCATTGCTGCTGATAGGCTTAGCATTCTGCTGATGTGGATTCTGCTGATAAAGATACTTGTTTCTGCTGATAGTTATAACACTCTGCTGATAGAGTTAATGACTCTGCTGCTAGGCGTATGACTCTGCTGCTACAACTAACAGCTGTCACATAAGCTGCTGCTTGAAGGATAAGAACGAAGAAGATATTATTTTGTATGAGTCATGTTTATACAAATATAATATCTAGATATTTATCAAGTCATCAAGTTGAACACTCAAGATACAAGTTGTATCTTATTGACTTGACACATGGAAAAGCAAGTGGATGACTAAAAGCTTATCAATTTGTAAATGATCTCCTTATGTTATAAAAGGAAGATCATACCCCTTAGATAAAGGTGTGGGTCACTGTGGACAGTGAGTGTGTCACTGTGAGATTAGTGATCAACCAAAGTGCTTCGTTCTCTCAAATTACAACAACACAAAGTTGTGTTAAAATGTAAGAGCACTTAAAGAGTGTGTGTGGGAACGTTAGACATGGGTCTAACGTTGTTTATAGGTTTGTTTTAGCCTCAAGGATCTTTGATTCCTGTTAGAGTTTAACCGTGTTACTAATATCAAGTGGCATTGGGGCTTAAGTTTAATAACAAAGAGAAGTTTGACAAAAACCTTGTTATGATAGTATTGTATTCGTTCATTGAATATTCCGCCAATATTATCATCATGCTTTTCATAGTCATAATCCTAGATCAAAGGCTTAACGCCTAGAGCCCATAAACGATCACAAAACTTATTGTTAGTAACCTCTAAAATAAGTTTTCACAATTGGTAAGATGTGGTGGATAGCATAAATTAAGGGAAGTCAGTATAGTTTCATTCATGGTGAGATTTAGTTACTCAATTTCTCTACTTCGTCTGGGAAATTCTTTACAAGAAAGTGTTTGTTTTGTAATCATCAAATAGGGGAAGATTGTAAGGAATTAAATATTCCATAGATTTGATGATCACAAACAAGAAGAATGAAACATATTATGATAAGCAAAATACGCTAAAGTGATGGTACTGATAGTGTATTTTATGGTACTGATGGTCCAAAGAGCAAGGTACTGCTAGTTCAAGAACAAGGTACTGCTAGACCAAGAAGGTACTGCTAGTTCAAGAACAAGGTACTGCTAGACCAAAAAGGTACTGCTGATTCAAGAGCAAGGTACTTCTAGTGCAAGAATCGGGAAATACTCAAAGTATCTGTTCCGCTGATAGAGTATTCATTGCTGCTGATAGGCTTAGCATTCTGCTGATGTGGATTCTGCTAATAAAGATACTTGTTTCTGCTGATAGTTATAACACTCTGCTGATAGAGTTAATGACTCTGCTGCTAGGCGTATGACTCTGCTGCTACAACTAACAGCTGTCACATAAGCTGTTGCTTGAAGGATAAGAACGAAGAAGATATTATTTTGTATGAGTCATGTTTATACAAATATAATATCTAGATATTTATCAAGTCATCAAATTGAACACTCAATATACAAGTTGTATCTTATTGACTTAACACATGGAAAAGCAAGTGGATGACTAAAAGCTTATCAATTTGTAAATGATCTCCTTATGTTATAAAAGGAAGATCATACCCCTTAGATAAAGGTGTGGGTCACTGTGGACAGTGAGTGTGTCACTGTGAGATTAGTGATCAACCAAAGTGCTTCGTGCTCTCAAATTACAACAACACAAAGTTGTGTTAAAATGTAAGAGCACTTAAAGAGTGTGTGTGGGAACGTTAGACATGGGGTCTAATGTTGTTTAGGTTTGTTTAGCCTCAAGGATCTTTGATTCCTGTTAGAGTGTAACCGTGCTATTAATGATCAAGTAGCATTGGGGCTTAAGTTTAATAACAAAGAGAAGTTTGACAAAAACCTTGTTATGATAGTATTGTATTCGTTCATTGAATATTCCGCCAATATATCATCATGCTTTTCATAGTCATAATCCTAGATCAAAGCTTAACAGCCTAGAGCCCATAAATGATCACAAAACTATTGTTAGTAACCTCTAAAATAAGTTTTCACAATTGGTATCAAGCCAGGTTGCTCTGGATCTAGGAAAAGAAAAGGTTTTAGCTAAAGAAAGAAGAAAAATTCGTTTTTGCTTAATTTTCGCAACTTTCTGCAGAGCATTTTGCAAAGGCAATAACTCCTTCGTTAACCGTTGGATCGGGCTGAAATTTTTGTTGAAGGTTCTTGGTATATCAAGGTAGATTCTCACCGGAGGGATCTCAATCTGAGCCTTAGGTTGCAAGATATGCATCGTTGAATACTGCTGCAGAAACAGTTGAGGTATGGTCGAATTTTTGGTTTTCTTTCAAGGTTCACACACATAGGGAAGAATCACACACAGAAGAGAGTTGGTTCTTAAAAGATTAAAGGCTTTTTTATCAAGTTATTATTGGTGAAAAAGATTATTTGTTGCTTATTTGAAGTTGAGGTTGAATTTTTCAAGATTGTGTTTTGTCATATCTTTGGAAGAAAAGATAACTTGTTTGTGCTTCAATAATTATGGTGATGACTTGTTAAATCTAGTTTTCATAGGTCAAGGGGAGGATGGACGAAGACCTAGTTAACTATCACTTAAAGGAGTTGCTTTGTCGCGCTCAGTGTCTCATAGGAAATGAGGATTTAGTCAAGAGATTTCGATCTACTTATATGGTGTTAGTATAAGTTCAAAGTCAGTTTTTAGTACAAGATATAGGACACAGTATTGGTTTATTTTATTTCATCAACGAATTGGTAATGGTTGGTTGTTCTTCATCAATCATAAAAGCCTACAGAATGGAAGATTCGAATGGTTAACATATGGGTTTCAGGGGAAGCTTGAATGTTTAGATGTATAACCATTCATTATATATGTGCATCATCACAAGAGAAAGTTATTGATTCTTACTTTTTGATTCGTATTGCTACTAATAGTTTTGATTTTTGATGTCTCAAGTTCATTTTTAGTGCGGAAAGCTTAATGGAGGGTAATTTGAGATGTTAGAAGGATAGATTAGATGTGTATAACAAAAAGGGGAAGAGACGTGGTGGATAGCATAGATTAAGGGGAAGTCAGTATAGTTTCATTCATGGTGAGATTTAGTTATCTCAATTTCTCTACTTCGTCTAGGGAAATTCGTACAAGAATGTGTTTGTTTTGTAATCATCAAATAGGGGAAGATTGTAAGGAATTAAATATTCCATAGATTTGATGATCACAAACAAGAAGAATGAAACATATTATGATAAGCAAAATACGCTAAAGTGATGGTACTGATAGTGTATTTTATGGTACTGATGGTCCAAAGAGCAAGGTACTGCTAGTTCAAGAACAAGGTACTGCTAGACCAAGAAGGTACTGCTAGTTCAAGAACAAGGTACTGCTAGACCAAAAAGGTACTGCTGATTCAAGAGCAAGGTACTGCCAGTGCAAGAATCGGGAAATACTCAAAGTATCTGTTCCTGCTGATAGAGTATTCATTGCTGCTGATAGGCTTAGCATTCTGCTGATGTGGATTCTGCTGATAAAGATACTTGTTTCTGCTGATAGTTATAACACTCTGCTGATAGAGTTAATGACTCTGCTGCTAGGCGTATGACTCTGCTGCTACAACTAACAGCTGTCACATAAGCTGCTGCTTGAAGGATAAGAACGAAGAAGATATTATTTTGTATGAGTCATGTTTATACAAATATAATATCTAGATATTTATCAAGTCATCAAGTTGAACACTCAAGATACAAGTTGTATCTTATTGACTTGACACATGGAAAAGCAAGTGGATGACTAAAAGCTTATCAATTTGTAAATGATCTCCTTATGTTATAAAAGGAAGATCATACCCCTTAGATAAAGGTGTGGGTCACTGTGGACAGTGAGTGTGTCACTGTGAGATTAGTGATCAACCAAAGTGCTTCGTACTCTCAAATTACAACAACACAAAGTTGTGTTAAAATGTAAGAGCACTTAAAGAGTGTGTGTGGGAACGTTAGACATGGGGTCTAATGTTGTTTAGGTTTGTTTAGCCTCAAGGATCTTCGATTCCTGTTAGAGTGTAACCGTGCTATAATTGATCAAGTAGCATTGGGGCTTAAGTTTAATAACAAAGAGAAGTTTGACAAAAACCTTGTTGTGATAGTATTGTATTCGTTCATTGAATATTCCGCCAATATTATCATCATGCTTTTCATAGTCATAATCCTAGATCAAAGGCTTAACAGCCTAGAGCCCATAAATGATCACAAAACTTATTGTTAGTAACCTCTAAAATAAGTTTTCATTAACCATTATGGAATCTCACATAGTAGTCTGTAATATTCTCTCCTGGGTTCATTTTGAAATGTTCAAACTCATCATACAACTGAGATTTCCTGTCTTCCTTTGTCAGTTCTGACCCAGCCAACAACATCTTCACATTGTCCCATACTGCCTTGGCTTCTGTATTGAAGTTGATGAGTTTATAGACATCCTTTGGAAGACCTTGAATGATGATATTTGAGGCTCTAATGTCAGCATCGTGCCTCTTCTTTTCCTCCTCAGTAAGATCATTGTACGTGCGAGGTCTGTCAATACCAAGTGTGACTGTGCCATCTTCACCAGTAGTTACAGCATCTCTGGTAGTACCCATCTGAAATGGTCCTTCATCAATGGACTTAAGGATGTTTGCCCCATTATCTTTTCCCAAGCAATAAAGCCGTATTCTTTGTGCCCATGACTCATAGTCTGTCCTATCAAGCATAGGTGGACGGGTATCGGACCCAGCTGCTTGAATATCATCGGAAGGTGTGCTCGCCATTGAGTTGAAAGTATCTTCAGAACCGCTAATATGCAATTCAAAAGCAAACCGCTACCCTTCTAGACAAACCGCTAATAACAAACCGCTAATAACAAGCCGCTAAAGCTAAGTACCAAACCTCTAGTGCCAGTCAAACCGCTAAAGTAAACCGCTGAAACAGATAACTGAACCGCTAATCTAAACCGCTGAAATACAGAAGTATTAAGCCGCTGAAGGCAGAACCGCTAACAGTTAAATAGCTGAGGATTAAACCGCTGAGGATTAAACCGCTGAACGCTAACCCGCTAGAATCTAACCCGCTGATATTTAACCCGCTGAAACCTAAGCCGCTGGACGACTAACCCGCTGAGACAAAGCCGCTGACCTTTAACCCGCTGATGATTAACCCGCTGAAACTTAAACCGCTGAATGATTAACCCGCTGAGACAAAAGCCGCTGAACTTTAACCCGCTGATACTTAACCCGCTGAAACCCGTAAACCTCTACCACAATACGACAAACTGTAAACCTCTAACACAAAACGACAAACCGCTAGTAGACAATTTCTGACAAACCGCTGCCACTATTTGACAAACTGTCCTTTTCAGTATAGTTTGTCCTTTACCAAAAACAGATAAATTACAAACCGCTATAAACCAAGCCGCTGAACCTAAACAGCCAACTTAGGGTAAACCGCTAACAAGAAACTTTCACCGAATGGTAAACCGCTGCGATGAAACTTAGTCCGAAGTACAACCCGCTACCCAGAAATCCGTCTGATCTTATACAAACAAGTCACAAACACTGTTGTAACTTATCAAGAACGATCTAAGACACCTTTTTGAACATAAAAGTACAAGTCTTACACAACTTTATCCACAAAACAAGATCAAACAAGGATTTTTTCTTACTTATTGTTCGAACCAAAAAAAACACCCAAAAACTAAACGCAAATCTGAATATGCACTACACGAATCTAACCATGGTTCTTGATACCAATTGTAGTATAATCAGAAACTAATAAACACAAGATTGGGTGTGATATATGGATCGAACAAGAAGTTAGAGAGAGAAAGAAGTAGGGAGCCTTTAGAGAGATAAACCAAAAGAAAAATGAATTGAAAGATTGCAAAGGTCCAACCCTCTCCACATGAGGAGAGGGGTATTTATAGTTACATGCATAGCCTACTTACTTTGTCCCTAGTGGACTGTGGAGCGAGCTGACAGAGGATAAAGACCCGACTCACTCCACAATATTAATTAACTACTTTACTACTAATATTTCTTGTTATACTACGAGCTATTTAATACACGAGAGTGCTCGGGGTGACCGAGTCTTCAACAGAATATTTATATTCCTAACACTAAATACCCAAAACAAACATGCTTTGTGTGACTAAATATTACAAAAGGCCACACAAACTAAAAATTCATGTGACCATTGGATGATCAATAGTCACAGAAAATACACATTTCTTCACTTAAAACAGCATATGGTCACACCTATTAACACTTTTGGCCACTTTATACTTAATTGTATGTGACTAAATACCCAAAACAAACATGCTTTGTGTGACTAAATATTACAAAAGGCCACACAAACTAAAAATTCATGTGACCATTGGATGATCAATAGTCACACAAAATTCACATTTCTTCACTTTAAACAGCATATGGTCACATTTATTAACACTTTTTACCACTGTTTTTTAAATTGTATGTGACTAACTCGAAAAAAATAACACACGTTGTGTGACTAAATCATCACAAACGTCACATTTATTATATTTTCATGTGGCCATAGGATGGGAAATAGTCACACATACTGATGAATCCAACAAAACTTGTGCCTAATTAGTCACACATATTCGGGTTTTGGTCACTCTTTTTCAATGAAAATGGCCACAAACTAAACAATGTGACCATATGATACCTACGGTGGCGCGACTTTTTGTCACACACACCCAAAAAAACGTGTGTGACTATATGCATATAGTCACGCATTTTTGGTGTGACGAGAGGTGAAATGTGTACCAGTGGGATGGTCATTCAACAGATGCTCCACGTGATTAGGTCTTTCGTCTTTTGGGTCTTGAACTTTGTGTGTCGTCATAAAATAGTCTTGATTCTTTGTTCCTTCATGCTTTGTGATCTTTGAAGTAACGTCTTTTGATCTTTCTTGCCGTTGATCAACATTTTCACAAGTTTGCCGTGTCGTCTCTTCCAACATACTCATACTTCTTGATAATACATTGAACTTCATACTTATGTCTTCCTCACTTGATACATGAATTTTTTCTTGACATTCTTGGTTAGCTCTTTTAACTTTGACATAAATCTTTGTCTTTAACTTGATCTCTTTGTCTAGAACATTGTGCTTGTTGAGGATGATCTTCATAAGTATGAGTATGAGGAGATGTAAATGTTGAAATACATGATGATGGTAAATGGTCTTTCCTCAGTACCTGCATAAAACAGTTTGTAATAAAGCATCCTTTCACTTACAGGTTCGGACTTCGAGATCATTAACAACATAGTGTGAAAACTTTCTCTAATCCTTGCCAAGGCCGTTCCTGAACCGGATGCCCCCGAGAGAGCTAACTCAGATACACAGAAGTGTATCAATGATTCAGGTGAGCCGTTGAAGTATACCGAAGTATCACTCCACGACTGTAGACCTTTTGAAACAAATAACCATCACGGTAGATATGGCAAGATCCGTAGATCTTATAAAGACTCTTGCACACCTTTTGTCCTTTTTGGCGAACACAATTGTATTATATTGGAATTGTATCCTAAGAGATCTTTTAATGAATCTCATGGCTCTAGACTTGATTATGTGCGTTTTGGTTTTAGTCGTCGGAGGCATGCAGCAGAGTGCCACCTTTTCAATATCAACACATCTCGGAGTGAGAGGCCGATAGATTATGCAAGGTTCTCCGTGAGAAATGAAACAAATATCTTTTAAGAAATACCTGAGTGGCTAGGAGGGGTTTTGCAGCGCGTAGCTGGGTCCATGACGTCTTGTCTTCAATACCAGTATCATCTTTGTGATAACCGATAGCAGATGTATTGACCCGGATTCTGCCTTAAATTTTCATGGAGGGCTATTTCTTTTCACCCTTTCATAAACTTTTCTTTTTAATTCTTCAACCCCTTCTTTCTCCTTTCCCATTTACTCATTTTTTTTTTCAATCATACCTAAGGACTTCTAATTCTAATCTATTGGAATTGTCCTTGGGTAGATCCCTCCAGCTCTAGCGGATCATAGGACATAAACCTAACCATAATCACCTTATTACTCCATGATTATCCTAGATTTATTGATCACATGCCATAAAACCTTTTTTGAAAATCTCTCAGAGTGTTTATGATTAAACACATTTTTGTTAACACTTAGCGACTTTTGCATTTTCTGAAATACTCCCCCTTCACATGTGCTTATGAGGTTTTAAGATAGATTTACACATGTTGGGTAGAGTTTGCACTTTTGAATTGATTAATTTTCAGTGAATATGACCGTTGCGAGACACGTTTACATCACTAGTTATACTAGCTTGAAATTATTACCCGTCCTGGTCATATTCAAAGAGAATATCTTGAAATGGTACACCCTATTTAGACAAGTCCTTTGCGAGACACGCTTACATCACTAGATGAACCAGCTTGAAATTATTACCCGTCCAGGACAAGTCTTTTCGATTACTGACATTTAAGCTTCGTCCAAGACAAGTCATTTCGATTACTCAGAATTTACAGAGAACTCCAGAAAATGGGAATGCTCATAATGGAGAAGCAAGGATGGCTACACCTGTAAGTATAGTTAATATGCTTCGATAGACTCCATTAGATAAGTTATGATGCAAAATATATAATTTTGCTTGTGTTTTTTCATGGGTTTGAGGATTCGGCACTTTTTTTTACCTAATTCGAGAGAGCCCGAGTATGAGGAGAAACCACAAAAGTCCTTAAACGAAAAGCAACAAGTAACTGGTTCTGATCGATCATGAATCAGTTGCATTTGTTAGTTCTGGCTACATAATGCTTACAATTACCAGTTTTGTTGATATAGCATCAGAAGATGAATTCAAGTGGGCTCTTAGTAATCCTCCACTCCTCAAAGCTTCACGTGCCATTTGTAGGACGATGCATGATGTTGTTGGTCACAAGGTACATATATATCTTTGGACATCATTATAAGTAATTTGACTCAAGTATCTACTCAATCAAGAGGAATAACCCTCCATCTGTACAATAATT
Organism: Artemisia tridentata subsp. tridentata; assembly: GCA_021014915.2. Classification (NCBI taxonomy): domain Eukaryota; kingdom Viridiplantae; phylum Streptophyta; class Magnoliopsida; order Asterales; family Asteraceae; genus Artemisia; species Artemisia tridentata. The sequence goes on from CP139508.1 coordinate 509,800,161, forward strand.
CAAAGGTTTTGTTATATGGAAAGGATAAAAATCCTAAAACTTAAAACTTTTGTAGGAGGAGATATCGGATCAGTTGCGTTCGTCTGGGATATCAGATGTTACCGGTAAGTTTTAGGTTATTGGGTTTGTGAATTGCTGTTTTGATATGTATATTTGTGGTGGTATGTTTTGGTAGGATATGTGATTAGGGGTTTGTAATGATAGTTTTATGTTAGACCTAATATTTTATCTAAGTTTTTTTAATTCGGATATCCGAAATTTCAGATAACGTACAGTTTTATATATCCGAATATCCAGATATCTATAATTTTTGGAAAACTTTTTTATGAGTTCCAAAACTATCCTTTCATAAAACCCAACTTTTTTAATAAATTATGATCAAGTTTTTGGATATCCCAAAATTGGTAAGAAGGTATTGTCATCTTTTAGCTGTCTCAAGTCCGGTAGGGTGGAAAAGATCTTTCCGGAGTTGGGTAATGGGTCAAAACAGTTGCGGGTTGAAACGAGGTGTCATAGTGCGAGTTGAGTGGAGGGACACTAGATGTGTCCCAATTAATTATCTAGTTTAGAAAATATGATATGATTATATTATTTGAAATATATATTATGAGGAGAGAGTTCTTAATTATTCTTTTCTAAAAGAATTTTGTATTTTTCTACACAAAGGGACACTAGATGTGTCCCGATTATTTATCTAGTTTAGAAAATATGATATGATTATATTATTTGAAATATATATTATGAGGAGAGAGTTCTTAATTATTATTTTCTAACTGAATTTTGTATTTTTCTACACAAATGGACACTAGATGAGTCCCAATTATTTATCTAGTTTAGATAATGTGAATACCTACTTAATTAAGCATGGCTAGATACATGCATGCCAAATTATGTATAAAAGTTCTCTTTTTGTACATTATATTAGCACCTTCATAATCAACAAAATAGAAATATAACACCTGAATTCGTGCAAAACGCCATGAATTCTTTTGACAATGTCTACTTTAATTAGTAGCGTTTTTCATCGGCGGTAACGTAAAGTAGAAGGAAAGCTAATTTTCACTAAAAATTGCTCTCTTCCTCCTCTTGTGGTCATGACTTCTCAAGACCAAACACACCATATGTGTTTGATTTTCCTAGTCCAAGATATTGCAAGATTGAAGGTCCTTTGGTGCTAACTTTGTCCTTGATTCTTTCCTCAACAAAAGACTTGGTTTTCAAGAGTATTTTTAAAGACTTCCAAGGTGTCAAGGGGCTATGATTTCAAGGTTTTTCAAAGGGTTTTAAAAGTTTTCTTGCAAGGTTTTCAAGGTTTTGGGTTGGTGACTTTGGAAGCTTGGGTTGTGGTAAAGATCTAGGTTTAGTGTCATTTGTTCTAAAATCTTTCTTGTTCATCAATCCTTGTAAGGAACCAATCACTCACACTTTCATTTTACTTCAGTGATTATATGTTTCCTGATGTATTTTATATTTTACATAAGTTTATTATGCTTGGTTATACTTGGTACATATGCTAGATCACAAGAAAACCTTATAAGGACTTGACATGCAAAACTATTTTCTGATCAGGGGCAATTAAAAATATCAGAAAACTTTAGGCCTTAACTAAAAATATTTGGTTATAGATCAATGTATTACGGTCGTTAGGCCTTAACTAAAAACATTTATAGAACTTTTGATAAAATTTTGTATTGGCAGCCTGAAAGACTTATGGGGCTGTTAGCTTATTCAAATATTGATAATAAGCTCTATAAGCTCATTGGTTTGGGCTTATGAGATTAAGAGCTTATGAAGCTCATAAGGTTAAGTAGATTACCCCAAAACATATGAGCTTATTAGTATTCCAATAAGCTAATAAGCCCATCAAATAAGCGAATAAAACAAACACCCCCTTTTTGTTTTATTAGCTTATTTTCCTAGCTTAAACAATATGAGGAGGAGGAGTTTTATTTTTGGGTTTGTTTTTTTTTTGCCTTACATTTAATAAGTAGTAACTCCATATTTTCACCTTATTTGTGGTCAAGTTTTAAGTCAAAATAAGCTAAAAAGTCATACGAAAATGGGTTTATGAAAATAAGCCCGAAAAAATAAGCTCGTTAACTTGGATATAAAGCTAAAAACAATATGAGTTCGTTTTAGCTTATTTTCCGGGCTTATAAGCTTATTTAGTTGGCCTTATTTCTTGTTAACCCATTTTTTTTCTGACTTGCCAACCTATCATAAGCTGGAAAGTTAACTGAAAAAAAAAACGAGTTATGAAAGATGAAGCATAACTAAATAAGCTTATAAGCTTGGCAAATAAGCTATCAAAAGAAACAGCTCCTGATAGTATTTTTTGTTAACCCATTTAATAACTGCGTCCATATTTTCACCTTATTTGTGGTCAAGTTTTAAGTTACACAAAAATGGGTTTTTAAAAATAAGCTCATAAACTCGTTAAGTTAGATATATGCTTCTATATGTGGGTGTTTGTTTATTGCTCATTTTAGTTAACTAATTGAAACCCTAGCTTAGGAGGTGTTTGTTTTAATAGCTTATTTTTCGAATCAGGAAGTGTGTTTTTTTGGCCTTACATTTAATAAGTTGTAGTAAGTCCATATTTTCACCTAATTTGTGGTCAACTTGAAAATAACTTCACATGTCAGACAAAAATAAGCTCATAAACCTAGAAATAAGCCAAAATAGTAACAGGAGAGCTTATTTTTTGGGCTTATTTAGTTCCACTTACTTTTCATAAGCTCATTTTTAAGCCAGCTTATACTAAGCTGGTAATTAGTCAGAACAAAAATGGGTTAATAAAATACATGAGATTAGTTTATTAGTGGGAAATATGTGATCAACTTTTTTCTTCCCGACACCTTTCTCAAAAATCATATCTTTAAAAGTCTTGAACTCCATGGCCTTACTTAATAATCTTAGTTATCTCTCTAGTTTAACTTACAACACCTTGAATTAGTTTTTGTATAAACTTTCACTTTCATTGACCTTTATTAGATTTTTTTTTTTTTTTTTTTTTTTTTTTTTTTTTTTTTTTTGGATTTGCGGTTGGGCTGTGAGGGTGAAAGGCCCATTTTAGAGGAGAGTAGTGGGCTGATGAGTGGTGTTTAATGGCCTCATGAATCATGAGGCCTTAATGTTTTATTTTCTTTAAGTAAATATAAGTAAAACCTTAAAGTTTTGGGAGTGTCGTGGCCTTTCTCGATCTCCACTAAGGTCCGTCATTGCCATGGTCCACTCAGCTCGATGGATATTCTACTCTTCACAAGCGAAGAGAAGTCTCATTCTAAATGATGCTAGCCATCATTCTTGTATTTGGATTTCCGATAGGTCTCGTAAATCTTCCTTTAGTCGGACAGAGTGGCTAAATAATCCTTATAGTACGCCGTATCCTATCCTTTTTTTTTGGCTATGCTTTGTAAATTATCAATTTGCTTATTTGCAAAGCTTCCTAACTCTTTTGTTGAGCAGAGAAATGATTGGTGAATAGTAAACAACAAAATAAGTAATCTAGTGTTTGTTATATGGTTATAGATATAGACATAGACATACGAGGGAATCAATAGCTTGATTCAAACAAAAAAGTTTGATTTGTGAGTTCAGATTTTAAGATTGAGGTGTTGGTCAACCCAAATAAGAATTACGTGAAAAAAATGCAAAATGAGCAAACTTTATATAAAACCAATGAAACATGAAAAACTAAAAATAAAAAATTTCTTTTCTCTATCAACTTGAAACTCCAGTAAAGCCAAAAGCGAAACTTCACTTAAGAGTTCGAGTTAATCAGGTTGACATGAATAAGGTATGATTTAAGATCGACAAAACTTTGTTTACATACCAAGGGATCAATCTCCACCATTCATCTAGTTTGATCTAATGGGGATTAACCTAAGATTTAATATGGAAACCTAAGTCCATGTCTTTTTTTCCTTTTACTTTGTCTTTTTGTCTTTCTTATTTATTATTTTATTATTATTATCTTTTTTTGTAATTTTTTTTTTTAATTCACGGTTTTTTTTATTTTTTTTTACGTTTTTTTCCTTCTTTTTCGTACGTTTTCATACATATTCGTCCGTTTTCATACGTTTTCGTCCGTTTTCATACATATTCGTCCATTTTCTTTTTCGTCAGTTTTTATACGTTTTCGTCCGTTTTCATACGTTTTCATCTGTTTTCGTCCGTTTTCAGACGTTTTCGTCCGTTCTTATATGTTTTTGTCCGTTTTTATACGTTTTCGTCCGTTTTCACACGTTTTCATCTGCTTTTGTCCGTTTTCATACGTTTTCGTCCGTTTTTATACATCTTTGTCCGTTTTCAGACGTTGTCGTCCGTTTTCCTACATATTCGTAAATTTTCATACGTTTTCGTCCGTTTTAGTCAGCTTTTATACGTTTTCGTCCGTTTTTATACGTTTTCATCTGTTTTCGTCCGTTTTCTTACGTTTTCGTCCGTTTTCATACGTTTTCGTCTGATTTTATACGTTTTTGTCTGTTTTTATACGTTTCCGTCCATTTTTATACGTTTTCGTCCGTTTTCATACGTTTTCATCTGTTTTTTTCCATTTTCATTTGTTTTCGTCCATTTTCTTACGTTTTTGTCTGTTTTCATACTTTTTCGTCCGTTTTTATACATTTTTGTCCGTTTTCAGACGTTTTCGTCCGTTTTCCTGCATATTCGTCCGTTTTCTTACATTTTCGTCCATTTTTATATGTTTTCGTCCGTTTTTAAATGTTTTCAGCCATTTTCAGACGTTTTCATACGTATTTTGTGATACTCAGGATATCACAAGTGATGATACTCAGAATATCACAAGTGATGATACTCAGAATATCACAATTGATGATACTCAGAATATCACAAGTGATATTCTGTATTATCACAAGTGATATTCTGAATATCACAAGTGATTTTCACTTTTTTTAATTCACGTTTCTGAATATTCGTCCGTTTTCCTACATATTCGTCCGTTTTCTTACGTTTTTTAATTCACGTTTTCGTCCGTTTTCCTACATATTCGTCCGTTTTCTTACGTTTTCGTCCATTTTCATTTGTTTTCGTCCGTTTTTAAATGTTTTCAGCCATTTTCAGACGTTTTCATACGTTCCTGAATATCACAAGTGATATTCTGTGATACTCAGAATATCACAAGTGATGATACTCGGAATATCACAATTGATGATACTCAGAATATCACAAGTGATGATACTCTGAATATCAAAAGTGATATCCTGAATATCACAAGTGATATCCTGAATATCACAAGTGATTTTCAACTAATGTTTTGTAACATGAAAATCACTTGTGATATTCAGAATATTACAAGTGATATTCTGAATATCACAAGTGATTTTCACGTTTTTTTAATTCACGTTTTCTTTTTCACTTTCTTACGTTTTCGTCCGCATTCATACGTTTTCTTCCGTTTTCGTTCGTTTTCATACGTTTTCGTCCGTTTTCATACGTTTCTGAATATCACAATTGATATTCTTAATATCACGAGTGATATTTTGAATATCACAGAAAATCACTTGTGATATTAAGAATATCAATTGTGATATTCAGAAATATATGAAAACGGACGAAAACATAAGAAAACAAACGAATACGTATGAAAGCGTAAAAACACGTCTGAAAATGGATGAAACGTATGAAAAATGGACGAAAACGTATGAAAACGTGTAAAAACTGCTGAAAACGTATGAAAACGCACGAAAACGGACGAAAACGTATAAAGATGGACGAAAACGTAAAAATGGACGAAAACGTCTAAAAACAGACAAAAACGTAAAAAAACATACGAAAACGTATGAAAACGGACAAAAACGTCTGAAAACGTATAAAAACTGCCGAAAACGGACGAAAACGTCTGAAAACGGACAAAATGGATAAAAACGGACTAAAACGTATGAAAATGGACAAAAACATCTGAAAACGGACGAAAACTTACAAAAAACGGACAAAAACGTATGAAAACGGATAAAAACATTTGAAAACGTATATAGACATATGAAAACGGACGAAAACGTAAGAAAACAGACGAAAATGTAAGAAAGCGGTCGAAAACGTATGAAAACGTAATAAAGTGAAAAAAACATGAATTGAAAAAAAAAAAAAAAAAAAAAAAGTGAATAAATAAAAAAGACAAAAAGACAAAGAAAAAGGAAAAAAAAAAATATATATATATATATATATATATATATATATATATATATATATATATATATATATATATATATATATATATATATATATGTATATAGGTTTCCATATTAAATCTTAGGTTTAATCCCCACCATTAGTTCAAATTAGATGGATGGCGGAGATTTGTCCCTCAGTATGCAACAAAAATTTAGTCCTTACATGAACTTTTCTCATAAGGTATTTATATATAACATGACGAGAATAAGCTTAGTGCATGTCAAACTAGTCCACTTAGGCATTTTTAACACCCCATGTTACGTACTCGTATCCATACCCATCTCCAAAACATACAAACGCTAACTTTATAGCTAGGGATAAACTTATAATTTTGAACTATATTTCAGCCTTTTAGGCTAGGAGAAGCAAAAGAAACGGGCCTATTAGAATTTCAAATATTTTTTTCTATAAACCCTTGACTTGTTCACAAGTATTTCAAACACAAGCCGAAATGTTACCGGAGATCTTCGTCCTATTCTTCATCATCAACATGTTGACTGCAGTGATCCTTAGATACAAAAGCCACGATATCAGCGATATCGATCTTCCAACAATTCGATATGATAAATTGTTGCAACGCCGCCAAGGGGATTACTTGGAGTATATGTGTAATGTGTTGTATATATGTCGCTATTTCTTTGAAAGTGATGATCTTGTGTGCGCGCTCAGCACCTGCGGACATGTTTTTCATTGTCATTGTCTCGGAAGACAGTTAAACAGTAATCAGTGTTTTATCGCTAGTTATCTAGCTAGTTATGTTGTATTAAATTTAGTCACCTTTCACAGTTACATGTTTTCTTTTTCATTTCATTTTTGTAACATGTTTTTGTTTTATTTTAGCCTGTAACACAATTAAATTTGTTAACATCATTATGTACAATAATTTACCGATCTAGTGCTGAAAACTCGAAAAGAGTGAGATTATTAATTGTGTTCCACTAACGTTTAACAAGCATATTTATGTCATGTAACTAAGCTTGCCATATAAGCCCAATATATTTTCTATTGGGCTTTAACACAAAGTATAATTTCTAACCCATTTAAAGCATATATTTCGCCCATAAAAGTTGCAAAAACTTAGCTCCAAAATATTTAGGCACGTATACGAGCTGGACCGAATCTGAGCGTAACGAGGCTCGAGCTTGAGCTTGTTTTTATACTATAGTATATATAGGTAACTATAGTATAATTATATCTCAAGCTCGAGATCGAGCTTGTTTTAAAAACAAGCTTCAGGTTAAACTCGAGCTCGAATCGAGTTTTTAACAAACCGAGCTCGAGCAGCTCGGCATGTTTACACATAATTATGGGTCGAGTAAGTATTTTCAATCACATTCACAAGTAAGTGGGATTGTCAAAACTTAAAAGTACTAATTAACCAACTGACTTAGGATAAACTTTCACTTAATTTCACCACCTCCGTCGTTTAAAATATCTTTGACTCTGTAAATCTTCTTCATCATTAATAGTGTCATTTTCCCCTACACCATCGCCATTACCACCATCATCCCCAGCCTTATCGATAAATTCATCCTCGGAGGATTTTGAGTTTTTCGAAATTTCTATAGTGAACACATTCACCCTTTATTTCCCGTATTCTTACACAAACATGTAATCCGTCAACCGTAGATGGCATATTGTGTTTTATGACATCTAAACACTTTGTGCGAATACATACTTTCCCGCGCGCCCACTAAATTTCGATTGTTTGAGTTGTTGGAATATTAGAATCATAAAACTATAAACTAATAACCATATAACATCAAAGACACGCAGCGGAATAAACAAGATCTATAAACATGTAATTAATTAACTAATGTAAAAGTGATGCGTACCTTCTGGTTTCTAGCAAGAACAAGAAACCACGTGATCACCAAGAACAAGGTATAAACCCTAATTAGGGTTTAATGGGATCGACTAACACCTAAGTCGATTGGGGAAAAATCAACAAGCTAAAGCAAGCTTGTACTCCGTTCTTGTACACACGTAATACTAGCGTTTCAATGGGAAAAGCTATGTTCTATGATCACAAACAAAACCCCAACTTGTGTTGTAGTAAATTCGGCACACCCAAGGTGTTTGGGATTTGAATGCCGATCGACTACAAGGGAGGAGAGAAGAAGAGAATTAGGGTTTTACATGGAAAAAGATTCGGGATTAATGAACACAATGGGATTGCATTTATAGGCACCCAATTCCTTGTTCCCCACTCAAAGAAATCGACCCATAACCCTAATGGGAAGGGTTCGGCCGACTTTTAGCTCCCTTGGGGAGTTCTAGATCCTTCTTTTCTCCTTTTGCATATTTAGTCCTTTAACGATCGTTATCTCTAACCCCGTTAAGTACTAACGACCGTTAAGTTATTTGTTTGTGAAATGAATAAATAAATCATAAACATATATTTAATTATTCAAACCATTGAGACTCTTACGTATTGTGTGCAATTCTAAAGTCTCGTGTTCGAAACTGGACATACGAATATTAATAATTATCCATAAACTCTAACATGAGTCACATTCATTTTAATTTCCGGAAAAATAATCTCACCCCATGCATGTTCCAGCAATTTTGGTAAAGGCAGCCTCATGCCATGCTTGTGGAGGGAGGCCTTCAATGGAGATCCATGTAAGTCTATTTTGGAGATGAAATTTATCTTTCCATAGTATTAAGGTTTTAAAGCAATTGAGAAAAGAAGAGGTGAGTAAAAAATATAACTTTTTATAAATAATTCAAGATAACTTTTTATAAATAATTATTATTCATTTACTCTTCATACGTAAAGTGTGCAATCTCGTGATCTCGAGTTTGATCTTAACATACGACAACTAAAATAATGTCCATAAACTAACGGGCGTATGGATGCATCTTAGGCTAATATAATTTGGTTTTGGATATGATTTGGTGGATGGTTGTGTGGTGCCAACACCCGCATCGCACATTTGTTGGGTACATTTGGAGTCTGCAGCTCCGATGTACAATTTGATATGATATGTATTTGATTATTTAGTCTAAGCATGTGGTATGCTTTAGACAGATGTTTCGAGCTCATGGGGCATTTCTATATAATTCGTTTGACTACCTTTTCTGTTTCACCCTTATGAAATTCGATGTCTTTGTTAATCAGGTTATTACGATTCCATTCCGTTTACTTATGTATATTTGATATATTTTGTTTGTTTATATCTGTTCACTGAGCTCAGCCGTATTTCTTTTCTCTGCGGCAGGTAATAAAGGGGAGTGTCAAAATACTCATCATTTCTGTCACATTTAGACTACAAAAACATTTAAAAACATGCAGATATGCTTCAAAATACAGAAAATATCATTTGATTGTGTTTTTATGTGTTTCATGTGCAAAAGGATTAAAAACAGTTGAAAAACGAACATATTTTGCATAATTGTCAATTCCAGTCCTTTAACTTTCAGAAATTGGCAAAAATAGTCCCTGGTGTTAAAAATGTGGAAAATTATCATTCAAGGTCCCTAAATTATTTAACTTTTACAATATTGGTCCTTGGATGAAAGTTTTAAAGAAATGGCAGTTTTGGTCCTTCAACTTTTAAAAAATGACATAAAAGGTCCCTAAACTTAACCAATTCCATACTTAAAACTCAACCCATTTTAAATAAAATAAACCCCAATCCACTAAATTACCCAACCCATATTTAACCCAAATAATAAAACCCATTACCCAACCCTTTTATTAAAAACCCAAGCCCAACCCGTTTTTATTAATAAAACCCAAAACCGGTCAAACAAGTTTGACCCGTCTCCTTCCTCACAACCCCGCCTAAAACCAATACCACCATAGCCCACCTTATCTCTGCCATACCACCCTCCTCCTTCCCAATACACTCCCTAACAAACCAAAAGCATTTAATGCTTCCCTCCCCCTCACAAGTTATCAGACCAAGTGGTTTTCCCACTTTAACCATTTTGGCGCCAAAATTACAAATGGACGAATAGGATGAATTGGAAGCTAACAAGTGGTGGGATTTGATCAGTAAGCTGAGGAGAGACTTTTTGGATTGCTATAAAAGAAGGAGAAGACACACATAGATAAATGTCATAGTTTTAGACCTTTCGTTGTGTAATTTAAATTCAAGTCAATTAGAATAAGTCTTCAATTAATCATCTCATGTTCTTGTAATTCAGTTTCAATTTCAGTTTCAAAACCTTGTACCATTTCAAGTTTAAATAGAAGTTCAAATTTGATGTTAATTTAAAATCAGTTGTTGTTTAAGATTTAAAATCCCTCTGCTCTTTCATTTCAGCTTATATATGTTCATTGTAGCTTATTGATAGTTCCCCTGTTGCTTAACATGTTTTAATTTCCTCAAAGTAAAAGAAAGTCAACTTTGGTCAAACTATTACTGTAGCTTTGCTTATTTGAGCTTATTTCACTTTTTCTGTGTTCATCACTCATTTGAAGGTCAATATAAGCTATTAATTTAGTCAATATAATTTATATTTCAGTTTCACTAGAAAACCAAAAAAAAAAACAGTCAATAAGTCAAAATATTAGCATTAGCTTATTAAGGGCTTTTTGTAATTTGTAACTTGCTCATCTTAGCCTAAATAAGTTGCAGAGTCTTTAATAAGTCAGAAGTTCAAGTTAATTCAGTGTTTCCTAGGTTAATTCTCAGAACAGTCAACTTTAAGGGTTGTTTGGCATAAGAGTCAAAGTGGGTCATTTGAGGTTTAAACTGTTCATTTGCAATCTATTCAGTTTTGATTGAACTTATCACAGCTTGTATAAGCTATTTTCCACAGTTTATTGTTTGTTTTGAAGCTTTTACAGGTTTTGAGCTTGAGGACTGCAGTTCCAAGCTTAAACTGCCATCACAAGCTCAATATAAGCTCTGGCTTATTTGGAGCTGTTGTTGCACTTCTCAGGTTCCCTTTACTCTATTCTCAGTATGCATTAAGAATTCCATAGGCTTGTTCTCAGTTTCACCCTAGTTCAGTCCAACTTAGCATAACAGACCCCATTTTCAGATTTTGTGGTTTTTAAGGAACATTTGATCAATTCTAGCTCAATCAATTTAAGTCAGTATAAGCTGTAACTTTAGATTATTAATATTCCCCAGCTCATCTACTTAATGTAATTTTTTTAGGATTTGAGAGTTAGCTTTTAAGGGCTTTTCCCAGACTCGAACTAGGCTACTTCTCCCCTGTGCACCCTTAACATCAGCAGACTGCAACATCTTTTTCCCCCCTTCTAGTGCTTATTAGTCTCTCCCATTGCTTATTTCCTAGTCCATATAGCTTATCAGGTCCCCCTAAGTGCTTGAGTTCTTTTCAGTCCCCCCTAGCTTAATTAGTTGGTTTTTCAACTTATTTCAACTTTAAGCCTACTGACAGTCCTTTGCAGCTTATTTTTGGCTTATTTATTAAGTTCCAGATTTAGTTCTAGTTATAAAAAATGTTCCTTTCTTGGTGCTTAATAAGTTTGTAAAGAGAAAGTTAAAAAAAAATAGTTTAGAAAAATAGCAAAACTGGGGTTCGAACCCCAGTCTCTCGGATAACATAGCCACAACTCAACCACTGCGCCCTAGGGACTTGTCTCATTTTAGTTTACATAATCTATTTATTTAACTTCGTTTTTCATTTTGCTTATTCGTACTAGTTAGCTTAATAGCAGCTTATCAGATTAAGCTGTCACCACTTTTTTAATTTTATTAGCTGTGTAATTACATAAGTTTATTTAGAAAAAAGTTTCAGATTTTTCTTGATAGTTTTAATATTTTTAATCTATTAATTAGTTTAAGATAGTAATTAATTCATAATAAATAAAATATTAATCAGAAAAATATGATTCTAATTTTCATAATTTTCTTTTATTAAGTAGATTCTAGGAAAAATATAATTGTATCTGTAGACCTTAGGAAAAATAAAATAGAAAATAAGTGATAGCTTCTATTTAATAGATTTTATCTTTTTAAATTTTTAATTAAGCACTTTTCATTTTTATAATTTTCTTAGCTTCTTTTCACTTCATAATATTTATAGAAAAAGTTTTAGATTTTTCTTTGTTCATTTAGTATTTATTATAAATTAAAATAGTTTAAAAAGTAATTAAATAATACTAAATAATTAATAATAATTAGATAAAAAGTGTAAAAATATATAATTTTAGTTTTAAAATAAGTTTGAAGTAATTTTACACTTTTAGGTTTTAATTTTATATTATTTCACTTTTTAGTCCCGTTTTAGATTTCCTGTTACGCGTTTTCAGTTTATTTAATTCGCGTTTAATTTTCTTGTGTATATTTGTTTTTCATTTGTTAATTAGAATTAATCATAAAGCAAAATCTCATATCTAATCATCAGTCACTCTAATCCTAACTTTCCACAGTTTGCCCATTCATACCTCGTTGGGAAACGATCCGGGTAAACACTTACCTGGTTTCACACTACACACGAACGTGAGTTTTTGCAAGTATCCTTTTTCACAAAGGGGTGATTTGTATCTATTCACGTGTATCCGTCGTTGCATAATATTTATATATCTATTTAGCGTGGATTTCTTTTCTCTGCAGCAGGTAATAAAGGGAAGTGAAGAGTGCTTAGCAGCTCTTAGTGGACCGACTTGATGATAGCTTTTCATGTTTCATATATAGTTGATGATAGCTCTTTGTGGACTAACTTGGTGAAGGCAAATGGAGACAGCATCCCATGAAAGCGGGTAATTTATTATCTATTTGTTCGTCTGTCCAGTATCTGTGTCTTCGTGTGTCCCCGTGTTTGTGTAACTTACTGTGTACATATGAATCCTTGCCATTATTTGTGGTATGGAGTATGACCCTTTTTTTGATATGATATCCATTCCATTAATAACAACTCATATCAAATATTTATTCACCGCACCCGCAAATTAAATATATAATATAACATAATAAATAGAGACAATTAAATGTATAATTATAACATAATAAATAGAGACATTTAAGTATATAATATAACATAATAATATTCCGTAATATATAGAATTTGACTCATTCTTTCATATGTAGAATGTTTAAAACTAATCTAAATTCAAATTCGAATCCTAAACAAAAACACCCAATCACCTTTCCGGCGGGATTAAACGCCATCTACATCAATCACTAATCACCTTTCAATTTACAATTCAATCCCCAATCACCTTTCAATCCATTCAATCCAAATATATATATATATATATATATATATATATATATATATATATATATATATATATATATATATATATATATATATATATTATATATATATATATATATATATATATATATATATATATTTTGAATCCTTAATCAAATCGAATGGAATATCATAGATAGGACACTATAGTTGGGACGTCATAGGTGGTACATCCTTGTGGTGGGACACCAGAGGCGGGACAACAAAAGTGGGACATCAAAGGTAGGACATCTAACCCCCTGATTCAGTGATAGATTATTCACATGCCGATTAACCCTTTGTCTTTTATATAACCCTATTTCCTAAATTCGATTTTCGATCTGTTTTTTCCCTTATTTTAATCCTTTTTCTTTAATCCATTTTTCCACATACATTGGTTTTTCTAGTGGTGCGCTTTGGTTGTTATTCGATGGGTGATTCGGATTGGAAAGTGGTTAACCGAAAGAATCGTCGTTCGGTATTTGAAAGATTGAAACCTTCTCAATCTCTTAGGTCTAATGCGGATGATTTGGCACAGATTTCTTCGTCTGTGTATGTTTCAAATTTTCCGTCTCACCTCACGGAAAAGGAGCTTTGGAATATTTGTGGTAAGGTGGGAACCCTTGTGGATGTTTATATTGCTAAGAGGAAGAATCAATTAGGGCAAATGTTTGCTTTTTGTCGCTATATCAAGATCTCTAACCCAAAAACCCTTATTGATTCTTTGTCCAACGTGTGGATTGGGAAATTGCGCCTACATGCAAATGTCGCTAGGTTTGACAGGAATGTGCATATGAATTCTCCGTATGTTGGTGTGAAGGCTGAATCTAAGGTTGCCAATAAGGTTGTTGCTAGTGACCAGAAACATTCATGCACAAAAAAAAAATTCATATGCATATGTTGCGAAGAATGGGCCTAAAGATGTTAACGATGAAAGCAAGAATGTGCCTAAAGATGTTAATGATGTTTGTGAGGAATCTAATTCAGGTTTTGAATTACATGCTGGTACAAATGACTTTCCCTTGGCCATTCTTGGATGCTATAAAGATTTTTTCTCTATTGCAAACACTCATACCTTGTGTTGGAGTGAAGGTTTTTTGGAAGTTGATATTAAATACTTGGGCGGGCTGTGGATTCTTTTTGATTTTCAATCGTTGATAGCTAGAGATAAATTCCTCAATAATAAAGGAATTTCGCAATGGTTCTCTTCTATGAAACCATGGCATGATGACTTTATGGTTGAGGAAAGGCTTGTCTGGTTAGAGATTGAAGGTGTCCCAATTCGCGCGTGGGAAAATGATACCTTTAGATCTATATGCAAGAAGTGGGGTGAATTGCTTTTTTGTGATGATTCGGATACTTGCAATCGACTAAGTAAACGGCTTTGCATTAAGTCGACTAATTCACAGTTAATTTTTGCTACTATCTTTGTGACTTTGAACAAGGTTACTTACGCTATTCGGGTTAGAGAGCTATGCAGTTGGACGCCTAATTTTGTGGGGGAGGATTCAGATAGTGATGAAGAGAATACTTTAAATACTAATAATCATGAAGCCGAGGATGAACATGAGGTACATGATGTAGAATCAGTAGCAGACACTGTCATTGGAGATGCTCAATTCAAAGCTGATGACGACATTGGAGATGCACAAGTTCAAAATAATCCCTACAAGGAGTATGTTGAACCACAAGTGATTCAATCTGTTGACAGTGACCCCTTCGGGCTGGAATCACTTATCAATAAAAAGGGCAATATGGCTCATGATGTGAAGGGTTCTGAGACTCCTGATTATCCACCTGGCTTTTCACCAACTACGAAACATGACCAATCAATCCCACCAGGTTCTCCAATTATTTCACCTGATTGCAATCTGGATCAGTCAAGGATTTCCACTTCTGTTTCTCATGACAACTCCCAAAAGCTTGTTGGTTTTTCATTGCTTGAAAGGCTAGAGGAAACGATTAAGGTTGGGTTGGCGTTGGGGCTTAATATGGATGGTTGTGAGAGTACCCTAGCTGCTCTCATAGCTAATATTGGAGAGTTCAAGGTGGATAAATGAATGCACTTTCTATTAACGTTCAAGGTTTCGGAGACCTAAATAAGAGGAAATGGGTAAGTGAATTATGTAACAAACATAAGGTTAATTTCTTAGCCTTACAGGAGACTAAGATGCTTCATGTAGACTTATGGATGCTTCGTCAAGTATGGGGTAACACTCATTTTGATTTTGCGTCTATGTCTTCTCGGGGTATGTCAGGTGGTATTATTTGTTTATGGAATAAATTAGTCTTTAAAAAGACTAAAATTATATGCAATGAAAATTATGTGATCATTGAAGGACTGTGGATTCCAAATAATGTTAATATTATGTGGATCGTGGTCTATGCTCCTCAAACTTTGCCTTTGAAGATTGTTGTTTGGGATGCTCTTACTAATCTTATCTCGAATTGGAATGGGATATTGGTGGCGATGGGAGATTTCAACGAAGTCAGAGAGGCTTGTGAAAGATTTGGCTCTTCTTTTAATGTCAGGCAAGCTGATATATTTAATTCTTTCATCTCTAACGCTTCTCTCATTGATGTTCCTTTGGGCGGATATAAGTTTACATGGACAGATAAATGGGGATCCAAAATGAGTAAGCTCGACAGGTTTTTAGTTTCGGAAAGTCTTTATGAGACTTTTTCTAACATTACTGGTCTTATTTTGGAAAAAGGCTTTCCAGATCACCGACCTATCCTTATTCAGGAGCATGTGACTGATTTTGGTCCTACTCCATTTCGATTTTTCCATTCTTGGTTAGAGCTAGAGGGATTCCATAGTATGGTTATTGACACTTGGATTAATGATGGCATTGTCGAAGCTAATGGATTGATTTCGTTCAAGAAAAAACTTCAAAACCTCAAGTGTGCTATTCGTGTTTGGATTGCGGCGTATAGATCTAAATCACAAAACCTTAAGAGGGAACATTTATTGCGTCTTTCTTCTATTGATATTAAGATAGATCAGGGTACTGCAAATGAGTCTGACTTTTCCAACCGTCGTGATTCTATTCACATTATTGAAGAGTTGGATAAACGTGAGGCCAGTGATATTACTCAAAAGGCTAGGATCAAATGGGCTATGGAAGGGGACGAAAATTCCCATTTCTTTCATGCTACGCTTAAGAAAAATCGCCGCCAACTTTCTATTAAAGGGATTCAAAAGAATGGTGATTGGATTGTTGAACCTGACTCCATCAAGGATGAATTTATGGCTCACTTCCAGAACAGGTTTCAAGCTCCTGTTGGTTTCCCTTCTACATATGTTGCGGATATGGTCAATTGTCTTTCTCTTGATCAAGCTACAAACTTGGAACGTATTATCTCCAATGATGAAATTAAAAGGGCCGTTTGGGATTGTGGTGGTGATCGTGCTCCGGGGCCGGATGGGTTTACTTTCAAATTTTTCACAACCTTTTGGGACTTTATTGAAGACGATGTTATCAGATTTGTTCGTGAGTTTTTTGATACAACAACCTTTCCAAAAGGGTGTAATTCTTCGTTCATCGCTTTGATCCCTAAAGTCCCTAATGCTACTCTTGTTAGTGATTTTCGCCCTATTAGCTTAATAGGGTGTCAATACAAAATTATTGGAAAAATCCTAGCCAATAGACTTAGCAAGGTAATCGGTAGTTGCATAAGTCCGGAGCAATCGGCCTTCATTAAAGGAAGGAACATTCTTGACGGTCCTCTTGTGCTCAACGAAGTTATGGCTTGGCATCGTACTCGCAAGAAGAAACTTATGATTTTTAAAGTGGACTTCGAAAAAGCTTTTGATTCTTTAAAATGGGACTTCCTGGATTTGGTTATGGAGAAACTTGGTTTTGGCATAAAATGGCGTTCGTGGATCAAAGGCTGCCTTCTTAATGCTCGTGCTTCTGTGTTGGTTAATGGGTCCCCTACGAAAGAATTCGAGATATTTAGAGGCCTTAGACAAGGTGATCCTCTATCTCCTTTTCTATTTATATTGGCTATGGAAGGTCTTCATGCTTTCATTTGCAAAGCGGTCAATATGGGTATTTATAAGGGCATATCCATTGGCAACAATCTTCGCATCTCTCATCTCATATACGCTGATGATGTCATATTTATTGGTGATTGGTCTTTCAATAATGCGCACAACTTAATTTGTATCCTCCGATGCTTCTTTCTTGTCTCTGGGCTAAAAATCAATGTTAACAAAAGCAAAATATCAGGAATATGCATTTCTGATGAGGATACTTGGGCATGGCTAATGTTATTGGTTGTGGAGCTGCTAATTTACCTTTCAAATACCTCGGGGTGCCTGTGGGCTGCAATATGGCTCGATGTTCTAATTGGGACCCTGTCATTCAAAAATTTACTACGAGCCTCTCTCATTGGAAAGCCCGTCTTCTTTCTGTTGGTGGCCGGCTTACCTTAACAAAATCCATCCTGGGAAGTTTGCCTTTATATTTCATGTCGTTATACAAGGCGCCGGTTTTCGTTTGCAACAAGTTAGAATCCTTACGTAATCAGTTTTTCATAGGTAGCGATTTGGGAGAGAAAAAGATGACATGGGTTAGCTGGAAAAAGTGTCTTGCAAGCAAGAAGTCGGGAGGCCTTGGTATTGGAAGCATTTTCGGTCTCAATGTTGGGCTTTTATTCAAATGGATTTGGAGGTTCCTTCAAAACGCTCCTGATCTTTGGATTAAAGTTATCAAGTCCTTTTATGGGCATCATGGGGGTATTTTTGATGTTCCTACGCATCGGTCTAGTATTAGCCCATGGTGCGGTATTCTTTCTTCTATTAATTCTCTTAAACTAAAAGGTATTGATCTTCTTGCTTTTTGTACCCGAAAGCTTGGAAATGGGGTTAATATTCGATTCTGGGATGATGTTTGGTGTGGAACTCTCCCTTTAAAATCTGTTTTCCCTCGCATATACATGCTTGACACCGATAGGAATTGCAATGTTGCTAATCGTGTCTCTATTCATGACTGGAATCAAGTTCTTAGAAGGGCTCCGAGGGGTGGCATTGAAGCATCACAACTTGCTGATTTGAAGAGCCGAATAGGGGATGTGGTGCTATCGGATCATATCGATGCTTGGAAGTGGTCTCCTGACATCAACAAAGGTTTTTCAGTCGCCTCAACTCGGATTCTAATTGATTTACATATCCTTGAAGGTTCTCCTATTGCTACTCGTTGGAATAGCTGCATCCCTATTAAAGTTAATATCTTCTTGTGGAGGTTGTTATTGAATAAGCTTCCATCTAGGGTTAATTTGGATAGGAGAGGTATCGATGTCCCTTCGATCTTATGTCCTATTTGTCAAGAAGATGTTGAAACGGCTAATCACATTTTTTTCACATGTGAGATGGCTTCTACTTTGTGGTCTATGTTAGCTAAATGGTGGGAGGTTGATATTCCTTTATGTGCGAATATGGAGGATTGGATTGTTTGGCTTGATTCCTCGCACTTCTCCAAAAATGTGCGGGTCTTTCTTGAAGGCGTAGGTGGGGTTCTTTTATGGTGCATTTGGAGCTTCCGTAACGGTTTGGTCTTTTCTACTTCCTCTCCTAAGAGGTCTCTGTTATGGGATAGAGTTATATCTCAATCGTTTTTTGTGATTTCCTCTAGGAATCCCAATCTTATGTTTAATTGGGTAGGTTGGTTGCAAAATCCTATTGCTACTATATCTTCCTTGTAATTGTTTCTAGCTTTCGCTAGTTTTATATAATGCCGCCGTTCAAAAAAAATATATATATATTCCGTAATATAACATAAGATAATAATATTCCGTAAGCATCATACGTTAAACATTTCAACATGAACTTATAAATAGAGACAACCAAATGCATGTACAATGTACAATTTTTGTCTTGTGAGATGAACAAGTTGTTCATCATTTTCATTCTAACATGCGCATATGCTTCTCTAACACATGCGTTTTGTGTATTTGGAAAATAGCATATTATTGTAACGAGTGATATGACTGATAATGATTCCATTGTTCATGTCAAATCATGAGACGAAGATTGTGGAATTCATACCATTCCATTCAACGGATCTTTTGATTGGACATTTTGCGAAAGGTTTGATGGAAGAAGTCTTTACTTTGCCGACTTTTTACAAAATATTTTATATTGTAGCAAACATACAACATAGACATTGTCACAACCCTGTTCGACATATATGCTATAAACCAAAACCGGTGGGTACTAAACATTGTTATTGGTCAATATGTCAAGATGGGTTTTTTGTATCTCATCGTCCCGATGGTGATTAGGTACATGTAGCATTTTGGCGTTGAAGAACAATGTCTATGTTGTTGATGAACTACAATATAAAACATTTCATACACATAAAAATAAGGGGCAATTAATTTTTTAGCCCTGTTGCTAGAAGTGTTGGGTTTTTCTGGCCCGAAATTAGCGATTTTCCTGAAATAGCCCGGTCGCCCGACGACTTTTCTTGAAAAATTGAGAATGCGACATGTGGCACTTAAAAAATGGCGGCCAATTAAAGATATACTTTGTATCATAGCCCACTATGTGTACTTTTTAAGCGACTTTTTTCCAGCGACTTTTTACACATTAAGCGACCTTTTTCAAAATTAATTTTTTAAAAAAAAAATATTTTTTTTCGAAATTAATTTTTTTTTCTAAAAAAATAAATTTCGAAAAAAAAAATTCTAAAACAAAATAATTTCGAAAAAAAAAAATTAATTTTTCTAAAAAAATTAATTTCGAAAAAAAATTAATTTTTCTAAAATAATTAATTTCGAGAAAAATATTAATTTAAAAAAAAATTCTAAAAAAATTAATTTCGAAAAAAAAAATTAATTTAAAAAAAATTATTTTTTTATAAAAAATTAATTTAAAAAAAAAATTAATTTTTCTAAAAATTTAATTTCGAAAAAAAAATTAATTTTAAAAAAGGTCGCTTAATGTGTGAAAAGTCGCTTAAAAAGTAAAAAAAAAAATACACATAGTGGGCTGTGACACAAAGTACAACTTTAATGATTGGGCGTCACTTTTTAAGTGTCACATGTCGCCTTCTCAATTTTTCAAGAAAAGTCGCTGGGCGACCGGGCCATTTCAGGAAAGTCGCTAATTTCGGGCCAGAAAAACCCAACACTTCTAGCGACCGGGCTACAAAATTAATTGCCCCTAAAAATAAAGCTTGCTTGATCTAATCACTTTTATATATATATATATATATATATATATATATATATATATATATATATATATATATATATATATATATATATATATATATATAATATATATATATATATATATATATATATGTTTGATTGATCTAATTACTTTAAGTTGGGTTTTTTTTATTTCTTTTTTTTTTTTTTTTTGGTAACCATGGTTTTCGACCATTTAGCCGATTAATCAACGGGGTTTGAACCCATTGCCACACAAACTCAAACCAAGTAAAGCCCTCTCATTTTAGGAGGTTGGCGTGGTCACATGAAGGTTGTTTGCACCTAACAAAAAATTAAACTTGATGCCACACACATTTTAGAAACAGCACAAACATGTGCTCGCGGGGTGTGTTAACATAATCAAATTACACTCTTTTATTGCATTAACAGAATTAAGTTGCACTTTAAAATGTTACCTTTTATTTTTCAATATTGACTTTTATCAAACACTAGTAATGACAACTCTAGAATGTAATAAAGTGCATTTGAAATGTGATCTAATAATCAAATGCATACCACTTGACTAAATACGAAATATATTTACCAAATAAAGACAACACATTGTGATATAAAATTAATTATTAAATTTTAAAAAGTTTGGTTTAGTCAACTCAAGTCAAGTCAAAAGAAATATATAAATACTTGATTATACTAATCTTTACATTAATGTTGTCTTTTATAATTATGTTTCTAACAAAAGTTTTCACCACGCAGCGTGAATATGACATCTTTCTTAATCCGAACAACCACCAATAATGTGACATCTTTTGGTACAGTTCCATAGTCACTAAAAGACTTTCCTATGTGAAATATGTGTACCTAAAAATATTCTCTATGAGATGCGACACAACAAACCCTCACACATCACTCTCAAACACACTGACTGCCTAAACCAAACTCGAAACTAAATACAAACAAAGAACAAAAAGATCTCAGGTTTTGGTCATACTAGACACAGTAATATTATGGAGATAAAGTTCAAAGTGGTCAAATGAACTTTCAAATACATAGTTTACAAAATTTATTTTTATGGAACTTGTTAGTGTTATTACCAACTTTGTTTATTATATTTTTCTTTCATACAGGTGAAATATATTAGTGAAAAAAATCTTTATAAATGAAAAAAAAATAATAATAGTAACATTCATATGCAAAGAAATCTTTATAAAAAAAAAAAAAAAATCTGACATACCAGACTGTATTCTTACCCCTCAATTGAGAGGGCTTCGATCTTGTTCATAGCCAATGGAGCAAGGTCCTCCAGACACATATTCTGGATCCGGCTCACCCATATCATATCGTTGGGACCTGCGACCATATGTTTGTTTATCAGAGTGATCAGGTGCAAACTGTCCAACCACTGGCTCTTGCTGCAATGAAGCTTGCCTGTACATAAAGATCGGAATATTCTTAATTTTAGCAAAATTTATATCGGGAAGTTAATAAAGGAATGATGCAGGCAAATGCATACCTATCGGGTGCCTCCAAAGAGGGCATGGATTCCCAAGCTATTTGTTGAATGGTCTTTCCCGATATATCTTCCAAAGGCATCAGTTTATTTGCCTGCATCGAAAGCTTTTCTATGCCAACAGACGCCAAACCTTGCAATACATCCATTATACCAGAACCCATTTCTGCAGGTACGACAACTGGACTGGAAACCTGCATAATCAAGTTCCCTCCAGTTTTAGCATTCTTGAAAATCTCAGGATTCATCGAACGTAAGAACCCTCCATTACTGGTTTGTACAAATGGCCCCAACCCCACCAAGTGGAGGAAGCTCAAGTGGCTCTTCAGGAGAAAGGTCAACATGACCACCCGACCCACCCGAGGTGCTTGATGGTGAGCACACTAACTGATTCAGGAGGTACGACTTCAACATCCCGTTTGGTTTCATAGTCAACAGAGATAATTGACTTATCTTCTTCGAGTTTCTTATACAGCACACTAACTGATTCAGAAAGTTCCGACTTTGATATAGGCAAAACCTCATGAAGATCCTTCACATCATCTACAGAACGACCAAAGGAACGAGATGTAAGAGCAACCCTATGCTTCCCCAAATCATTATTATCATATTGTCATTAATAAACACTTGTTCATTTCCACTTTTTCTCGACATCCTTTTCGCAACCTAAACAATTTATACACATTCAGCAATCATATTATCAAAAACATCCAAACATAAGGCACAATCAAAGGTTAAGTTACATGTGACCTAAACTAGTTCAAAATCCTAGGAAATTACTATTTCATATAAAGTTAAAAAGTTAAAAAATGAGTAATGTTGTTAGGCTAAAATACAACTACTTATAAAATGCAATGCAATCTGTAAATATTAAAATACTCGATTACAATTTAAACCACTAACATTATTCGCTCTCGCTTAATCCACCCATATATACATAAAAAAAATTGCCCAACGCTACTACTCGTGGTCGCCCCTATGCGCGGATAATAGTCTGGTATTGTAAATAAGAATATATAAAAAGAGAAATAATGAAAATGAAAGTAAGGAGTAAACTTGCCTTGATAAATCCGTGGCCTCAAAATATATATTATTGGTTGAAGATGAACCTTAAGAAAACTGATAATTAAGGAAACATGTTGCAGTTACAAATTATATTAATTTACCCCAAAATGAAATGAAATTGTATCTGGGTTGACTATCAATCTTGTGTTTCAAACAAAACATGTCTGAAAATGTTTTTCTTACACTTTGCCCCCTTTTACTTTAAGAGCACAGGGTACCCTTGGCTGATGGCTCAAGCCATGGCCACCAGCAAACCATGGCCGACGGCGCACGGTGGTGGCTGGCGCCATAGCCACCAGCCCACGCCATCGATTTTTATTATTATTTTTTTTTATTTATTTATTTTTTTTTTCTGCTGCTTATTCGAACGTTGGGAGGCTTGCTTTGGGAAGGAGAAGAAATGGTGAGTTGACTGCGTTTTGTTTATGTGTGTAGGGTTGTGTTGTTTTAGTGGTGTTATAAGAAAGTGGACTTGGGCTTAAGATCAATTGGGCTGCAAATTGGATTGGACACAAGGAAGTTTTATTAGTTATTATTAGGCTGGTGGTTTGAATTTGATAACACAAGTACGAATTTCTGTTTTAGTGTGTGATCGTACCTTGTGTTTTTAATGTAGTTTGTGTTTTTTTTAATGAATGAAGTTTATTTTAGTTAATATTGTGTATGTTTTATTTTATGTAAAAAAAAAAAAAAAAAAAAAAAAAAAAAAAAAAAAAAAAAAAACACGACGGCACCACATTTTCTGGTGCCGTGGGTACCGCCCAGAATGTGATGCCATAGAGATTTTTGCTGACGTGGCGGGGAATTTTGAGCCATGGCTCCAGGGTACCCAGTGCTCTAAGGAATAAGCTACCTCATTTTCACAACATGTGCATCATCATCCATTGTGTGTTTTTTAAGAGTCGTAACAGCACTAGGTACCCTGCAAGCCGTCCCGTTGGTGTCGTGGGAAAAAGTGCTGCCACATCAGCACATTTTCTCATAACATCAGAATTCACCGCAACACCAAAAACACACCTCCTTCCTGTAACACCAGTTTCTGGTGCTGTCGTGCACCCCTAGACCCCACATTTTTTTTTTCATTTATTTAAATAAACCAACACATTTAATTAAAACAACACATAAAAATATAAAGGGAAAATCATACCTACATTACAATGTAGGCAATTCCCTACATTTCCTTAGAAAAAAAGGGTAGGGACAAAGGAAAAACATGTATCAGGGACTTCTGCAGGGACTGAACTGTACATTTTTAAAACTTTTTTCAAAGAAAATATAGGGAATTGCCTACATTGTAATGTAGGTATGATTTCCCCAAATATAAATACATAAACTAAAACAATTTGTTCCAAAATGTTCGAGCCGGATTCGGTCAATATCCAACTCAACGTTTTGTAATGTTCAATGGTCCAAATATAAATGCATAAAACACACTTGTTGTTACGTTATTTCCTTAGGCTACTCACGTTTTGTTATGTCCATGATTTCGACTTGTTTTCTTTGGAGTTCCATTTTCTCCCTTTTTATCGCTAGCTCTTCTTGCTTCATCTTCAGATACGACTCTTCAATGTCCTTCTTTTTTCCCTCTTTTGACGGCTTCAATTTGAAGAAGGTCTTGGCTAGCGAAGTTGTCCACGATGATGGTGGATCACGAGAGGAGGAGGATGATTTCTTCCTGGCTGCGTCACGACCTTCTGGTCGTGATTCTCTAGTATCGTCTTCATCTTCAGAATCATCCACGTCTTGAAAATTCAAGGGACCTTGTGTTGACCCCGAGGTTGTTGTAGAGCCCTTTGATTTCTTCCGACTATTCGATCGGATAGCATGCCCCTCCGTCTTCCAAGCATCATGATGCCTCAAAATTTTCCAACATTCCTCCAAGTTGAAATCATGACCGTAAATCACACGGTATTCTCTCAAAGCTTTCTCCCTATCATCAGCATCATTCTCACCACTACCATGGTTATGCTTGATATTATCCATAATAGCAGCAAAATTTCCAACCCTACTCCAAATCCTATTCTTCCATTTGGTGGTGATAGAGTCGTACATTCTTTGTGAACCGGTTTCATTTTGAAAATACTCTGCCACCTCCTACCAAAAGCGGTGCCTGTTAATAGCGTTTCCTCGCTTGGAATTTTTTGACACATAAACCCAAGCTCTACAAAGCGCGATCTCTTCCGCCTTTGTCCATGGTGCCTGTTTTTTGGCCGGTTCGGCCTTCTTGCCTTTGTCCTTCGCCTTTGTAGCAAGTCGCGAAGCGGTCCTTGGTTTAATGGGTGATGTCTCTTCGACATCGTCATCGTCTTCAACAGGGAAAGAACCGTGGTACGAACCATGGTAAGAACCGTGACCCGAACCTTGCCCCATCGATGCATCTTCACTCGGATATTGTTGCGTCATAAAATCCTCCAAATCCATATCAAGATTAACACCCCGAAGCGGGGAATAATCTTCATACAGTTGGGAAGAATGCAAGAAATCCATGTTAGGCCGATACGACGACCCACTTTGTTCTTGGTGATAATCCGTATTAGGACGATACGGTGGAACATATGGACGATTAACGTAAAATGGGTTTTGATTTTGGTTAGGTTGTGGTAGTCGTGATGGATATTCAAAAGAGGGTGCACGAAATCGAATACCCCGATGTTGTGGTGGTGTTATGCCGGTTAGTTCGAAGTTGTTTTCCGGCGAGAAATTCAAATTCGGGGCATTTTGGGGTAGTCGGGATCGTCGGTCTTTTGATGTGGGAGTGTTTTTCTTTGACATGATGAGAAGTTGAATATGGATGAGAAGTTGTTTGAATTGTGTTTGAAATTGTGTGTTTAGAAGTGTGTTTGAGGTTGGTATTTATAAGGTTGAAAAAGTGTTTTTGTTTTTGTTTTTTTTTTTTTTTTTTTTTTTTTTTTTTTTTTTTAATGCAACGTATATATGGTTTAAAAGTCGGTCGACTTTTAGACCGACTTTGGTTTTGGATTCCACTCGACCGATATTGAACCGAAGCTCCACAACCCACTCGACCGATATGAATATCGGTCGCTTGGTTTGATCGACCGACTTTTTCAGGTCGATTGTGACTAGCCTTATTTTTATTCCATGGGCCGGCTTTGACATACATTAAGAAAACTTCTGAATATATAATTGCAATTATTTGTCAGCCGCTTTTGTTCTATTCACATGTTCTTCCTTTTTCTTTGTCTTCCATGGCTGACTCTCAGTCTCTCCGGCAAACTGTTTTCGTCGGAGTATAACACACATGAATCTGAAACACCCTTAAACTTGTATACAATTTGAAAAAAAGAGAAAAAGAAAAAACGGGAAAACGTGATGCACGGTACCCATGTGGTGCCGTCCCGCTGCTTTTTCCGGGATAACACCAACGAAAACGCTGAGTACCCGCTGCTCTAAGAGCGGTGGGTATCGTGGAGCCAAACTCTGTTAGTTTTATGGACATAAATTAGTAGATGTGTGTTAGGATCAAACTCGAGATCACGGGATTGCACACTTTACGTATGAGAATTAAAGAGTAATAATTAAATATAAAATGTTGTATTTAATTATTTATTACACAAATATGTAATGACCGTTAGTATTTAACGGATAATGACTAACGACCGTTAACTAATAAAAAGGAAAGAATTATAGAGTAAATAATTGGAAAGTCGAGAAGGTTCCGGATCCCTCTTTGGGATGCTTGGCCGATCGGTGAGGGATTGGGCTTGCCCAATCCTACACCAACTAGTCCTCCAAGTTACTTACACTATATAAACAATTGGTTTTACAACTCTTGTACACACAATTATCCCTAAAATTGTTTTCTTGTTTTCTTTTCTTTGGTCGATCAAAGCAAACACCCTCTTAGGGTTTGATCGATTTTTTCATACAAAACAAAGTGTTTGGTTTTGATTTGTGTTCTTTAACTAGCATTACTTTAATTCGTTATAGTACGTGTGTACAAGAACGTGGTACAATCACACTATTGATTGTATCTTGGATTGAATTACAAAATTGTAAGGGGTAATTCTTTAATCCAATTATAAACCCTAATTAGGGTTCTTGGTGATTCAATTGAAGATTGATTCTTGTTTGGCTAGAATCAAAAGGTACGCATACTATTTATGTTTGGTTAATTAGTTTACATATTATATGATTATATACGCTTCCGCATGTGTTCTTTGATGTTTATTGTCTTTAATTATGATTAGTCATGTATTAAAATTTCAAAAGTGGCATCAGAGCCTTGGATAATGTGTAATTAATTACCGAAACACGTAAAAAATGAATAATTGTTATGTGTTTATTTATACATGTCGAATTCTAGGGTTTGTAAAATTCGAAACCCTAATTTTAGGGAGGGCCGATTGCCCTAATTTAATTAAAAAAAAATCTGAAACACTGTTTCACCATAACACTATTCATCGGGGGTACTGTTCATCCTATATATATATACATATATATATATATATATATATATATATATATATATATATATATATATATATATATATATATATATATATATATACTAGACTTCAAAGCCCGCCCAAAGGGCGGGCATGACTTGTAATTATAGTTTTCATGGCCCGCCCAATGGGCGGGCATGACTTATAAGCCCTCCCGGGCATATAAGCCCGCCCGCTGGGCGGGCATGACTTGTGATTATCGTTGAAAAAAGTAAGTTGACACAAAATAAAGATATAGACATTCTAAATTATATATTGAAAGGGATGTCTTATAATTATCGTTGGCATATTTTACTATAGCGAAAGAAGGGTAGTAAAACAGGATTGGAAAGTGTACATGTTGAAATAAAGGGTCGTAAGCTTATGAATATTGTTGACATATTTTACTATAGTGAAAGAAGGTGGGTAAAAATTGCTAGAAAAGTGTCTAACGAATAAATTAAGTAGCGGTTAATGAATTACGAAATCGTTAAAATTTTTATACAGTGAATAAAGAACAAAAAGAAATGAATGGTAATCTGGTAAGAGGAAATAAAACTTAATAAATTATCTGCCATTAGAAAGTATATGCTTTTAGTTCAAATGCGAAATATAGTTTTTTTTTTTACACAACGTGTGTCGTTGAGTATTGTATTTACCATCTCTGTCACAATATAGAATTTTTAAACCACTCATCTCTTTTCTCCAAGTGAGTCCAAGTGATAAGTAATAACTTATGCTCTAATATAGGAACAACTTACATTTGTTCTTTGCACATGCAAATTAACTTGCTATACACCTTTCTTACCACATTAACCAATTAAACATGATCCAGCCACGATTCCTTGTATTATCTTCTTCAAGATACTTCGCGAGTTATATGAAACAGTTAGTTATTAGAGATATGCTTGTAATGGTTTTTCATGTCATTAACTCATTAATCGATAATACAAATAGAATATAGTCACTGACTTTGGGGATACAAAACACATTTCTAGCACCATATTCGCACAGTTTTTTTTTTTTTTTTTTTTTTTTTTTTTTTTTTTTTTTTTTTTTAATTTTAAGATCGTTATAGTTAAGAAAATGAATTTATTAATGAAAGCATGATTTACATGTCTTCTAAGAATCAAAATGAATGTTTTAACTCACTAAAGGGGTGTTTGGCATTACGTTGAAGAAGTTATTATCTCATTGTTACGTTTTCAAGTCACAAGTATTCATTTTCTAATGTTATATAGTTTAGCAAAACTTATACTAATTTACTTGGCCACTTAGTGCTCAAGTAATTATTTTAGTGTAATATGTGCCATGTTTGTTGTGCGAGACGTTTTTTTTACATTAGATCGAAAAGGATAAAAAAAATCTAAAACTTATAAAACGAACCCCGTGTAGCAATCCGTGTTTTCCGGTCTCGATTTTATCTAATATGCAATAAAAGTGTAATCTTACTCATTTTTGCGAGGTTGTTGTGTAATAAAAAGATGAAATATAAAATGCTTGTTTCTCATATCAACTAATAGATAATAGTGTAACGTTTACAATTTTGAATGGACCACTGATTTTTTTTCTTTTTTATAACGATAATAATAATAGAGATACATATCAAACGTTAGGTCATCAGAGGTCCTGCCACCGTCATCTTTCAAAACCATTGAATCTTTGTTTTCATCTCTATCAAATCTATCACTGCCATTCGCTCTATAATCATTTTCTCTACAGTAACCACATTCATCTCTCATGCGGTTATGACCACCAGGCTAAGACCTATTCTTCTGAAAACAGACTTAACTATCACTCACTTATGTAACTTTACAAATCAAAGTAAGCATTATACTTGTATATTTAACAATCACATTAGTGTAACAGTTAATAAAAGGTGAAGCCTAAATTAAAAGAGCGTTTGATTTCCCCATGCGCACCTTTTTACCAGCAGGTTGCTGTAACGCATATGTGATATTGCTACCTGCAGCGTAAGGAAAAAAAAGTTGAAATATGAGAATAATACGACTTTGAATGTGTTTTCATTGTTAAGTGAGTAGTTGCTTAAGCAGTCCCAAATATGAACATTGACCAATGAATTGTGGTACCTGGTATCACTGAAATTCGCCTCAATTTAGATAGTATACCCCTGTGTCGACTAAACTAACATACAGTTTAAACAAAAACTTGTTTTTCTTCCTTGAAAGATGCAGTATAGCTTAAATAGACATAATCTCTTAAAGTTTTACGTCAAATACATCCAAAATTATTCAAACAAATGCTGAGAGGACTAATCATGGTGGGGCCGGGTAAAAGAATAAGAAACTTACATGTAAAACAATTAGAAACGTCAATATACCGAGTAGTAAATGTTACGGTATCGACCGCTGCACATTTTCGTATAATACTTAAATATTGTACAGACCTTTATTATTGTTGTCTCTTGTTTCAACTTTTATAGTGTTATATAATGGTAATCACCTGTGAACTTCGGTTCTACCGTACGAACTATATTGTTGAACTTCACTAAAAGATGTGCCAAACTAATTATGAGGGGGATTTCTATTTACACAAAACATATATGTTATACACTGCAACTGTACTAATTGTCCAGAAAACGCTATAAAAACTATATGTTGCTTAAGCAAAAAAGAGGATTGAAGGTCATAATAACTGCATGATAATTTGCAATCTACCAACATATGTCAATTTAAATGGCGATAAAACTGATTACATCTATAGATTTCCATCATCCGACATTCCGACTTAAATAATAATCTCAGACCCTGTGAGTATAAAAATGCATGGTATCTATCATAATGGTTACTTTTGAGTTGTAAATTACTTCTAACCAAATTATTAATAATAATCAAACGCCTCTCCTTACATCATCCAAAGATCTCGTGCGCACAATTGGTTAATGACATCAAATTGTTACCACTCATTGTAAAGTTGTAATCAGTTGCTAACCTCATCAACGGAGCTATTTGTGGCACCCAATAAAATTCATTGTTATTTTTCCCCTGGTCAAATTTTTTAAAAGTAAAGAGTGCAATATGAAATATATAAAGCAGGAGGGAATGGAGAGAATGGTCTTACAATGGACGTTGCACTACAAAGAAGATCAAGATGGATACTCCTATCAGTATAGTCTGCCGCCAAAGATTATCAAAGATACTCCTATCACCTTCATGAGCGCTGTCAGATCTTGCCAGTAAGGATGTAACCTGTGAGAAATAGTTCAGAGTAAAACAAAGCGTATCACATATGTCAGCAATGTAATGAAAGCCGAAACTTAATAGAAAAAGCATAAAACCGTATCAGATGACAGGCTTGGCGCAACTGAGATATATCAGAAATGTAATGTAAGGCAACATATCAGTTGACAGTTTGTTTGTGGAATGCCACCAGCCCTGATTTCACAACAGCTGATGTGTCATCTTCACGTGAATCAAAGGCTCTTTCACGATTGCAAAATATTTGACAACATCTAAAGAGAAATTATGAGCATATTGTGGAAATATGTTTAATAAAATTTCAATAACCTAAAAAAAAAAAAAAAAAAACTATTTTTTGAACCCACCAACAATAGCACCAGGAAAAAGATGTGGGTCACTTGCTTATGCAGCTGTCCCAACGCATCAGTTTCCTACGTCAACGCATCATCTCCACCAATTTATTGCATATATAACCAAAAAAGTAAATAGTGACACATAACTTTTCTCGGAGCAAGTTTACAAAAGGATATCTGATATATTAAAAAGTAGAACGACAATCCTTCTTTTGCTTAACAGATAACCCTACAAGGATCTGTGATCACATCTGGTTTCATGAAGGATCTGTGGTTGCATCTGGTTTCATGCTCCAAAAAAGTAATTCATCCTCTATTTTTAGTTGTTACTTTCTAGCATGTTTAAACGATAAAAGTTGCTAATATATTTTCTGAAAACTATAAGGAGACTATTACAAAACCTACCTAAACGTGGAAAAAACATATCGAAGTCGCGGTTACACGGGCATATTGCTACCTATGATTGTTCATCTGAAGAATATATATATATATATATATATATATATATATATATATATATATATATATATATATATATATATATATATATATATATATATATATATATATATATATATATATATATCTCGGCAAGTCAATATCATAAACAAAGCATATTTTCTTAATTTTACCCAAATCACCCTGTAACAATGTGACAAATACGATTGCATAAACTATTTTATTACCAAACTGAATTCAACTCCAGGTTCAAAGTCGCATTCATTACAAAGACATCCCTTGTCTCAGACTAAATCAAACTGAAATGGCTAAAACTAATCAACTTTTTTCTGGTATGCAAGCATTAACCACATAATCAACTTTTTTCTGGTATGCAAGCATCAACTACATGTATCGAGAAAAAAATGAAAAAAGAGTGTGATGAAAAGTTAAAACGAAGAGTCGAAGATTATAAAGGTGAAAATAGAGGATGTACCTTAATTTTCAAACATGTAGCTGGTTCCACCGTGGCCCTCAAATACTCTCCTTGAGTTTTAACCTTCAGTGGCAACTCCATTCTGCAGAGAATTAGTGTTGCACGCACAATGAACTGTTTCTAAATCAAAGAGTGTAGAGCAACAAAATAAACTTCCCCGACTGGTTCGCTGTTAATCAATCAACCACTTCTGAAGCACGATCCACATATGAGAATTCTGATATTGATAGGAGAACAAACTCAAATGCTGAGTCTAGAAGGTTGGCCTACATTAGAGATCAACAAAAGGATTTGAGGTACTACAGTAACAATGAGAAGTCTGTAATTTTAAATAGAAAGGTTCTTGTAATGACAATGTGCACTAAATAAAAATAAGTGTGTCGGATATTATTATTTCAAGTTATAACCTGAATCAACCCACCTCATAAGCACATGGGTATCAAATTTGAGCATAAAATGATCACTAAGTATCACAATTAAAATTATGCTTATCATCTAAGAAAAAGTAGGTTTACTTTCGGTAGTAGAATTCACATGATCCACTGCATATTTGTGAGATAATCTCAGCAAACAAATATTTACAGTCATACATACACATCATTTCAACATGCCTTAATCATAAACGTTAACATACATAATCAATAAATTCAAAAGGTACTAACCTCCAAGTCTTCCAGCGTTAAACTTTATTCTGTGACTGGGCTTCCTGCCTCTTCAAATCATATTCAGCCCAAACACATTGTAAATCAATGAACTCGCTCTCCCATGGCTGTTAAATGCAAAAAAAAAAAAAAAAAAAAAAAAAAAAAAAAAAAAAAAAAAAAAAAAAAAAAGTCAGGAGACAAATGACCACATACTATGTAAATTGCTTCAAGTCCCAAAAATTGCGGATAGATCACATACAAATACACTAATAATTTGTTTGCCTCAGAATAATTTGTAGATAGATTCTGCCACATACTATTCATGGCAGAATAGTCTACCTTGGCATGCCGGTACCTCTTCTGTCAATACACATAACTACTTTTTTTTTATTACTACTTGTACTTATGGACCCTTCGTATAAACTTGTATCAGTTAGTGCCAGCTGTTACAGAGCTCATTGTTGCAGAATTGATGTATCTGCAATGGATGGATCCCAAGCAGCCTATATATCTTTATATCAATTCCACCGGAACTACTCGTGATGATGGTGAATCGATGAGCCATTGTTAGCATTGCTGATAGGATTCTAACTGTCATGGACTGTGATCGGGTTTTTGTCATTGATGCAGGTAATTTAGGTGGAAAATAGGGGGATTAATATGGGTTGCAGACTAACGGGTTATGTTTAGGGTACAGACCGGGTCAGATACTCAGATTGACCCGAGACGTTTTTCACTCAAGTCTTAATTTTTTTTAATAAAAATAAGTGTGTCGGATATTATTATTTCAAGTTATAACCTGAATCAACCCACCTCATAAGCACATGGGTATCAAATTTGAGCATAAAATGATCACTAAGTATCACAATTAAAATTATGCTTATCATCTAAGAAAAAGTAGGTTTACTTTCGGTAGTAGAATTCACATGATCCACTGCATATTTGTGAGATAATCTCAGCAAACAAATATTTACAGTCCTACATACACATCATTTCAACATGCCTTAATCACAAACGTTAACATACATAATCAATAAATTCAAAAGGTACTAACCTCCAAGTCTTCCAGCGTTAAACTCTATTCTGTGACTGGGCTTCCTGCCTCTTCAAAACATATTTAGCCCAAACACGTTGTGAATCAATGAACTCGCTCTCCCATGGCTGTTAATACAAACAAAAAGAAAATGTCAGGAGACAAATGACCACATAAGATTTAATAACATCTAGGGAGTTGGATCTCATACCTGTATATAACAATAAAGATTTGCGATCAGTTGGCCTTCCTCATGTTGTTATAGCTTTCTGAATCAGCAGTAGGATCACCGTCAAAGGTTCCAACAACAAAAACAAATATAAGCAACTCATTTTCCTTTTCAATGTCAACCTACACAACCTGATTCACCGTGCACAACCTCAAATACAGCTATAGGGTGACAACTTTTTTTTGAACTGTTATTTCGGTTGGTGTTGACACATGTCAAACTGTAAGACACTGACCAAAATCTTCGGTACACCAAACATGTTACAGCCCATTTTGTATAATCTTTTGCATTATCATAATTTATTTATGTTTGACGCTGCGAACAATTGAACTCTCTATATGACTCTAAAGGTATTGCTCTAAACGCTTTGAAGGAATTCTTGTGTGCATTACATACAATATACAACACATACCTTTTAATGTCCTCGACGGCTTGCTTTCATCTTTGTATCTGAAGTTCAAGTATGTGAATTAGTGTTGCTCTTGCCTGAAACACATGTTTTTCTGGTTGAGTGAATAGGTCTTAAAATGATGACAAATCAAGCAAATCAAATGTACCTAATGTGGACGTAACGAATTGAGAAGATGGTGCAAGTTCTTAAATGTCTTCCACTCTCCTTGCATATTGTGATGGCCGCTATATTAAACCCGAATCAAACAAACTAATCAAATATAGATGAAAAAAACAATAATCAATTAAACCCGAATCAAACAAACGAATCAATTTATTTTCTGTAAAATAACAAATTCACAACCATGGTAAATCGTAAGTGATAATGAAATTCATGCGGTGCATTACATTAAAGCACAATTGTCCCGCGTACTATTATATATAATACGTGTACCGTCATACGCATTTGGTTTATACACGTTACTTTCTACGGTAAATTCACGAATGCCACACCGCTTAAATACGTAAAACCTTACATAACACAATCAAAAAATTTATTTCAACTCAATTCAAGTACAATAAAACCTGAATTAGTCCTTAACATATCTAATCCCATAATATCAAACCTTAATATTAATCATCAAAACCCTAACTAAATCAACAAATCATCAGTAAGAAAAAAATAGTAAAAAGTAATATACCGATTCACTCTTGTAAGCAGATGAGGAAAGTTTAGCTCCTGTAAAACCAAATATATCAAATTTCGCACATAGTAAAAACACACATACTTATTATTATTATTATTATTATTATTATTATTATTATTATTATTATTATTATTATTATTATTATTATTATTATTATTATTATTATTATTATTATTATTATTATTATTTAAAAAATAGGTAATACCTTTCGAGATAATCACGGAAGAAAGAGAGTGAAGGATCACTGAGAATAGACGGATCGGATTTGCAAGTGTTGATGAATTGTTAATGATGACTGGTTAGGAAGGGTGGGTGAGAAATTGGTGTTGTAAAAAAAAGAAAAAACAAACACACACTTGATCAAAGGATACCTCAATCACCCGTAGCTGAAAAAAAAAAAAAAAAAAAAAAAAAAAAAAAAAAACAGTTGAATAATAGTTTTTGAGTATATATGAAACCATTATAAACAACATACCTGTATACATATCACCAACAAAGAAGACGAAAACCTGCACATCAAATCAGAAAAGAACATTAGGGTTTTTGAGAAAAATGATATTATGAATGAGGGCCGTTTTATAGAAATTAGGATGCAGTTGTTTCACACAATATCTTGTTAATAAGTAAATTCAGGTGCTGTTTTACTTTCAGCTACTAAAACACAATACACAAGTGGTCAGAAAAACGTAATTTTAATGCAGATTACGTACTTCAGCTACGAAATATCTTTTGAAAGAAAAAGTGGTTCAAATTTTTGGACAAGAAAGTACCAGAATACTCCGTAAGTTTCTTACATTTGAGAAAGTCAACTTGCATTCTTCAAAGCAACATCTGATCCTCTCCTTAAACACCCCTTTCTCGAGTGTGCGAAGGTGCCGCTTGATATAACATCCCGTAAATTTCCCTTTCATTGTAAATAGTGAACAAAGACTAATCTATCATCACAGTTTAATTAACCGTTTTTACGGATTAAATTTTTGCTTTTATTCAACATTATTACTAAACGAGACGATTGTGTTAAAACTCCTTCCATCATTTTGGTAACTTGTATACTCAAACAATATCGACCAAGATTTAAAAGGAATTGACCTTCTAATGTCACCAAACAAATATTAAAAACTTTCATTTGACTCATTCTCCTTTGGTTCTTACTGCCGACTAAAACAACCACAATAAACCATCATTGCCACTCATGCAATGACTACTGCCACACTCCATCAAAATATCTTGAGCAAACAAAACCAATACAAAGTCCCATGATTTCATTTTGGTTTCTTCCTCTTTGTTTCTTTCTTCTGCTCGAACTACACCAGGACGAATTCACCAAATTATCCAACTCTTTTAATATCACGTGCTACAAACCAAACCGACCTCTAATATATTTGGTGAAGAATCAAGTGCTAGACAAACTAAAGGAAACAAATAAAATCATGAACCACCATCATTTGAACCACTGAAACACTCAACCTTAATTATACACTCCATTCTCACACCACAACACAACAAACACCTGAACACAAGAACTAAACTACAAATGAAAACCCACTTGCATTACTTACTTGGGTCTATATATATGCGTATACAGAAAGAGCACACACACTCAAAAACAAGAAAGAAAGATATACTTTCTTCTTCCTCCCTCTCCTCTCTCTACTGCCGCCGCCGGCAACCCAAGAACCACCACTGCCGCCGCCTCCATAACTACACCACCACCATCAAACCACTCACCATCATCTCCTCTTTAAACTTTCGTGACTCACGCGCCTCAAAAAGCTCCTCCACCATCTCTTTTGTTACGAACCGCCGCCAACACCACCACTCTCATCATCTTTATCATCCACAACGTGTAGATCGAAGAAATAAGGTATGGCACGCGAACCCCACTCGCGAGTTAACTCAGTTTTAATCTTGATCTATCGGGTTAAATAACAAACGGGTATAATTATTTTGTTAAATAAAAAGGATTAAAAACGGATATGGTATCGTTAGTAGGTTTGTATGTCGAGTTGAAGCTCACGGTATATTATTGATGTTCTTGATGTTTGTTCTAGTTATTGTTATTACTTTTGTTGTTATTATTTTGTGGTTAAAATGGAAGACCAAGGGTCCGTTTCGGTTGACTGTTGGCGAGGGAAAGGTAAGCCGAGACCATGGAGGTCTCGGCAATGGTTTGATGTTGTTGTGGTTACTTATTGTTCTTGTTGATATTTATTTGTTGTTGTTGTTGGCTGCGCCGAGAGACGAAGCCGAGACCATGATGGTCTTGGCAAGTTGATGTTGTTTATTGTTGTTGGTTATTTGTTGTTTTCCAGACTTTGGTTAGATTTATATTTTGGTTATATGTTGAATGATAAACATGGTCACTATAGTGCTTTTGTTTGTGAGTCGTAATTGGTCCGGCTATGGACACCACAAAGTGGTGCCGATTTGGCTCGGTTAGGTGTCACGACACCTTATGGTATCACGACGCCTTATGGTGTCGACTTGTATGCTTATGTTGAAATTGTTTATACTGCTATTTGTATCACTTTTGATTTATCTTCGGGCTTGAATGTTTTGTATTGATATAACATCTATTTTGGACCAATCATAGTTATTAGTTATGGGCCAAGATTTGGTTTTGAGCTAATTATATATATATTAATGGGCTAACTAATAATTGCTATTGGCCAACTTATGGTACTTAACGTACTAAACGTATTGTGATGGTCCATTTATATAATAGTTATAAACTTGACGAACTCATAACGGACTTGACATATTAGATTTAACGAATTCATAATAGACTTACTATTACATTTGGACATGTAACTCATATCGGACTTATGACGGACTACTTGCTTTGGACTTGATATGTTGGACTATTAGACTATTTGACTTCATAAATACTTAATGGACTATTTGTATTGGGTAAATGATCGTTGGACTATTATCGGGATATTAAGTTCAATAGCTCATTAAAATTTATTTAAATTCTAAAGGTTTTTAGATTATTAACTAAATTATTTAAACTGATTTTCAAACAGCTTAAAAAGTACTATTTGAAACGTTGCATAGACGGAAGAGTTATGCCGAAATTCCATACAAATTTCTATACTCGCACTTTATTTTTGAAAACACTTTTATTATTAATTCGTCAAATGACGAAATGTGTATTTTTAAATTATAAAACGTTTATTATAAAGTTAAAACATATCTTTATGTATAAAACATTTATGTTTACACAAACTATTTGAGGTACTAGATAAATACCCAAAACTCAATCATCTATTTATCTTTCACTTATATGCTTATCTGATACTACCTGTTTATTGGCCTTGTATACTTGTGCTATATGTTTTATACTTTGGTGTGAGTTTCCGAGTCTTGACATTCAAACCACTACACGTATGATGATACCAAACATTATTAAACGGATATAACGAGAATATTTTGGAAGCAAGTTTTGAAATAACATTTGGGAATGGGAACAATTATCTATTGGAAACCTTTACGCTTTCGTATATGCGTTAAGATGAATTCTATATTCTTTAGATCGTGCCGAATTCCATATCATCGTGCGCTGACTCTTGACATCGCTGATGTTACTCTATTCTGCCACACTCTTTGGCACCATTGTATTACTTACGACACTACATTCCAAGGTGAGTTCATAGCCCCACTTTTCTTGTTTACTGTTTTATAAACTCTTTGGGGGAGATACATGCTCAAACTATATTCACTTACTTTAGAAACTTTCACGGATTACCGTGAGTTCGTAGCCCCTACTTTTATACGTTTTGAACTACTTTTGGGGGAGATACATGCTCAAATACAATGCTTTTACTTTCATAAGTACTCTTAACTGTTTACACACTACTGTGAGTTCCATAGACTACTCTTTTACCTACTCTGAATTACTTTTGAAGGCGATACATGTTCGCTTTACATATAAACTTTACTGGTTTACTTTAAACAACGTACTTAGTTGATGAAACGCTCTGCTCGTTATTGAGACGTAATACTTGCTTTTAATTACAAAAGTACTTTTAAACCTTTACAAACTATTATGAGTTTATAAATCCACTTTATACATTTTTACATCTCATGGGGAGATACCTGCTATAAACATGATCACAAATGATTTTCAACTGTATGCTATACCTGATCCACTATTGCCTAAGTTTACTTTATTGCCATGTTCGAAGTCCCTCACATCATGAACCTTAATCACTTACGAGTGAACGTAAATAATTGTGAATAGATCTATTTGGGACTGACAATCCCCGTTTGGGTCTGCTAGGATGAGCCACCCAGGCGCACTTTATTTGAACAAACTTATGGGTTATTGGCAAATACCCATCCTGAGGGCCTATATACTTTACATCATTTTGATGCCTGTTAAGCGTTGAGTTTCATGAGACTTAGAGCAATAGAACGATACTGTAGTCATGATACAGTATTTCCATTATTTTATTAAACTTGAACTTGTATTCACTATATAGCAGAAAATCACTACTTGGCAAACAATAACTATTTTGTGTTGACCCGGTTAGGGCAACCCAACCAACTATGGGTGTATAACAACTTAACCCACCACTTACTTTATAACAAACCAACTATGGGTGTATATTATCGTAACCCACCGCTTATCTTATTAATAATTGTATTCATTTCAATTATTACCTAAACTTGGAACTATTGAAAATCAACTGATTTTTATGCAAACTCTATGGATTCACTCACTCTTTGAATTGATAATCAACTGGAACTACCCATACCTTGATTTTAATAATCAACTGTTTTAACTTTAAACTCTATGGATTCACTCACACTTTGATTTTCGACAAATCAACTGGTTTAACTATAAACACTATGGTATTACTCACTCTTTGATTTGATAATCAACTATTTATTTACAACTACTATGAACTCACAAACTCTTTGATTTTGGAAATCAACAGTTTTTACTTACAAACTCTATGAACTCACCAACCTTTGTGTTGACGCTTTTAGCATGTATTTATCTCAGGTCCATGATAAGCAAGGATGGCACGGAGGAGCACGAATACTTTTGAAGGCTATAAACTTTATTATCATTCAAAAACCTATTTAATAAACTCTGGAACCACTGGGACCTCATTTTGAAAACTCTGATATTCGTATGATAAATCTTTTAAAACGACCAAATTAGTGATCGTTTTCTACTATTCAACTGTTGTGCCATGAAGTAACACCCAATTTAAATTCCGCTGCATATCACGAAATTGGGGGTGTTACACTTGATATTCTTCTTCAGTTGTTTGCTCACACAAATCTCACAGTTGATGTACCGATGGCATGTTCGGAGGTGAGCCGTTAAACATTGCTTATTAGTGAAAAATTTAATGCAGCCCAGTTCTCCACAAAAAGCCTCAACGGTTTCCAATTGAGCTGCAATAGTCGTCAAAAGTATATAGCCATCAGAAAGCATAAACATTAATAAGTTACAACAAAATAAATCTATACTCACCATGAGAATTTTCATGTTTTTGTAACTTTGACGTGTATCTGGAAGCTTTCCACATCCAGGTTCCAAACAAATATGTTTATTTTCATCATTCTTGTCATCGGCCTTATCGTGGATCTCTTGCACATGTCTCTCCATGTCACCTTGATTTGAAAATTTGCGCGTGCATTTTTTAATTGGACAATTTAAGAGCTCATGATGGATGAGGTGGCGAGTCAAGTGATCTTTTCTACGGTAGCTTAAATTGCAGTCTTTTACTTCACATGTAAAGGGTATCTGTAGATCGAGAAAAGAACTATGTTACTGATGATGATCTCATTGTTGTAATCATCATCTATTTTATTTATGCATTGATGAAATAATTTTTAAACCTCATACATGATTGCGTAATTGAGGTTCACTTGATGGAGCTTCTCAGGAGGTCCCCCAACCTGATACTAATCCAATCAAGGTCTTTCATTTTGGAGTTCAATGGCGGGATTCAATGCTTCACGCACAATACTTGAACGCGTGACTGAGGCTCACTTGATGGAGCTTCTCAGGAGGTCACCCTTCCCGATACTAATCCAATCAAGGTCTCACATTTTGGAGTTCTTTGTCGGGATCCAATGCTTC
Organism: Artemisia tridentata subsp. tridentata; assembly: GCA_021014915.2. Lineage (NCBI taxonomy): Eukaryota > Viridiplantae > Streptophyta > Magnoliopsida > Asterales > Asteraceae > Artemisia > Artemisia tridentata. The sequence continues at coordinate 509,841,312 of CP139508.1, forward strand.
ACGCAACATTTCCACTGTTTTTTACATAATTGCAGTTATGTAATATATGTTCAAACCCTACAGAAGTGCTAAAGTTATAAATATTAAAGATTATGAAACAAATTAAGAAATTAATATACTGATTAGCCAACAACACCCAAAATGTTATCAGATTTCTAAGCATTGTGCTTGAAAATTAACACTTGAAGGCCATCTCATACACTAAACCTTTAATTTAGTTCATTAACAGTAGTGAAGGTGACCAGATAGCTCATGAACTAAATTTAGTCTGGTGAATGTGTTCAACATTAGAACATAATAACAACCACATATTTCAAAAAATACCCCAAGTGAATGGCCTTGCATATGTTGCTTCAGGTGCGCAGGTTTTTTTAAAAGAAACACCACACTCCTCGCAAACACTTACAAAGAAACCAACTGCAGTGTAAATTATGAATAGCATACATAAACGACTCCGCATAAAATCCACACTCCTAATCAAACGGCCGGCAATTTACAGCAGGGAATTCCCACCCCAGACTACCAACGACACTAAAAAGGAGATAATCAACAGTGTGTAAGTTGAAATTTATAGAAAGTTAATTCTAAAACAATTTAAGATAATTCTTACGACTCCACAAGTCCAGCGAGCCTATAAGTTTCCTCATTCTTGCTTGAACCCTTAGAAGAATTCAAAATAAATGCCATTCCATGTTTGGGGAAAATTATGAAGAGCACATAGTGACGGCTGCATTTTGTGTACACGTTCTAGTAAAAAATAATAATAACCATATGACCAATATTGCAATGATAATTTAAGATGGTAACATATGGTACCTTTTTAGATACGCTGCGAGATAAAAGTCATAACCCTGCAATGCTCGAGTTAAGTAATCTAGGGTAGCCCACTTTTCAAATAGGCATGTATCTGATGTAATCAATCCAGGGTTCAAGAAACCAACCCTGTTCTGTGAGGAGTGTCCTTTAAGGTGATACAATGACCTAATTTAAACATATAAAATAAACTAACATAAATTTATGTGAAAAAGAACAATGCCTTTAGCTACATATTCAAAACAAAAATGAACTTACATCTCAAAAAGGGTCAGGATGCCACACTCGAGTTGTTAATTCGTCAAGAGTTCAACTATGTATGTTGCATTAATTACTTAGTATGAATCGTCAACTTTTCGAAAGACCTCCTTGTCAACACGAATAGCTTACGGCTCAACACAATCTCCACCCCGACTCATCTAACGATTATAGCCATCTAACACAGTCTTGGGTTTATTCAATTGTATATCGTGTTCTAGATCCATCAACTTCTTTCAATTCTCAGTTTTCTCTTTTTCAGCCTGCACATATAATGGTGTTCATATGATATTGCTATAGTTCGAAATAAGCACAACTTTATATAAATATTTTAAATGACAACTCTACTGCACAATTATTCACACAAAACAGAAAACATGAATAACAATAATAACAAATCCAAAATGGCCACTGACCGACTCAGTCACTCTGAGTATTAGTCACCCACCGTCACTGCCACAATTACAAATCCAAATCAAGTACAGAGACCTCAAAGAATAAGCAGAGTTGTTCATGATACTAATTACCATCTGCTGATAAACCAGGATCTAAACAACCCTTTAATACAGGGCATTAGAACCCAAACCATGACTATTCTCCTAAGGCCGATATAATGAATCAAACATTCAATACATGTATGTAGACCCACTGTCCCAAACACTCCTATAACTGCAGAACCACTAATGTGTACAAAGTATGCACAGTTTCCTTCATTATAAAATACTTTTAACATATCTAATGAAGTCAAAAACAGCAATTCAGATTATCGCGGGTTCAAATTGGCAGTTTACTACTTAAACCAAGATCATATGTTTTTAATGAATAGTCAATTGTAGTCAGTTGGCAGTTTCACCCTTTCATAAATCTCCAAATCTGCTAGTGATGTCTCAAGTTTTACTACAACATAAGCCATCTTTGATCTTTCGTCGCGTATTTGGCTCCTGAAACTTCTGTTCCAATTAACAGTGGGATTTGAAGAAGCAGCCAATTCCCAATTCAAGACCGCGCGCGCCTTTTTCAACTGCTGAGATATTTGATTCGTCGATATCATCACTTGTCTGTGCCATAATCCAAGGTAACTTAACTAATGACCAGAAGTAACAGTACAGAGGAGTGGATTAATGTTCAATCCCAGAGACCAGCTGATATGTTGCTCTTATACGATTATGCAAAGACGCGTACCTATGCTGATATACTCAATATTTTGTTTCATCAAGTTGACCCATACATCAATAATTTTATGATCTACGTACCTGTACATTTCTGCGTAGATATGTTGCTCTTCTAGTGGATTAATATTCCATGAACCCTACGCATATGAATATTTCAAGGCTGATATAATGAAAAAAAAGGATTATGCAAAGAGGTGTACCTTATAAGCAATCCCAAAAGTCGTGTAATCCATGAACTTGAATAGACATTGAATGGCAAATCTTACAACGTTGATCACTACGTACCTATGTTGATTACGTAATTAACCTAACCCACTTGCTTAAATAAAGTGACCACAAACTTATATTAATATGTCATGTGTAAGGTAGATCAAAAATTTACAAACCTAGTTATATGAGAATAATGATGATGAAGCTGCAAATACCTGAAATTGAATTTGGTTGATTACACAATAAAAGAACAACAAATCATAATTAATAAAAAAGCACAAACCAATCAAATACTCCATATCAAACAACCACTTTCAAAAGCCAAATCGATATATACTCTTTATACATCTGTAACAATTCGTATAAATCCGTGGATAATAATAGGTGGTCTTGATTAATCTGTCAAAAACACACAAAACAAAATAAAAAGTAATTAAATGAACTTGCTAAAAGATTAGGGTTATACCTCTTTCAGAATTTCCCTCATTTGATTATATGAAGGTCTTGGGCTGTCAACACCTTAACAGCAACATCCTACAATAAAACAATTAATTCTTTACACAAATTTTAACTTTGTATTAGTACATAAAAAACACATATAATATTTACCTGTAGATAATTTATCTTCTATTTTTCTTTGGTGAAGGTGCAAATTTATAATTGAGAGCACATTCAACTCAATAACATACATATAAAAACGTGTTATTTAGTATACACCTGTATCCAGTTACATGCTCCTGTATAACTTTTTTTTTTGCTTTATCTGCATGACGGCACATTCCTTTATTATATTACAACCTACATAAAAACACATTAAAAATTTACAGACCTAGTTATATGAGGATGATTTAGGGTTCCAAGTACACCTGCAGAACATAAAACCTGTTATAATTATGTATGATAAAAACACAATTAATGTGATGTATGTGTGTAATGAATGATATTAGGGTTTTGCCAAAAACGTCTGATATGAATGATATCAGGGTTTTGCATGATTAATGAATAGATATCGTATGATATGTTTTATATTTAGTCAAATGATATAAAAATGTGGTGTCATTAAGACATTACACTTTGATTTTGAGTTATCTATCACAACTTGTGGCTTGCTCCATTGGTTGAATCACTTGTTTGTGTCCTAACAGGACCAGGTTCGAATCCAACATCTTGCATTTTTGTACAAATTAAATCCAGATTTAAAGGTCAAACATCCGAATTTTATTTGGTCAAACATTGCTTAGGTGGCATTAATGCCTGCTTACTGGGCATTAATGCCTGCTTACTGGGCATTAATGCCCGCTTACTGGGCATTTAAGGCCGCTTACTGGGCAATCTGACATTTGATGACGTCATACGCATATTGTTATATATTATATGTAGAATATATATATATATATATATACATATATATATATATATATATATATATATATATATATATATATATATATATATATATATATATATATATATATATATATATATATATATATAATATATATATATATTAAGTTTTGTTTTTTAATTGAATTAGAAACCCTAGGATTGCATGATATAATTACGTGTTATTGTATGCGATCTTGTGACAATGTGAATAATTGTTATGTTCAATCCATGAAAACGTGCATGTTTGACATGGATTATTGTCGTTTTATTAATTGTTAAGATGACTTTATAATTAATTGTTAATTATACACATGTTTAGTTATTGATAAATCTTGAATTGGGGAAGACTTCAATATAATTAATGAATCAATTACGTGCTATGTGGTATATATTTAGTTATGACTTACGCAATCGATTCGTCGATGCATGTGGATCTACTTGCTTTCAAGAGAGAGCCTTAGTTAAATATATACATTATATACCTAGAATTGATTATTAATAGGTTTTATCGAATAAAGTTTGCATGTGGCTACATGTTTTACACATATTAATTGTTATGTTATGTGTGTTTATTTAGTTGTGTTATTTTTTTTATTACTTGTTTTTGTTTATTTTCGTTAGACATGTTTATAAACAAAAAGGGTAATTTTTGAATAGAAAAATAATATGGACTAAATAATGGTGAACCAATGAATTGTTTTAAAAGAGTTAAATTTTTAATAGTTTAATTGAGTTATGAGTTTTGTACCAATAGTAAGAACGGCTCATCCAATTGTGACAAACTATAAGAGGGGTATAAGGAGGATTGACATTAAATTGTCAAACCGAAAGAAACGGGTTTTTAATTGGCTTTTAAAGCTGACCTTAGTTTCTCCGCTCCTTTGTGCGTCAAATTGGAGCTATCTAGTACGACTATTTTTATGGTACAAAATGTCAAAATCATCTTAAGGGTGAATTAGCTTTAATTCCATGCGTCACGTTGTGGTAATTATCTGAAACCCTAAGTCTTGCGACTTATGCAAAAGTACGATATAATGGATGATAATTAAAGATAAATTCTTTGATTGGCGAACCCAATACCTCAATCAAAACTTTAATAATTTAATCTTATTGAATTGGTTAATAAAAAGTGTTTTTTTTTTTTTTTTTTTTTTTTTTTTTTTTTTTTTTTTTTTTTTTAAATCTATGTTATGAAGTTGTATGCATGCTTCTTCATTCATATTTTGATATACACATCAAAACTAGTACCTTGAAAATTAAGTTAATGCCATCTAATTAAAAGAACACTTGAAGTTGTGATTTACGTCATGTGAGAGCTTGGACTAGATTGCAATGGAAAGGTAAGTTTCATACTTTCATTACTAGCAGATCAACTGATGTAATGAAACTATGTTAATTTGCAGTTTTTTAAATTAGACGACTTAATTGAGTTGTAAGTGAGAGCTTGGACTCAAGACATTAGATGGGGATAAAACATGCTTACATTGCAATATTGTTTGGCAATGTAAATCCCATAAAGATCTAGGAATTGGAAATTGTTTGCCAATTATTGTTCGACAGATTACCTTATTTTATACTTTCATTACTAACACATCAACTGATGTAATGGAACTATGTTAATTTGGATCCTAGCTTTAAGAAAATTCTATGGTTTATATGAATATTAACTAATGGGTGTTAAATTTTCTTAAAGATTGTATTATCGAAAATACTAAAATTGAATTTTTTTAAATTCTTTTAAATGTATTAATGCAACATTAAACCGTAAACGCGATATATTCTTTTATTGGTAAATTGATCTACACCCGTAGAGGTTTTTGGCTAGATTCAACTTTACTAAAAGAATAAACCTAGTCTCTTTTCTATGAGAGAAGCGTGAGACTTAATCCTATTCTTTTTCATGAATGAGAAAGGTATGATAGGAAAATTAGAATTGTCTAAATTCTAAGAAATAACTCATAGCAAACTTTAATACTTAAGAAAATTGCACATTTTATGAGTTATTAAATTAGAAGCTAGACTGATTACCTCAAAATTGGTAAAAGGAAAACTAGCATAATTTATCTAGTTGTTGTGCTTTGACCATTTAAAGGTGCTACATACCATTGTGGGGATGGTAGACATATTAAGAAAGAAATTGCATGCCCAATTTTCAAGTTAATTGCATTGATGGATAGTCCATCATCTACATAGTAGAATACACTATTTTTAATACCTAAGTAATTGTTACGAATGGGTCTTCTCAAAGGTGTAGGAAAGTAAATAACACACTATTTTCTTTTACTGGTTATGAAACTCTTACAATGTTGTCAAATTCAGTGGGAGCATTGTGTTGTAATTACTGAATAATGAATTATTGTAATGATCTTTAATTCAGTAAGAGCTACAAGCTTTGTCATCTTGGTAGTAACCCAGATTATCTCTAGAATGTCTTGAGATAATTACTTTCCAATTGTAGACACTTGTGTTTTTAAGGATAGTCATGTACGTTTCCTTACTAGACAATGTGGTTCTATATCTACTAATTATGATAATATCTATGACACAATCATATTGATCACATAAACAAACGAGTGACGTGTTGTTTATCTGATACATGATGTTGTTCCATGCACAAGTGGGAGAAATCTTTATTGTGTGCAAGGTACAACACATAGGAATATGATTTAAAGGATTCTCTTGACTGCAAGGTAAGAGACTAACGTTCTAATGTGACTATTCAACAACAAGGTAAATATCCATGTTACGTGAGACCGTATCTGGAAAATTTGCAGTTTCTAAATTAGATACCTATTAGAACAAGTGTCAATATGATAATAAGACTACTTCAAACTAAATATTTATGTATTATTGAAATGACATAAATAAATGAAGTAATCTAATACTACTTCAATTTGAATATTTATGTAATTTTGGAATGACATAAAATAAGTGAAGTAATAAATTAACTTGAAATTACTATTGAAACCAAGAGATGGTGTTCATAATTACTTTAGTTAAACATGTTTATGTTTCATTGTAAAGATATAAACATGAAGTCTTTTAATTGTTACAAGACTTATAATAAAGTAAGATGTTAACTTGTTATGTTTTTTAATTAAGACATATATAAGAAGTCATTGAGTTGATCAATGATTTATAACGTATAGTGGGATTATAACAGTTTATGTCTTCTTGTTGAGACATGGGCATGAAGTGACTTGGTCAAAAAGTACTTATGTTATATAGCATGCAATTGGTTTGAAAATTCTATTATACCATTAAGTTGACTTAGTTGGTGAATAGATAAGCCAAACGAAATATATTTATCTTACATATTTTAAGATTGTCTTACAATATTAATTCTAATGAAATACCAGATTATGGTATGTTCAGTTTGGAAATTCAAACTCTTGTTGTAGTGTTTGATTCAAGATAACTATATCTTCTTTTCTTCCAAAAGTTATCAAGGTTAGAAAATTGAGTATGGATTGAAATACTAAATCAGACTCCTAGAAGATTAATAAGACACCATTGTATTATGAAATGTGATGAATAACATTAAGTCTTAAAATGAAGTTCTAAATTTGTTAAACTACTTATGAGTAGGTTATTAACAAACTAAATGTCAGGAACTATCAATATGTATTTGTAATGTCCCAAAAAGAGAACATTGTATTGTTTCTTTATTTGCTAAGTATTTATAGATAGTCTATAAATTACAAAAAGCAAGTGGGAGTTTTTATCTTGAAAAGATAAAATTACAAGATACATAATCTTCTAAAACACACTAGTGAAAATCATGATGAGGCTAAACATGTAAATGATAGACCTCAAGATGATGGAATTCTCTTTCATAAATCCGCAAGGATATCTCAGATATTTGATTAAATATTTTATTATATTATTCTACGTTTTCTCTTTCTTCTTTTTCTTTTAAACCTTTTCTTAATTCAAATACAATCCCGTTTACAAACCAAACGGGCCCTAAAAGTAAAAAAAATTCAGCTCCGGCTATCTATTGCAAAACATCCCCAACAGACTATTTCATTTATCGATTCAACCATGTGCTAGTTAATAATTAAAGATCCAGATCCAAATCAGAACCCGATATACTGAATAAGGGATAATATATCGGGAGGCCACCCAACTTTTAAGTTTTTCTCATTTAGGTCACATATTTTTTGAAAGTAACTTATAGGCCACCAAAACTATGTATTATCTTCGTTTACACCAATTCTAGTCAAATTTAATCCGGATAATTATCAAACGGCAAGAATGAACCTAACACTAACATATTAAACTAATACAAATAAAAAAACCAGTTTAGCGAAATTTCAGTTTTATCATTCTAAAGTACTTTTAATAATATAAATTCACACTTAAATTAAGAGTATAATAGGTATTTCACATCAAAATTTTCATTCATATTGCTTGGATAAATTAGAGGTTGGTTCCTTTATTTATATTTTATAGTTTTCGGGTATAAATTTGACCGGAATTGGTGTAAACGAAAACAAACATATAGTTGGGCGGCCTATAAGTTAATTTAAATAAATGGGTGGCCTATATGTTAAAAGTTAAAAATTTGGGTGGCCTCCATATATATTATCCCACTGAATAATGATATAAAAGCCTTAAAATACGTTTATGAACATGTTTAACTCATTCGTTACGTAGCACAAGTGCATAATGCATATTTTTTTCCTTTCTTCGTCTTTACTTTTGATTTGTAATATATGTTTGCAATCTTGCTATTAAGACAAGAAAATCATTTTTCAAACAATTTATATTAATTCCTGAAACAAAAAACCTTTAAAGAAGAAATTTTCCATGTTGGTTTATAAACCATCACGTGTGTTAAATTATTGCCAATCCATATTTCAGGATTTAAATATATAACTAAGGGTGTGTTTGGTATGCTGCCATGAATGACAATGGGTATGAGTTTGATAGTAGTGGTGGGTCCCTCACCTATGAAAGATTCATACCTAGCTCTCTTGATGTATATGGAGTATGGATTATATCTATCATTCATTACCATAGTGGTGGGCCCCCTCATTTTAAACAAACAAATTTAATCACTTTCATACTCATAGTCTCATTCCCATAGTGGGATACCAAACGCACCCTAAGTAAACTATGGGTCTATTATGTGTCTTTGGAAAAATTTAAAGGTCATTAGCTTATAGAGTTCTAAGTTTAAAAACTCGAAATGAAACGATTGTCCAAAAATTATTTTTGTTATTAAGGACTAAATATGCAAAAGATCGATAACCGCAAGTACTATTTTCGGAAAGTATTTCTTAAAATAGTTATGATTTTTACGGAAAAAGTCCCTTAAGTTATCGGCATTTTGCAAAGTTAGTCTTTAGGGACTAACTTTGTAATTTATAGATAACCTAAGTTCGTTTGTCTGTTCTTGACCAAGGAAGACAAAGAGTCTGTGTTTATAAACTGAAGTACGGTATCTTGTGGTATTAGTATTTTGGTTTTGGTCAAACTTTCTTCATCTTCTTCTTTTACTTTTGGGTACAAATTCGATAAAAGGTTTTTAGACCAAATAAGTTGACAGAGGTTGTACTTTAGTATAGCATGCCAAAATCTGTGCGACACCACCGCTGCCAACTCCGACACCTCCGCCTCTCATCGGATCTAAGAACTCAACCCTTCTTTGTGGGTTTGATCGAATCACATGAAAAAGTGTGTGTGTGTGTGTGTAAGCTCAAGACTCTAGCAAATATCAAAGCCCAATCTCACTCTTTATTATACACAGCCCAACTCCAATCTCTAACACATAAGCCCAAGTCCAATAATACCTTACCCTAATTATCGGGTATAAAACACTCCCAATAGTACACACCCTAACCTTTTGTAAACCCTAATCCTTAAAATAACACTTTCCACACTCTCACTTTTCTCTCAAAGACAATCTCAGATCTAAAAAATGAATTCGTCCCTTTCTTGATTTAATCCGAACACAAAACAATCAATATCACCTTAGTTTGTTTCGGCTACACGTTGTGCCACACACAAACACATTATCCTTCACTTTCTTGTTGTTCAATCGTGAAAACAAAGACGAAGACACAACTTCAAGATCTTGAGAAAGGACACGGGTGGGTGTGGTTTTTATTTTTTTATTTTTATTTTATTTTTTATCGTTTAACTTTACCGAAAGAAAAGGAAGATGAAACAATTTTGTTTTAATCTTTCTTTCGATTTTTCGTATAGAAAGAGAAGCAAGAGCTTCAACACGGATCAGTGAAGATTATTATTTCGTATGATGGATCTTGATGGTAAGTTGAATGTCACGAAATAACTAACTGAGATCCGATTATTATTTCCAACCAATAACGCGTTCCCACGTGTCCTAAAACACCAATAGGGTGACGAATTAACATGTTAACCACTCCTTAATTACATTCTTTTGGAGCCCGCGCCCCAATGATTTTTAGTGTATATATATATATATATATATATATATATATATAATATATATATATATATATAATATATAATATATATATATATATATATATATGAATAATAGAGATCTTATCATTAGCTTTCTTTTCCTAGTCAAGCATGGCTAACTATAAAAGTTCTCTATTAATGATAGCACTAAAAAATAAAAATGAATGTACACATAAAGATTCACACTTTGGATACTTATAAATCTATATTATATTTTGCAAATTTGGTCGAATGTGTTGCCATTGTCACACCAGCCATATATATTGGCGACAACAAATAAAAGTAGAAACTATAATTGAAATTTCAAAATTTGGAGGTAAATAAAAACACATTTTTTTTGCATCTTTTTGAATATAGACCAACATTAAATTACTAGCCTAGTAGCCAGGGTCCACTTTGTTATATAATTTTAGTTCAAATTTACAAATTATTTAAATTTGATGTTTATATAACCTTATCATTTTTACACGACACTTCTTCATCATCTTATACAAAATAAAAATGTCTTAAAAGTTTCATATGACTATACATATGACAAGTAATTCTAATTTGATAGTCACATTGATTGAAACTTGATAGTACGCAGTAATAATATTTCACGTCATTGTGAAATCGCCTAAAACAGTACGCTGATCATACAACTATACATATGACAAGTAATTCTAAGGCTATGTGTAATGGTAAAGCCCCACCATGGGGCGTTTTGCGCCATATGGTAGCCCAGTCAGCAAAAGAGCTTGAAAGAAATAGGTGTGTAATGGTGGGTGGGGCGTTATGCGACACGTGGCACTTTTTTTTTTCTTTTTTTTTTTTTTTTTTTCTTTTTCCTTTTTTTAATTCAACCAAAGGCCCACCATAGGCACGTTTCAAGTTGATATATTTTTTTGTAATATCCTAAGAACACAAACATACGACAAGAAAATTTAAGACAATGTATAACTTTAAGGGAAAGAGCGAAAACTTTGTAGAACCCTAGTTAGTGGTGAAAAGAGAATCTTACGTGGTACTGAGTTAATAATTCCGTTTCAGTAAAAATATATTGGTACGTGTAAATGTTTTATGGTGTCTATAAAAAATTACAAATCATTTATGAATATTAAAAGACTTGTTGACTTTTACACAGTTTTTAACTTACATTGAAACTCATCCAAAGATGTTATTATCTAGAGCTTGTTTTTTAGGTAATCAATAAAAAAAATTTATCGCACAAGCTTTTTTTAGTTGTTTCAATCACAAAAAGCTAAAAATAACATAATCTCTTTACAGACTGATACCAAATATATATTGTATATAGTACATGAATAATGTTTGCTCATATATAGCAATCAAACAAATTATCATCAAACTCTTTACGTCTTTTGCACTCTCTACAAAATTTGAGTGTAGTTATGACTTTGCACTCTCTACAAATTCTGAGTTTGCTTGAACTAATTTAAAATATAATCTTAGGGTGCAAGGAGTGGATTTTCTCAACCCTCCAACCCTCTCAAAATTACCCAATCAAATTCCTCCACCTCATTTCAACCCTCTAACCCTTCATTCAACCATTTTTAGTGGCGCCCATCATTCTCAACCCTCCCAAATCTTTTTTTAAATATTCATAATTTGTCCTTCAAATTTATAAATTTGCAACATTAACCCTTCCAATACTAAACAATTATATAAAAAAAACAAACACTTGATTAAAAATAAAAATACAATTCCTAAAAATTTAAAACTACAATTCCTAAAAATTAAAAACTACAATTCCTAAAAATAAAAAACTACAAATCATAAAAATAAAAAACTACAAATCGCCCCAAGTCCAAGGCCAGTTATATTTCGCAGCTATCTCACGCTTCTTATCAAGCGTCCACTTTAGCATTGCGGGATCGGTGATGTGCTGGTGCGATTTGTTGTAGAACTTGTGATCTTGATATAAGGCCTTTTGTTCCTTCTCTTGGAGATGTTTGTCCAAGAGTTCTTGTTGTTTCCTTGCGTTCTCCTCCAACAAACTTGCTTTCTTCGACGTGTAATCTTGGACCATCTCGGCAACACTAACCTTCGACGAGGCTTCACTAGCAACCTTTTTTTCCTTTTCTTGCACGGCTATCTAGGGGAGGCGTTGGGTCTTCATTGAGATTTGGCAAAACGGTATCAAATTCGTTACTAGCCGACTCATAGTGGACCGATTCCGAGGACTTTCTTCGCTTGTCGGAATGAGAGGGTTCCTCATCTTGGACACACTTTTGTTCCAACCATTTAGCTTGGTCTTTGACAATTTCCCAAGCTCGTTGATGAGTAAAAGGTTTGCCTTGTTTTTTCTCAAAACTCGCCATGGCATTCTTGAAGATATCAAGATCGCTACAACCACTCTCCCAAAGACGTCTCTACAAATACAAATGTATAAGTTATATATATATATATATATATAATATAATATATATATATATACCGTATATATATAATATAATTAAAAACCGTATATATATATATATATATATATATATATATATATATATATATATATATATATATATATATATATATATATATAAAACGTATATAATTTACCGATTGGTGGTATAAACCGTTGAACACACTTATTAGCGCGTTCATTTCCCTCCACTTTGTGGTTAGTGAATGATGACTTCGAGTAGTGCCTTTAACATTTGTGGCGAAATGCGCCAAAATTCGCTTCCAAAAACAATCTCTTCCTTGTTCCATCCCGACCGTTCTACATGTGGAGATGCGAACCCAAGCTTTCGCCAAAGCCTCCTCCTCCGGTGTCCAAACTTTTTTTTCGGCCCTTTTTGGGTATTTCTTCTTTGGAACGTCTTGTTCTTGAACTTCTTGAACATCATCGTTATCGTCATCGTCTACATAATTAAACCGTATATAAATATACATAATTAAACCGTATATAAATATATAATAAACAAAGTTAAAAACCATACCGAAATTCATTTGCGTTTCGGGTACCTCGAGTAACTCGTCTTCGGAATAGGTCGCCTCCGGTTGTTCTCGGTAAGTTTCGAACGGGTTAAAATTAGCCGTTTCGTATATGCAGTAATTGTTTGGATGCATTGGTCGGTAGTCGAAGTTTTGTCGTGGAGGACTCGGTGGTAGGGGACGATAATAGTTTTGTTGCGAAGTTGAATGGTGTTGTTGACGAGGAGCCGATTTTGGTTGTATGGGTCGAGGAGCCGATTGTGTTTGTATAGGTCGAGCGGGTTTAGATCGAGTGCCCCGTTCACGACCCTTCGACGAAGAACTTGCACCAATTTTCTTATTTCTTGGATCCATATTTTTAAGAATGTGTGTTGTGATTTGTTAAAATTGTTTGTTGTGATTTAAAATGTGTGTTTTGTTGGGATATATATAGTGCAACAAAAAGGGACTAAAATTGTTTTTTTTTACCCCGCTCCACCTCAAACGGTCACAAACAAATTTCAAAAAACCCCCTAAAACGGTCACATGACCGTTGATAATTAGCTTCCACGCTGCGAGTTCAAAGCTCGCTTGAGCAACCCGCTTGGCCAACTCGCAGGATCGGCGGCGGTGTTCCCGCTGAGCTCGCCAGCTCGCTGAGCTACCCGCTTGTCCACTCCTTCCTCCCTTAGTTGGTTTCAATTCAAAAATGTTTTTCATAATATCTCATAAAATAACGTTTTACATTTTCACCTTTACATGTCCAACTTTCTTTATACTTATTTTGAAGCTTGTTTGGTTTTATATTACTTCCTAATGAAAATGCAGATGATTTGCACACTTCATAAAATGATTGGAACACTCTAATATATTGTGTTTGTATATCTATACCCTTAGAGAAGTGAAAATGTAAAGGTAATTGTGAGGGTATAAATGTCCAAACACATTAAAAGTATTTTCCTTAATCAAAGAAATCAACTTTGAGATCTGTTCATTTGAGAAAGATGGTGCAGAGCTAGAACCAACAAAGTTATTATTCATAAATCTTTTATTAAAGTTTTGAGTACCCTAATTGTTATTAAAACCCTTTTTATTTTTTTCAAAATCAGCAGGATACCCAATAAGTTTGAAATATCTATTAATAATATGACCATTAAACCCACAATTAATAATATGACCATTAAACCCACAATGTTCACAAACCTAGGTAGGACCACCAGTAGTCCTCCTATCCTTAAACATAACTTCAATATTATCAGTTTATATTAAACCACGTGATGACGACGCCGTTTCACTGTGCTACCTATGGGCTTTTCCCGCCTTTTTCCCTGGGCCATCTTTAGCCTGCCTCCATTCATCCATCGCTGTTGATTTGCTGTGTTAATAATCCATGGTTGGTTTGTTGCGTTAATAATTGATGGTTGGTTTGCTGCGTTTCTCTCGAACCTGCCTTTCTCTGTGCGTATCTTTTCGATCGGTGTGTTCAAGTTTGGGGCTTTTGATTTATACAAGGTTTAGTGGCCGATTGGCTGCTGATTCACGATTCTGGTGGTGAGAATTGTTGTTAATTAAATGATTGGTTGAAAACCCTAATTTTGCGATTGATGTCTGCAATTAGTGGCCGTTTGGCTTTAGCCCTTTTCATTTTTATGGGGTTTACTTGCCGGTTGCCTGCTAATTGATGATTTAAAATGATTAGTTGGAAACCCTAATTTTTGGCTTTCGTTATTAGCTGTCGTTGTTTTTTGCTACGATTTGTGCTTTAATATATATAGTAATGCGGTTTAGTTGCCGTTTGGCTGCTAATTGATGATTTAAAATCATTAGTTGAAAACCCTAATTTTTGGGTTTTCGTTATTGCTGTGGTTGCTTATTTGTTCGTTGTAGATATTCGTGAACATTTCTTTTTTCCTCTGTTCTGAACTGCTGAATTTGTGCTTCATTAATATAAATTATTTCTTACTATGCGGGGCTAGCCAACAACCGTATCTTGGCTACGCAATCACACCGACAATGTGATTGCACCCAAGTCGGGTGGTTGACAACGCTACAGAAAAGTTGTGGCTTCAGTCATGCTGGATTAGCCGTATGCGCTCCTATCATGGCAGGGCATCACGGTAACGTGTTTGCAGCCGGGGGGTGGACTAATCTTGCCATGGCAACTTAGTTGGTTTGCAGCCATGTCGTGCGTAGTGTGGATGGCGCAGCAAACACCTATGTTTGCAGCCACCAGTAACAATATAGCTACTATAGTGCGAAGGTATGCTAATCAAGAAATTTGTGGTAATGCTACAACTGCTGTTTTGTTGTCTTCGTTGTATCTGCCCTTTTAACGGTCTTACATGAATGGCAGTGGGTTCGTAAAGACTTGAGGAATGTCCGTGTCTTGGCGGGCAACATGCTATGTTTGCAGCCATGGCGGATACCTCGGCGTGTGCAGCTAGGCCATGAATTAACCTGACCCAATTTCGACGGATGCAAAACATGGACGGATGGTAGAGTGCGATACACAGTCGCCTCAGCAACCTCCATTTGCGCAACCAAAGCATCGGGTAATCTAATTTTCCACGTATATATATTATAAGCCTATGATGACTGTTATAATTTGGAGAAAATGAAATAACTCATTCAAGATTTTAACACAAGTTGGCATGGCAAATACCGGACGGTGTAGTATAAACAATTACTATGCAACGGGTTTTATTTTTGCAGCCCTGTTAAAATCTTCGTGTTTGTGTCAATTGAAATCAATTTGCAGATCTGAGGCTAACTATTTACTTTAATTTTTGAACTCAATGTTCGCAGTTCGTATTGGTTGGTTCTGTGTTTGCAGACCTCAGTTTCAATCATATTTTTTTATATTTGTATGGTGTTAGTTGTCATTGTAAGAGGCTATGATGCTGATGATTAGCTGATGATGACTTTGGGTTTAAATGGCTCATTTGTGGCCTAATTTAGATGGTACAATGGTATACTGATGGTATAATGTTGGATACTTATGGTATAGTACTGATGGTATAATGGTAGAATTGTGTGTCCATTCCCCATTCCTTTTTCTTACTCTTTGGGTATGGCTTCTACCTAAAACGTCACTGTATTCTATGTGGTTTAATATATATAGCAATGTGTGTTTATTGAATGTGGTAGGCATGTGTACAATATATGTATTTGTTATTGAGTATGCAGTAAGTGTAGCCAGAATAATGCGCTATGATGATTGGTATATTACTGAAACTGTTTGAAGTCTGAGAACATCCGTGTCTTGGCAGGGCGTTTACACTAACGCAGCCATGGCGGTTGTTCCGGCTTTGTCAAATATGTTATTCATTATAGTATATATTAAACCACAAAGCATACGGTGCCGTTTCATTCCGGATACATAATTGCTTTGGTCAGTCCATGGCAGTTTATTATGTTTGCGTGCCTGAGTTTTTTCCACTGACTGATGCGGATTTTTTAAATATGACCATTAAGGCAATGATGATCATCACATTTGACTTAACCCCGTATCTTGGCTTGGCAGTCACGCTACAGATGTGGCTGCAGCCATGGCGGGAGTTTTGTACTGTGGTGGATTTCTGTATCTGAGCCAATGCATTGCTGAAAAAAAGAATAGCAAGTTAGGCTATGCTCCTAAGCCTAAGCCTGCGCGTTTTGCGCTCCTCCGCATCCTCAGATGTTCTTCTAATCTTTTGTTGTTATGTTTTGGTATAAATAAGTTCTTTCCTACACGGTTATTGATTGAGGATTAATTTCTTCTTATGCTTTAGTGGGAACCTTGCTTTGTTAGTTAAGGTTATTGTTTGGAGATGTATACGGTTTGTCACAACATTTTAGTTTTTTGGATACTTTATGTCTCATGTTTCGATTTCCTGCAAATTTGAATGACGGTGCACAATAGCGTGGGTTGATTTGATTAGAATAATTGTCAGCTATATGAAGCAGAGGGATTTAATCAGGTACTTTAGATTTATATTTTATAAATAGGGGTTATTTTGCGTCATTGATGGGCTGTGTTGTTGATTTTCAGAAGTGAGAAGAGTTTATCTAATTTAACTGCAGGAAGTCGATGATAATGCGCGAGTTACCCAGACCGTGGCTCGGGTGAGTTATGAATCATTATCGTTTTCATTTTGCTGTCTATTTGGTTTCCGGTTCCCAACATGTATGTTCTGTAATCCATATTGAATATCAGTGGAATTATCATTGGAACACATAAGCTTCTAAATTTGCTGGTAATGGTAGTTTCTTTTAGATAATGTAGAATCAGCAGTATTGTTACTTTTATGCATGCTAAACTCTATAGATACCTGCTACAATAGGTCGTCTTAACAAGTTACTTGCTATCATTGTCACAGCCGAATCGTCTGCCACATATCAGCTCCCATAATGTGATTCATATTGAAACAATAATACTTTGTAATTCGTTGGTTCACATACTGTTAGCGTATTTTCCTTTTTGTAATGCTGATGCACACAGTAAATTTATTGAGCGAATGCTTCTAGATAATTATATCTTGCAAATTATGTATCCGGAAACAGCTATTTTATACAAGCTTTTGACAGTATGTCACATCCACCTATTCTTAAGCAATGATCGATCACTAATTGGTGGTATTTATATGCTAAATATAACTGATCATAATATCTTTTCCTTTCTTAATGCAGGTTGCTGACTATAATGTAGCAGCTGCGCAGCAGGGTATCGTTAATATAAATGAAATCGACAAGATTACAAAGAAGGTTTTGCTTAAATTTGTTCACATTCAGAAGTAACATGTATTTACCTTTCATGGGTACCATGGGTTAAGTTCTTTTTTTTTTCTTTCTCATATCCTTAAGCTGAGAGTCTTAACATTAGCAGAGATGTATCGGGTGACGGAGTGTAGCAGGTATTACTAAAGATGCTGGAAGGAACTGTAAGTTCTTACTTTTCTTACTTTCAGGTAAATTGCATTCTTTTCTGACCAAGAAGAACTTCCAAATGTTCCCTTTGTCCACTTGATTGTACGCGAGTCAAAAAGATTATAGTAATGGGCTATCGCATTATGTTGGATCAGATAATGGGTAAATCTCTAGGCTCTTAAACAGGTTGGGTTGAGGTGGCATTCAAATACTTTTTTTGTCTATCAATTTAAACTTTGGTGAATCAATAATATAGTATTATTTCAAATAAACTGATTTCAAAGGTTGCTAAACAAGAATCTGGTAGATATCTTATTTCAAATAGCGGATTTAATCCATCCTATGAATCAAGGTTCGCGTGTATCTGTGTTTACGTTTTTTAATTGTTGCATATAATATTTGAGTCATTATTTAAATTATACCAAAGTGACTGCTTGCTGTTGTGCCAAATGTTGCTGATACTCTAATGATTATTTGATTTTTTGTTATTTCTGATGTCTTCGCTTCATTTCAGGTGTGATCACATATTTTCATTTGGAAAAGGAATAAGGTTGAATTTACCCTCTCGGACTATAGGCCCGGAAATGCAACAAAGCTTGGGCATGATGATATGATTACAGAGTTTGCTGTTTTGCTGCATAAAATAGAAGGAAGGTTGAGCGCGACATTCAATCGGCTTGACAACATGTGTGATTGCAGCTGAAACATGAATTAATCTGAGCCAAGAAGATACGAACATTGCCAGAGATTATGATGGGCGAACATTCCACGCTTACCCATATGTGGTTCTAATAAAGAAGGGCTTAACTTCAGTCGCGCATTTGATGATTCAAATGAGTTCACATATAGAAGATTAGTTGACTTATTCTGGAAAATCAAGAGGTACCTGAATATTGGAGCGGAAGCAGAGTTAAGGAAGAATATCAAAGTCGTTGATGATTTTGTATATAAGGTGATCAAGACCAAGACAGAACAAAGGAAAAAGCCACAAGATTATTTTTTGGTAAGCCTTAAGTTGATAGGAATTCTATAAAATATACAAAGGCAAGTCATTCAATTTTAGCGTAAAACCTATAGACATGTTCATTTATTTTTTAAAACCTGCTTATTTGCTTAGTATACTTTATAATACGTTAACAGGTGCATTTTTCGCAGACTTGCTGCTATTAATATTTACAAATATAGTGATACTGAACTTCATGGTGGCTACAGATGATAGCAGAGACTACAAGAACCAGCGTATACTCATCATAGTGCACGTACGTATATGCTCTAAACTAAGCAATGTGCGGCAGCCGGTTTAGAAGGTCAAAACGGAAGGTACGTGTTAACGCCTGCAAACAGTGAGTTTAGACATACCAATTATGATTGATTAAATATTTACTGAAAAACCTCTCATTTTTTTCTCTTTTTTAAAGCTTCTGAGATTAATTGACTTGACCTACAATCATTCAAGGATGCAGTTACCAAACATTCTACTAAATGTGCTGTGGAGTTGGTTGATGCAGAGGAACGATCTGTATATTACTGAAACTGTTAGGTCCGAGAACGTCCGTATCTTGGCAGGGCGTTTACACTAACGCAGCCACGTCAGTTGTTCCGGCTTCCTGAAATCAAATTTCTGAAATCTCTAACTATGCGTTCATTGGCGGGGCAACCATGTTTGTGGTTGCAGCCATGGTGTATAGTGAATGAAGCATGGGTCATTAATATGCCGCTATACGTAGCTTTTCCCTGTGGCTTTATACACGCTTCTTCAGTACTAACTGCTATAACTAGCAGTACTAACTGCTTATGACTAGCAGTACAAAGTGTTATAACTAGCAGTACAAAGTTCTAACATATATGGCAAGCTGAAAAAAAGACAAATCCCGGTGTTCGCTGATGGATGCCTGATTTTAACGATGGTATTCTATTTGATTCCTGCTTCTACTCAGGTTTGTCTTTTTCTTCAAATTCATGTTAACCCAATTGTGCCGCTTCAAATAGAGGATAATTATAGTTCAGTTAAAGTAGAATTTGTAAAGTCCAATTTAGTCTTTTATATTGATGAAGCGAAAAGTGTACCGCTTTTAAGGGGTCATTTAAGCCCGAAATCGTATTTATTTGATCAAATATTGCCCTAAATCGTTCCTTTTGTCATTTTAGGTACTTTTGAGGAGAAATCTGGAAAAGGAGGCATTTTGGACGTTTTTGGAGCATTAAAGTGAAGAAAACGGCAAAGTCTCAAGAATCGGCTAAAAGTTACTCTTGACGGCGTCAGACTTTACTCTGGACGGCGTCATGCCTTGGCAAGAAAAGTTGGACGTGAAATTTACTCATGACGGGCCAGTGAGATAGCATGTGAATTCTGACGGCGTCACGCTTTAACTTGATCGAGGGCGTCACGGCTTAAATCATAAGGGGACGGCGTCACGTTCATGGTTCGACGGCGTCAAGCCTTGATAGGCCAGAATGGATTTTTGAAGAGCTAAAGAGGGACGGCGTCAAGAAGGTCATCCGGGAACCCTAAAAGCGGCGAGGTGACGGCGTCACACTCCATAAGGTGACGCCGTCAGATCCAAAAATCTATATATAGTTTTCTAATTTTTTGTCATTAGGGAGAGCTTAGTGTGTGGAATTTTGGGATAAAACTCTAAGACGATTTTAGCTACTTTTTCAGGGCTTTTTGCCTTGAGATCTTCCATGTTTCATTGAAAGATAAGTTATCAATTAATCATTCAATATGTCTATGTGTTGTTTGATTCTATCTTATTCTTGTCTTTTGTTTAACATGTTAGGCTAAATTTATCTTGTGTTTGCTTAGATCTAATGAAACCTAGCTATTGATTATTGGTTGTTAGTGTGTTGTTAGTTGTATTGGATGATTGTTTATCTATGTTAGGCTTAAGAAAACTGGCTAACTTCCTATTCGGTAACTTGCTTGAACGTCTTAAGAAACATGAACCAAACGCGTACTAAAGGTTTTTATGGTTGTATTTAATGCACAAGCGAATTCTAGTGATCCCATGTTAGGAGCTTCCTAGCCGGCTCGACATAGGAGTGAAGTAGGAGCTTGTAGAGTTGGGGAAGTAAGTACGCCACCCCACGAATGGTATTAAGGAATACACCCGTCATCCACGCGACTAATACACACTAATTAACCGGTAAAAGATAGTTAGGGAGTAAGGAAATCTAAGTAAACACATTTCTCTACACATAAGTTTCTCACCACATTTTCATTTTTGTTATTTTATTTTATTGCATTTGTAGTAATTTGGGTTAGTTGACTAGCAACTAATTCCGCCCAATCCTTCAAAACCGAGATTTTACTTGCTTTCATAAAAATTATAAAAACATAAAAAGAATCTTCCTCAACCCTTAGACCTAATTAGAGTAGCCTTTCACACCTAACGAACACTATTCCCTGTGGAGAACGATCAATCCCCCGTACTTACCACTACACTATACTACATCGGTCAGGTACACTGCCTGGTGGGGTTGTAAGCCTCTTGAGATCCCTCGAGAGGTAAAACCTGTTGTAAGGTTACAAAACCACGCATCAAGTTTTTGGCGCCGTTGCCGGGGAATAGTTATTGTTTAGGTTGAATTTTTATTTCTATTAGGTCTACTCACTAGATTCCTTTCTAGTGAGATTTTTATTTTATTTTTCTAGGTTTTCTTTAGTCTATCTATTTTCTTCGTGTCTTTGTTCGTAACCATACCGTCCGACATCATGGAAGATGGTAATATCCTTAACCCCAATAACCCACCACCACAACAACCACCACCACCTCCTAGAGCCCGTACTTTAGGAGAATATTCCCGTCCTAGCCACCATGGCTATCGAAACACCATTGAGCTCACTCAAGGAGCCAATATCACACCCTTGCGATCCGACACCATCCGGTTGGTGCAAAGCGGATGCGCATTCCATGGACTTCGTTCTGAAGATCCTAATCAACATCTCAAGGACTTTCTTAAAATCGTTGATTCTATAGACCTTGATGTTGCCACTCGAGAGACGACCCGATTGCGTCTCTTCCAATTCTCTCTGCGGGACCAAGCTAGTCAGTGGCTAGAACGTCAACCCACAGGATCCATCACCTCTTGGGATGATCTCACTACTCGTTTCCTTGCTCAGTTTTTCCCACCGGGAAGAACTACCAAGCTAAGGAATGATATCTTGATGTTCCAACAACGTCAAGGCGAAACTCTCTACGAGGCATGGACTCGATTCAAGGACTTACTCCAAAAAGTCCCTCACCATGGCATAGAGCTTTGGCTCCAAGTCCAAATCTTCTATGACCATATCAATCTCTCCACGAGGCAAACCATTGACCAATCGGCCGGTGGTAAGCTACGTGATCTAAGTGCGGAACAATCATGGGCTCTCCTAGAGGATCTTGCTCTTTATGACAACGAAAGTTGGAGTGATCCCCGTGATTTGAATAAAACGGTCAAGGCAATATCTTTGCCTTCGAACAATTCAAGCACTTCCGACCGTAGGATCATAGAACTTGAAGACCAAGTCAAGTTTCTCATGAAATCCTACGAGGCTCCTAAACCTTCAAGCCAAGTGAACAAAATCACTTCTTCATGTGAATTATGTAGTGGTCCCCACGACACTCGTGATTGCATGGAACTCCCCGAACAAGCTTTTGTGGACTACGCATCCTCGCGTACCGACGGAGCGGGAGACAAGTGGTACACTTTCAAACCCGAGTCAAACCATTACGGTGATTCATACAACCCCTCATGGAAAAATCACCCGAACCTTAGGTGGAAACAAAACCAAAACTCACAACAAACCAATTCTTCCAACCCACCTAATCGTTTCCAATCAAGCGGTTCCAACTCGAACCGTACTTTCAACAACAATCCTTCCGGCAATAGTAGTACCAATAACTTTGAAGGATTGATGTCTCAATTTATGGCATCTCAAGAAGCTCGGATAGCTAGATTCGAATCCGAATTCAATCAACAACAAACAGAGATGACCAACAAAATTGACAACTTGTTGAAAGCCCTCAATAACCAAGTGCTATCACCTCCACATAAGGATGCTAGGAACACAAATAGCGGACCCCAAGTAAAAGACCCCTCTTCATCCAAACACGTCCACTTTGTCAACATTGTCACTATTAAACCAATTGATAGGAATGAGGATAATAGTGAACCTAAGGATGAGGATAAGAAAGTCGAGGTTGATAAGGAAGTTAGGACAAGTGAGATTGAAGAAGTAGATGATGATGAGGACTACTTCAATAGGCTACCCACTAAGGAAGAGCGCGCATATCATACAAACTTATTCGATGACCTCGAGACACCATACTTCCTAGGTAGACCAATCATTGAAATAGGCGACCCTTCTAATCTCAACATACCATGCAACATCGGACATCTACATGTGTGGAAAGCTTACATCGACCTTAGATCACCCATAAACATCATGACTAGAGCCCACTACAACTTGATAATGAAGAATCAACTTGGGTATAGGATGTTCCCTGACAAGGGTTGGATGAGTAACTTCACGGGAATAGTTAAGGGATTACCGGTTTATGTAGGAAACTTCACCTATGTCACCGACTTTGTAATTGTAGAAGATATCCGCCCAATAGTCGATGCATCCTTAACTCAAGTGGTTTTTGGAAAACCATTTGTTGAGGTCTCTGGAATGACTTATGAACCTTCCTTAGGGATAGTTAGATTTAAGGATGAGACCGATGAAGTAAGCTACCAAATGCCATATAAGATAGAACAATTCCAACACTTGTCAAATGTTGAGAAGGAGCTCAAGCAAGCGGTCTACTATAGGAATGATGAGGATAGAAGTAAAGGAGTAGACTATGTTATGAAAAGGATATTCGGTTTCTACAAGGATTGTTTGAAATTAGGACCGGAATATAAAACCGGGAAGGAGAATGGCCTAGGAACCGTGACCGATGATGGAGTCACGTAGGGTAGCGTGACTTTGAGTCTAGCTACAAGACTCGTTAATAAAGAAAAGCGCTTCTTGGGAGGCAACCCAAGCTTTATTTGCTTTGTGTGTTTATTTATTTGTTTGTTTGATTTTATTTGTTTCCGTATGTGTGTTTAATTTTTATCATTATTGATTCATGTTAAAAAGAAAATTGTGAAAATGCTTTATTTTGTTTTTAACTTCGTCTTAACTACATATAAAGGTATTTTGCAAAAGTTAAGTGTAAGGGAAATCTAAATCGGTTTATTAGAACACAAATTAACATGAATCGTAATAATAATAAATTAGCATACATATTCGTAATTGTTTGAGTCAAATGCTTGTATCGAGTCATAATGATGTTTTGCAGGATTTCCAGGAAGTAAGGTAAAGGTTTTTCCAGAAATTTTCCGGAAACTAAAAATGAAAATTTTTGTCAGGTCATTTCTGACGGCGTCAGGAGTTATAACCTGACGGCGTCAGATTTAATTTCCAGAAATTTTTGAAAGTTTTGTTTTCATAAAAAGTTTTTATTAAATCTCCAACTTATAATCTCCAGGAATCTGCAAAATTGTCATTCCACAAGCATTATATCCTTATATATAGATTTATCCCGCCGATGTTATGCAGGTTTTCGTGTTTGTTTTCTCAGGTTTAACAGGTTATTTTGGACAAGGAGATGTTTATGGAATCAAGCTTATGGCGATGCATTAGTCATGGAGCTTCAACATTACCTTGGAAGAAGATTTAACCGTGTAATTTCATTATCCAACGAGCAAATCAGGGGAGTATTTGATTTCATTCTTTTATTTTTTTCTTTTACATCTTGTTATTTGAACATTGGGGACAATGTTCATCTTAAGTGTAAGGGGAGGGTAAAAGTACGATTTTAGAGAATGCCATTGCGCTTGATTTTTGTTTGTTTAATAGTAGATGTGTAATAAAACTGAGAGAAATACTTGATTAGGGTAATTTTAGTGCCAAATTTAAAATTTTTTACAACATATAGGAGTGAAACTTTGATCTTAATGAGCGTCTCACGGATAGGAGTTATATGACTAGCACAAAAACCGTACCACTAAAAAATTTTCCACCCCAAATATGTGAGGTTCGCCCCTAGAATTGGTAGGAAAAGCATTTATGCTATGATGTGTGTACCGGTAGCACTTAGATTCTAGAACTTGCGTTAGGACCATTCCAAGGCCACAAGTGAGACTACATTCGTGTAGTTAGATTTACTACATGATAAGAGGCATTAGGATTAACCCATTGTTTTACACCTGTGTTTTTGTTATAATTACTTTGGCTACATTGGTCAAGTAATTCTCCCACACCCTTTGCGTTGTACTCATTTTTAGTACACGATACCCCTAGTACACCCTCAGAGCCTATCTTTTCGTTTCGACCTTTAAGCATTTTACTTAAAGGAAGAATTTGTTACAACCCACTAAAATGTACACCCAAATCGCCTTAGCCTACCTTGTATGCACTCATCTTTAGTGCATTATTGTGACAACATTTGTTTAAACCCAAGTTAATTATCTAGTTGATTACATGGTTGCTAAGTCGAGTCATATCCTTGTACATATTGTTTTGGGACGATTGGGACTCATGGGTAAAGTACTAGTGTAATGGAGTAATGGGGAAGAACATCATTTATTACCCCCATATGTGCTAAATGTTTTAAAAGTACTCCAAGTTTTTCAATTATCTTAATTCGAGTCATTAGATTAGTTAATTGTAAAGTTATGTAAAAATTCAAGTGTAAGGGGGATGCAATGCCCCTATGATGTATTATTTTGGATGGTAGGGTAAAAGTGTATGTTAAAAAAAAAAAAAAAAAAAAAAAAAAAAAAAAAAAATCAAGAAAAACACAAAAAAATGAGAAAAAGAAAAGTAGAAAAAACATACGGACTACCATCCCGTTTTATTTTATGTTTGTTTTATGTTTTTGTTATTTTCTTTCATTAGCTTAAATCGAGTCGAGTCTTGGCTTAGCAACATTGTATAGTACATGTAATTAATCAAGATCTTTAACTCGCCACCAGTAAAATATCCTTTATCCAACAAAACCGTGTTTTCCTTTTCCCTACACCTAACGTTATAACCCATTTAAAAGCCCTCTTTGATAGTTTATCTTAGGTGCTTACGCCTAGTGGAGGAGGTTTTCGATCCTTTCCCAAGCCTATGGTAATCTATTTGCTATGACAGGTAGTGAGAGATATTATCCGTTTTCATTTTTTGAGATTTATTTTGATGACACTTGAGAGATGTGAGTATCTAAACACTACTTGTGAGGTGCTAGTATGTAATCTCCGTGCTTATTATGATTGAAGTGGAACGAATATTTGTTGTAATTACTTTTATTTTTGCATTAAATGACCCCTAACTTGTATTTTGATTAGAATAAAAGCGCATTTGCTTGAGGACAAGCAAATCTCAAGTGTAAGGGTATTTGATGAAGCGAAAAGTGTACCGCTTTTAAGGGGTCATTTAAGCCCGAAATTGTATTTATTTGATCAAATATTGCCCTAAATCGTTCCTTTTGTCATTTTAGGTACTTTTGAGGAGAAATCTGGAAAAGGAGGCATTTTGGACGTTTTTGGAGCATTAAAGTGAAGAAAACGGCAAAGTCTCAAGAATCGGCTAAAAGTTACTCTTGACGGCGTCAGACTTTACTCTGGACGGCGTCATGCCTTGGCAAGAAAAGTTGGACGTGAAATTTACTCATGACGGGCCAGTGAGATAGCATGTGAATTCTGACGGCGTCACGCTTTAACTTGATCGAGGGCGTCACGGCTTAAATCATAAGGGGACGGCGTCACGTTCATGGTTCGACGGCGTCAAGCCTTGATAGGCCAGAATGGATTTTTGAAGAGCTAAAGAGGGACGGCGTCAAGAAGGTCATCCGGGAACCCTAAAAGCGGCGAGGTGACGGCGTCACACTCCATAAGGTGACGCCGTCAGATCCAAAAATCTATATATAGTTTTCTAATTTTTTGTCATTAGGGAGAGCTTAGTGTGTGGAATTTTGGGATAAAACCCTAAGACGATTTTAGCTACTTTTTCAGGGCTTTTTGCCTTGAGATCTTCCATGTTTCATTGAAAGATAAGTTATCAATTAATCATTCAATATGTCTATGTGTTGTTTGATTCTATCTTATTCTTGTCTTTTGTTTAACATGTTAGGCTAAATTTATCTTGTGTTTGCTTAGATCTAATGAAACCTAGCTATTGATTATTGGTTGTTAGTGTGTTGTTAGTTGTATTGGATGATTGTTTATCTATGTTAGGCTTAAGAAAACTGGCTAACTTCCTATTCGGTAACTTGCTTGAACGTCTTAAGAAACATGAACCAAACGCGTACTAAAGGTTTTTATGGTTGTATTTAATGCACAAGCGAATTCTAGTGATCCCATGTTAGGAGCTTCCTAGCCGGCTCGACATAGGAGTGAAGTAGGAGCTTGTAGAGTTGGGGAAGTAAGTACGCCACCCCACGAATGGTATTAAGGAATACACCCGTCATCCACGCGACTAATACACACTAATTAACCGGTAAAAGATAGTTAGGGAGTAAGGAAATCTAAGTAAACACATTTCTCTACACATAAGTTTCTCACCACATTTTCATTTTTGTTATTTTATTTTATTGCATTTGTAGTAATTTGGGTTAGTTGACTAGCAACTAATTCCGCCCAATCCTTCAAAACCGAGATTTTACTTGCTTTCATAAAAATTATAAAAACATAAAAAGAATCTTCCTCAACCCTTAGACCTAATTAGAGTAGCCTTTCACACCTAACGAACACTATTCCCTGTGGAGAACGATCAATCCCCCGTACTTACCACTACACTATACTACATCGGTCAGGTACACTGCCTGGTGGGGTTGTAAGCCTCTTGAGATCCCTCGAGAGGTAAAACCTGTTGTAAGGTTACAAAACCACGCATCATATATATAGTGAAGATCCGGTTTCTCTTTGGCACTTATGTCTTCTTGGTTTTTGGCAGAAGCTTCGGCTATGAGTTGAGAAAGGCCACCGTGTATGCTGTGGCTGTTACGCTGTCCTTTTAAATGCAAAATAGGCGTCAGTGGGTGGGTTCAATATAATTGAGATCGTCCGTATCTTGGCAAGGCAGTTTATTACTTCTGCAGCCATGGCGGATGTATCCTCTTTTGCGATTGTATCCCTATCTCAGGCTGTGATTTCAGCTAAACAGGCCCACGGTGCCGTTTCTTCCCTTTTTTTACCACCTCCATCTGCCCTGTCCAGGTTTGTCCATTCTGGCCCATTTGTGGCTTCATTTAGATGGTACGATGGTATACTGATGGATTTTCTTAATCCAACTTATATTTGTCTAATTTGTTGCGACTAACGACCTTATGCTAATTTGTATGGTTTAATTTTCACTTCATTTTGCTTTAGATTTGTTGAATATATAGTTGGACCGATGTAACTAAGTCAGTAACAACTGTAGCTTCATGTACTGTTTTTGGCGGAATATTTGTATATGTTTTGCGCCCTAATTTCTCGAGAATAAGAGCCTTTGGGTACCCTGTTTTATTCTTACATTCAAATACATGAAATTTCTGCATATTGAAGATATTTGGTTAGTAAAAAGTGTAGATTCATGTACTGCCTTTGATTTGTCGAGACTAAGGACCTTCTGCTAAAACTTTTATTTTAAGTGTAGTTATTGCAGGGCCTGGACACCAATGAATTGAGGTTGAGTAAAAGCCATTCGCTTGAGAACTTTGATGCAACCAATAAATCAAAGAAAGATTTTCATATTACAACATCTAAATATTCTACTTTATTTACGAGAAATCACCTCCGCCAAAAAAAAGGCCCGCCCGCAACGCGGCGGACCGCTGCCATTCTCGTAGATCTATAAATATCATTTATAGATGTGTGTCTTGGCAAAAACATATTTGTTAGCTTTACTCAGTAAAAATGTACCATAATCTAATTATAAAGGAACAGAAATGTTAAGATGTTGGTGCATGCTCTTTGCATTGTTAGTTACTGCTTAGAGGATCATATAGCCATCACCAAATGGCTTAGTCCTCACAAGACATATAGAGTTTAAACCTTAAAAGGTACGCATATGGTCGGAAACATGACAAAAATACATTGGTGAGTACATCGTATTAGTCAAAGACTCGCTTTTACCGAATAACGTGAATATGGAAAATATTAGCTAGAACGAATGCATGATTATTGATGGAAAGAAAGTAAAAAAATGTCAGGATTGCTAGAACGAATGCATGATTTATAAAAGGCAGGACCCCTCAAACTCAACTCAACTTACTTCTGTACTTTCCCTTTTCATACTTTCTTTTTAAAATTTTTTTAACATTTATATTTTAGCCTCATACTTTTTAGTTTTTATATGTATTATTTCAAGAGTATAGTACTATACTAGTATATATAAAGTAGCTTGAAATACAAAAATGGGAGGTAGGTGTGGCTCTTAATTTCCAAACCTAGGATTATTACTATATATGGGGTACACTAACCGGACGGGGTCTATGCCCCTTTAAGGAGCAGCTAGGCCTAGGAAGTACTGTTTTTTACAGTTTGGGTCCCATCTACTTATTTTGGCAGGCATACGTGCCCCCCCCCCCCCCCCCCCCCCCCTTTTTTTAACTAGTGAAATTTTAGTTCCTAAATTGGGTCCCATCTACTACTAGTTAAAAAAGTTTGTCACGCGCCCTTTTTTTATTTTATTTTGTGGTACCAAAGCATTTAATTCCCATGGGTTAGAAAAAGTAAATATTTACTTTTGCATTTAATTTTTGTTTTGTCGTGTGCTAAAAAGATTAGTGGTACCCAAAGCATTTAATTTTTGCTTTATACCTCTCTTTTTTACGGGACGTTAAAAAAAAGTTGTAAAAGTTATAAAAAAAAAAAATTAATTTCGAAATAAAAAAAATATATTTTTCTAAAAAAAATTATTTCAGAAAAAATAAATGGAAAAAAAAAATTTAATTTCAAAATAAAAAAAATTACTTTTCTAAAAAAATATATATTTTTCGAAAGAAAAAAAATTTCATAAAAAAATTTCTAAAAAAATAAAAATTATTTGAAAAAAGAAATTAAATTTCGAAATAAAGTAAGTTGTTAAAAAAAATTTAATTTCTAAATAAAAAAAATTTAATTTCGAAATAAAAAAAATTTAATTTCGAAATAAAGTAAATTGTTGTTAAAAAAAAATTTAATTTCGAAATAAAAAAAATTTAATTTCGAAATAAAGTAATTTCGTAATAACAGTTGTTTTGTTTAATGTGTTAACGTTAACGTGTTAATGTTTAATGTGTTAATTAAATAGAAACACGTCAGACGAATATATTGCAGTTGTTTAATGTGTTAACGTTAACGTGTAAAAAAAATAACACAAAATAAATATTCCACAAAAAAAAAAAACATTACACACAAAATAAACATTAAAAAAAAGTACAAAAAAAAAAAAAAAAAAAAAAAAAAAAAAAAAAAAAAAAAAAAGTAAAAGGACAAAGGTACCTCCCTACTAGGTAGGGAGGGTTAGTATATCAATATAGGGAAGGTCAGTATATCTTTACCCTACTAACCCTCCCTACCTAGTAGGGAGGTACCCTTGTTTTTTTTTTTTTTTTTTTTTTTTTTTTCCTTTTTTTTTTAATGTTTATTTTGTGTGTTAGTTTATTTTGTGTGTAATGTTTATTTTTTTTTTGTGTAATGTTTATTTTGTGTTATTTTTTTTACACGTTAACATTAACACATTAAACAACTGCAATGTATTCGTCTGACGTGTTTCTATTTAATTAACACATTAAACAATAACACGTTAACGTTAACACATTAAACAAAACAACTGTTATTTCGAAATTAAATTTTTTTTATTTCGAAATTAAATTTTTTTAACTAGTAGTAGATGGGACCCAATTTAGGAACTAAAATTTCACTAGTTAAAAAAAGAGGGTGGGGGGGGGGGGGGGGGGGCACGTGATGCCTGCCAAAATAAGTAGATAGGACCCAAACTGAAAAAAAAAGTACTCTCTAGGCCTAGCTGCTGCTAAAAGGGCATAGACCCCGTCCGGTTAGTGTACCCCGGTTAGTATATCAAATATAGGGAGGGTCAGTATATCTTTACCCTTTACGCATATATGAAGTAACCAATCATTCAACAAATATGATTCTTTGTGTTACTTTATTTTCAGGTTTAATTCTTTGATGCAAAAGAATGAATTAAATGTCGTATCAACTAGTGAATATGGGAAAAGAAACGCAATTTCAAATTAAATCAACAAAACGTATGGCAAATTAAATGTCATTGTTTTTTAAAAAGTTTTTACTGATTCTCCTTGATATTAAAAGTGGGTTCACAATTTTAAAATTTTCTTGCCAAGGATGATAGTTGCACAAGATATAACAACAGGAACTACATACACTTGCATTTTATACATTATAAGGAATGCGTCTGCAATTTGGTCAAGACACTTACGCACAGGATTGGTTTTTGCAATGTCTCGGACTATCGGTCATGATAGATCAACTTTTAGATGGTGAGTGAATAACAAATAACTTATATCACATAACATTTGAGTGGATACTTAGACAGCACAAGCAAGGGCGGAGCTATTAAGGAACAGGGAAGGGTCCCGGCCCCCTTAGGCCTAAGCCCGTTATTGTATTTTTTCAGTGGGATTTCATGTGTTAATTTTTTTTTTTTCCATCTCGGCCCTCCTATATAATGTTCTTCCGGAAAAAATTTTGTTTCGACCCTCCCAAATTTTTTTTTCTAGCTCCGCCACTGAGCACAAGATCGAGTAAAA
Organism: Artemisia tridentata subsp. tridentata; assembly: GCA_021014915.2. Classification (NCBI taxonomy): domain Eukaryota; kingdom Viridiplantae; phylum Streptophyta; class Magnoliopsida; order Asterales; family Asteraceae; genus Artemisia; species Artemisia tridentata. The sequence continues at coordinate 509,873,182 of CP139508.1, forward strand.
TTTTGACTTAAAAGTTCCTTTTCATGAATTAGCTATAAGGTCTTAACCCCTTTACAACTACTATAGCTTAATACTAACTTTATTAACTAGACTAGACAATTCTTTATTTATGTATATATTTTTTTTTTTTTGGCTTTTATTATTTTTGACTTATCAAACTTTATTGTTTATGTTCCTCACTTTTTTTCGACAGTTTTACACACTTTATTAACAGGACAAAACAGCCTTTTATGGTTTTCTGCTCCGTTTTTTTTTTTTTTTATTTTACTACTTTTGACTTATCATATTTTACATTTTCTATTTCCTTTTTTTATTTCGCAGTTTTATAATAAAAATAAAATAAAATAAAATAAAAGTTAAAAGAGTTATTACTTGTATTTTATAGGGTAGCAGTATCGAATCCCTTAGCTATACTTTGATTTTTGAACAAGTATATATTCTCGATACGTATAATATAGTATAAAATGTTACGGAGTAATATGGATTTTGCAAGTTGGAGGGCTACTATACGTCAACCACAAGCACCCCAATAAGGCTGGGCACACTTCCTCGTAAAAAATCGATCGATCGAAAGGCAAAACACAAAGCGACCGATCCTTACTTGGGTCGCTTGGGATGCAAAGGTTGGGTCGTTCGCTTCTCAATTGATGTATCGATCGGTCAATCGACCGAATGTAAAGAAGCAAAGTTGCAATAATTCCAAATTAATCCAAACGGTTGGAATGTTATTTAAAAAAAAAAAAAAAAAAAAAAAAAAAAAAAAAAAAAACTTTTTCAATCTTATAAATACCCACCTCAAACACACAATTCAAATTCAACTTTTCATCCATAAACCACTTCTAATCATGTCAAACAAAAACACTCCCACATCAAAAAACTGACGATCCCGACTACCCCAAAACAACTTCTCGCCGAAAAACAACTTTGAACTACACGACATAACACCACCACAACAACGGGGTATTCGATTTCGTGCACCCTCTTTTGAATACTCATCACGATTACAACAACCCAACCAAAATCAAAACATGTTTTACCTTAATCGTCCATATGTTTCACCGTATCGTCCAAATACGGGTTATTACCAAGAACCAAGTGGGTCGTCGTATCGGCCTAACATGGATTTCTTGCAATCTCCCCAACATTATCAAGATTATTCCCCGATTCGGGATGTTAATCTTGATATGAATTTTGATGATTTCATGGACAACCAAGAGACGCAACAATATCCGACTCAAGATGCGTCGATGGGTCAAGGTTCGGGTCACGGTTCTTACCATGATTCTTACCACGGTTCTTTCGCCGTTGAGGACGATGACGATGTCGAAGAGAAATCACCCGTCAAACCAAGAACCGCTTCCCGACGTGCTATGAAGGCGAAGGCGAAGGACAAAGGGAAGAAGGCCGAACCGTCCCAAAAACAGACTAATTGGACAAAGGCAGAAGATGTCGCTCTTTGTAAAGCTTGGGTATTTGTCTCAGAAAATTCCGAACGAGGTAACGCTATCAACAAGAACCGCTTTTGGAATTGATTATAGCGTATTTTAAGAAAGAAACCGGTTCAGATCGAAGCTACGACTCTATCGCAAGCAAATGGAAGAATCAGATTAGGAGTAGGGTTGGAAATTTTGCTGCTATCATGGAAAATATCAAGCTTAACAATGGTAGTGGTGAAAATGATGTTGATGATCATGAGAAAGCGTTGAGGGAATACCGTATGCTTTACAAGCATGAGTTCACCTTGTTGGAATGTTGGAAAATCTTGAGGAATCACGATGCTTGGAAGACGGAAGGGGAAGCTATTCAAACGAATAGTAGGAAGAAAATAAAGGGCTCTACAACAACTTCGGGGTCAACACAAGGTCCTTTGAATTTTCATGAAGTCGATGATGATGAAACTGAAGATGATACTAGAGAATCACGACCAGAAGGTCGTGACGCAGCAAGGAGGAAATCATCGTCCTCCTCTCGTGAACCACCACAATCGTTTGTAGCTTCGATAAGCAAGAACTTCTGGGGATCGAAGCCATCAAAAGAGGAAAAAAAATAAGGTCGGTGGAGATGAATATAGGAAGATTTAAGAAGCAGAGTTGGCCATCAAAATAGAAAAAGTAGCACTTCAACGAGAACAGGTCGATCTCTTGAAACAATCGACGAAGAACCAAGATTTTCTCTTATACTACACAAAAATCGACCCAACATTGCCCGAAAATGAACAAAATCATCTTAGGCAGCTTAAGGCAGAAATCAAAGCAAAATACAATTTGTAGCTGATTAGTTTACGTTTTTTTAATTCAACATTGTAATGTTTTTAATTCAGTATTGTAATGTTTTTATTATTAATGAATTTTAAGTTTATTTTAAATGTTTGATTAAAAAAAAATAAAAAAATAAAATCGGTCACCGAGTGTGGCAGGTCAGTCGCTTCTGGTCGCCGGAGAGAGAAAACTGACGTGGCAGCCGGTGACCCAGGTCGCTTTGGTCACAGTGTGTCCAGCCTAAAGTCATACTATGAGTACATTATCTGGTGTGTAGGTGACTGTAGGAATATGCCAAGCCATTTATATTAGTGCACTAGCTATATATTCAATACTAATTCATTTTTAATTTTTTATCCACATTTTGGACAAAATCTTTTATATAATAAAACAAAACCCCAAGTGTGGACTTTTGCATTTTAAAAAAATCAAATAATTCTTTATTAAGTAATAATTTGATTACTGTTATTTATTTTGTAGATATTTTTCAATAAAAAAGCTTAAATATTTCCTAATTTGATCAAAATTTATAAAATTCGTCTTTTACTTATATGTAATTAGAAAAAAACTAAAAATACACATGTACTTAATATATCATGTTTTATAGTTTTGGGCCTAATTTTAAAAATAAATAAAGAAACGGAAGACCAGCTCACATTTACAAAAAAAAAAAAAAAAAAAAAAAAAAAAAAAAAAAAAAAAAAAAAAAAAAAAAAAACCTACTGCAACCACACGACGACCTTTATTCGATATTTTCCTTCATTATAACCTCAATCTTACTAATTGATTTTGTTATCATGTTTTTCATGTTTGATCTTAGCCTCTCAAATTATTATATTTATTTGATCTTAATCTCATGTTTTCTCTATCGATAAATTAAAGGAAGGAATAGTTCACCCATATGGATGAAAGCCAATGATCAGGTATGACCAAAAAATACGTTTACATTCTTTATGGTTCAATCAATTTATCGTTCTTGAATAATGAAACATGGGCTAACTGGCTAAGTTGGGTTCAATCAATTTTTAAGGATTATTTTGACGTGCTGGAAGAAGAAAAAGAATGACACACAACTTGGTAAGAAAACTAGAACTTATCTTTTTTTACCAGCATATGTACGGTTCAAAATCAGTTAATTCATTTTTCGTAGTGTGTGCTCTCAAAATTATCCATGGTATAAATATATAAGGTGGTGACTAATGGCCTTATATGGATTTGTGTGTTACTGGACCACTCAACTATGAATGAAACTATTCTTAATGTAGCAAAAGGATGGATAGGAAGAATGCTTACGGTTTTAGAATGATATAGCTTGAATGTAGTTTTGTGGAAAAAAGAAGCATGATTAGCGGTATTTAGAATGGATGATAAGATGTTTTGGAGCAAGTTATTAGAGGGTTCAAATTGATCAATTTATGCAGTACAAATTTTGCCTCTTGATGATATAAGGCAGTACAAATTTTGAAACTACTTGAGGGAACAAACAAAAACTGAAACAACAAAAGTGAACATCACAACATCAACTTAAATGTGCTACTGTCATTATGTAAGATTGAACTTTTCAATGTTAGTGAGGCATATTTTCTTTGGATATTAACATGTAAATGTTACTCAAATATAGTTTAAGCTTACTGTAATGTGTTAAGTTGTATAAGGAGCTGATAGAAGTTATCACAAATACCTTTATTTTATGAAATCAACATTTTTAGAGGTATGTTGTGATGGTCTTATATGTATCTTTTAATAGCTATATCCTCATGGTGTTATTATAAGATAGATAGAGGCATTCAGAGAAGTGAGCAGAAAAAAGACAATTCTGAAAGAGTAAATAAATGACGACAATATTGGCAATTAAATCTAAAACATGGTTACATTATTGCTCAAAAAGGATTTGGGGGAAAATGGGTAACGACGATTTTTATTTATTTATTTATTTTTTATTTTTTTAATTGTGCTGAGTTTTTACATGAAAATTTATTTTGTGACCTTGGTAATACAACTGCTCATGTGTGATCTAATTTGTGGAAATTCTAATATAGGAGCGAATTGAACAGATGTTATCGAAGTCATTGTGTTCACACATTATCAATGTAGAATTTAATTAAATTTTATATTTCATCAAAATAGAATTTACATAGTGGTTAAACTAGACAAACAAGTGTTGATGAATCTGTACAGCCAGCCATGTTGTGATTTGGACGCATTCTGACCCATTTTCCATTTCCTAGCTAGCCTTATTTTTTACGTAAGGCTTGAACTTTCCATTTATAGTTGACCTGATTTTGCTTTTACATATAGTCTGTAGACAGTATTGATACATGCCAAGAAAGATCTTATATAGTAAGATGTCTTTATGCAATGTGCAGCTGGAAAAGTATTGGTTTATTTGATTATAATTGTCGTGCACGCATGGGGTTTAGACATATGTTATTTTTCATTTATCATACTATATACGGGATTTATAGTAATTTTCCGTATATTCAATTTTTGAAAGTTTTTATACGGGACTTAATTTTTTTTATGGCATATAAAAAAACTTTGAAAACTCTAAAATCATAGAAACATATAGACTACTAAACCGTAAGTCACTAAAGGTAAAACATGTTAAGATCATAAAAGAACACATCTTGAAAAACCATGCCATCTTTCAATCAAGATGATCTCAACAACCCATCTTAATGTCCATACGAATTGCATTTTGAACATACTGCTGCCACTTTGGACGACGAAGAACTTTCGAAAGCTATATCATCATTCTCTCAAAAACAAAATTAAAAATCACAATTCCATTATAGCCAAAAAAAATTATTTCATTTAAACACTTAATTTTAGAAATACAAAACTTTGCTCAAACGATAAATCATTTCAAATTACTCAAGTTGCCTGTATGGACTTTTGCATTTCAAAAAAATCAAATCATTCCTTATTAAGTAATATTTAAATTATTGTTATTTTTCTAAACATAGATTTTGAATTTTAAAAGATTAAATATTTCCAAAATATGTCATAAAAAGGATATAAATTCGTTTTTTCTTATTCATGTATCAAAAAGTCAAAAATACATATGTACTCCATATTTATTAGTTGATGCTTTAGGACTAAACTGTAACATATTATGAAAACACGCTCCTTAATCTTCCTCCCACATAGATGGCGTAAAAGAAAAAACCCCCTCAAATTCACATGTGTCACCATATGTAAGTAAAGACACAACAATCTATATTCGAATTCCCTTTCCTCGAATCATCTGTTCCACTTTGTTTTCCAACATTCGAATTCTTTGCTTGGTTTTGTATTTTGGATGATTGTGGATATGGGTTATGCTTAAAGATTAGATTTTTAACATATGGTAAAAATTTTAACTTCGATTTTGTTTTTTGATTTTTATGGTATTGAGTTTGATGAATTGCCTACTGATGTGAATTTAGATATGAGTTTTTATGTTTGAGTAATTTTGGAAAACATTGGATTTGAAGCTAGGGTAAAAATTTATGCTTAATTAAAATGTTTATGTACAATACTACAATCAAGTTGTTGGTATGTAAAAGATTTGATTGAAAGCTCGGTCATATGTGGCTCCGTCCCTGGTCTAAAAGATTGGTTGTTGATTGATGGTTAATGAAGATGGTTGATAGTTGATAGTTAGTATTTATTGTAACTTTAAGGTGATTAGTGTTGGGGGGGGGGGGGGTTGAGTTTAAATGGCACGCGTATGACATTCGGTTGAAACATGTTAAAGAAGGTCTGCTATACATTTGAGGTTCAGTTATTATATTCGATTACTTTCTGGAATGATTAGTCACATTATTCTTTGTTCATAATTTAAATGTAATAATCAATATCGGTTTTCACTATACCATATACTAGATTCTGAGTATTTACAAGACTTCAGCAATTACAAATATCTATTTATAGTTTCATGTCTTCTCTAATGTTTAGTGGTTGTGTTAGTAGGTTATTTAGGCTGCGTCATTTACTTTACATGGAAAATAGACTATGTTTCTGCTACTGAGAACTTAATTTTTGTACGCATTTTCAGAGAAGTAGATCGAGAAGCATTAAAAAAGGTGATGGCCTTGATGTGTGCCTATAACAGGAAAGGGGCTTTCCAAAAGGATGGACATCATACTGGACTTTAAGTCAGAGGTCACGTAAAGGAAAAAAAATTATTGGTGAATATAAATGCATTATTGTTTCAATCATTTAAGAATGAATAATGAATTTAGGGAATCGGATTCGGTTTTGTGTACTGATTCTATTAGATGATAATGATGATGATGATGATAACATAGAGGACGATGAACAACTTGCTAAGGCCATTCAAGAAAGTTTGAAGCCGGATTCACCACCACGAAACAATTATGGAAACGTGTTTCCATCTCTGCCATACTCATATGCCGGTGGATACAGGTACTTGAAGAAAAACAGTTATTACAATGTATGTGTGAGAACCTGTACTTAGTTCACATAGGACATAACCATCACTTGAATGCAGGGTATGTGTTGGTTGCAATGCAGAGGGCTTTGGCATCCAAAATGTTTCCGTTGCCACGCATGCAATTCACCAATATCTGATTACGAGGTCAAACTCTTTTCCATTACTGATGTTAATACTTAATTATTAAACTAAGCATGAATAGTCAAATTGAACCGACTGTGTTCTTTGTGTATGTAGTTCTCCATGTCTAAAAACCGACCGTTTCACAAATCATCCTACAAAGAACACCATCACCCAAAACGTGATGTTTGCAAAAACTTTTTAAATCTATCTTATTATTTTCAAATAAATCAAAATTAAGAATCAAAAAAAAATTAAAAAAAAAATAAAGCTATGGGCAAATGATTGAAAAAAATATCATACTTGACACCATTTGTTTTTATGGGTAGCGAACAATTTTTTTTTTCTTTTATGGGCATTTTTCTTTCAAATTTAGCCATTTTAGGGTATTTTGCAACATTTTGGGACATTTTTGCCCTTTCAGCTAATAGAAATTTTATTTTTTCGAAGGGCAAAAATGTCAAAAATGTCGCAAAATACCTCAAAAAGGATGAATTTGAAAGAAAAGTACCATTTTAAGTAAAAAAATTTGTTCGATACCCAGAAAAACAAATGGTGTCAAGTATGATACTTTTTTTTTAATCATTTGCACTAAAGCTATGTTGGGAATTAAACTAACAGTTAGTACTGCCAGGTATGATGTTAGTACTGTCAAGCTTAAAGTTACAAATGATGGAGTTTACACTAACAGTACTAAGTCAGTTAGTACTGTTACCCCAAGAAGTTAGTACTGGTTATAACTTGAAGACAGAAGATGAAAGACGCGTTGAGATATATATAGAAAAGATGTAATGTATATCTTATTAAGTTAGATTGATATGTATAATAGTTTTACTTGTATAAGACTCCTTGTCCTATAAAAGGAGATCTTAATTAGGGTTTCATATATCTCTCATATATCTCTAGAACGCATTATTGAAAAAGCTTCAAGGTTGTCGAACCCTAGTGATATTGTAGATCACTCGTAATATACTGAAGCTAATCATTTTGGTTAAACATTGTGTTCTTACTTTTACTGTTACATTCATACTATCATACACATCACCAAACACAAAATCTTCTAAGTGCTTTGTAGTAAATTCCGCGTGCTACTTAGCATTATACTCAAAGTATCTTGAACACAAGTCGTGTGTTTAGATCCGGTCAAGTGGTATCAAAGCCAGGTTTCTGATACTTTGATTTAGAAGATCCAGGAGAATTCTCAAGTTTTAACCAAGAAGATGGACATGGAGACACCACAAACCTCAATCCTTGCCAAACTCCCCATGCTAAAACAGAATGAGTATGATCTATGGCGGCTCAGAATTGAGCAATATTTCATGGTGCAAGACTATGCACTATGGGATATCATAATCAATGGTGATTCCTTCAAACCAACTACTTCTGAGGAAACTCGTGCTGACGGTTCCAAGACCATAAAGCTCAACACTGAACCAGTCACAAATGATGAGAGAATCAAAAAGAAGAATGATCAAAAGGCTAGGAATTTGTTACTCATGGCAATTCCTAATGATCAAGTGTTAAACTTTAGCCATTATGAGACTGCTATGACTCTTTTTGAAGCAGTGGTGGAGAAATTTGGTGGTAATGAAGCCACCAAGAAGGCACAGAGAACCCTACTTAAGCAGAGTTATGAGAACTTTAGTGCCTCAAGCACTGAATCACTTGATCATATCTTTAATAGACTTCAAAGGATTGTCAGCCAGCTTACTGTTCTGAAAATTGTGATTCCACAAGAAGATCTCAATATGAAGTTTCTCAATAGTCTACCTGCTGAGTGGAACACCTATGTGGTTGTCTGGAGCAATAAGCCAGAACTGGAAAAGATGTCACTGAATGAGCTGTACAACAATCTCAAGATTGTTGAACAAAAGGTGAAGAAGGGAGGAAGCACCAGTACTAGTTCTGGAAACATGGCATTCTTATCATCTCCAAGCAGTATCAGTCTTGAAGATGAAGAAGTAGTTTGTACTGCTAGCCCTAAAGTTAGCACTGCTAGTGTAAAAACTAGTATTGCTGGCTTAACTGATGAGACCATATATGCATTTGTGTCAGAACAATCTAGTGGGTCTCAGATCTTCAATGAAGACCTTCTTCAAATTGCTGAAGATGATTTGGAAGCTATGGATTTGAAGTGGCATTTGGCTTTGATAAGTATCAGGGCAAAGAAATACTATCAAAGGACTGGAAATAAGATTACCTTCAATGGAAGAGATGTTGCGGGGTATGATAAATCTAAGGTGGAGTGCTATAATTGTCACAAGATGGGACACTTTGCCAGGGAATGTAGAAGCCCTAGACAACAGGATAACAAAGGGAAGGTGTATAGAGGTCAGCAAGGGAACAGAAGGACAGTGAATGTGGAAGACACTTCTTCCAAGGAAATGGTAGCTGTGGACGGAGCTGGTTTTGACTGGAGCTTCATGGAAGAAGAGGAGGAATCGGCTAACTTGGGATTAATGGCTTTCTCAGACTCGGAGGTACATATAGTTCAAAATGTTCAAATGCTTGTTCTGCTTTAAAAGATTATGAAACTCTTAAGAAACAGTATGATGATCTTAGAGTAGAACTTAATCAAGTAAACTTTAGTCTGTCAAAACATAAAAGAGGACTAGCTAATTTAGAGGAACAACTCACTTTTTATAGAGAAAATGAAACTAATTTTATAGAAGAAATAACTGTCTTAAAAAGGGATTTGCAACTAAAAGATGATAAAATGAGTGGGCTTGTATATGAACTAGAAAAGCTTAAGAGAGAAAGAGAAAATATAAAGTTAAGTGTTGACACTCTTGAATATACATCTAAAGGGGTTCAAAGAATAATAGAGAGTCAACTTGTAAGTAAAGCTACATCTGGTTTAGGTTACAAGTCGGTTGCACCTCCCATTAAAGGAATGTTTGTGCCTTCAGGAATTGATTTAGCTAATGCAGGTCTAGAAGAGTTTAAGGATGTTGAGTTTCCTGGTTATGGTCCTAAGACCAAAGATAGTCCCACAAAGTTTGTTCAGGCTGAGGATTCTTTTGAGAGTGCAAGTGATACTTCACTCTCTGAGAACAAGGTATCCTCTACAAGGGACTCAGATGCTCCAAGCATTGAGGATTGGACTTCTGATGATGACAAGGATAATCAGGTTAAGGTCAAAAGTGAGAATGTTAAAGTAGAAGCTAAACATGCTCCTAAAGTGGTTAAAACTGAAAATCTAAAACCAGTTAGGAAAAATGTTAGGTATGCTGAGATGTACAGGTCTACAACTAGATCTCCAGTTCCTAGGGGAAATCAAAGGAATTAGAACAATTTAAAGTCTCAACAGCTGGGTAGTGAATTTTGTATGCAAAATAAAATTTGTTTTGTGTGTGGTAGTTTTGATCACTTGGCAGCATACTGTGATTCAAACCCTTGGAAAAAGAATGTTTTTGGGAAATCAAGGGTGAATTGGAATACAAACTCTAGGGTGAACAACAAAATTTCAAGTAGAATGACTCACCCTAAAGTCAATCATAGGATGACACCCAATGCAGTATTGTTAAAGTCTGGCATAAAATCACTTTCTACTGCTAGACCAAACAAAGGTTTTAACAACAAACCAACTGTTTTAGGTGCAAAACCATTTTCAAAACATGCACAAATAGTTAATAGGCCCTTCTACAAGAAAACAGCTTTATGTAATCAAAAATGGGTGCCTAAATTTAAACATACTAAGGGGCTGTTTCTTTTTTTTCCTGTTTCTAGTTAGGTCCTGTGTGGATATATGTGTACTGTTTCTAGTTAGGTCCTGTGTGGATATATGTTGTTTCTTTTTTATGCTTAATTGACCATCTTAATACGAGTTTTTTCCCGAACTAGTGTAGGTGGAAAAAATTTATAAAAATTCGAAAAATTTATGAAAATTCGAAAAAATTTATAAAAAATTCAAAAAATTCGAAAATTTTATAAAAAATTATAAAAATTCGAAAAAACTTATTAAAATTTTTAAAAAATTCAAAAAATTTATAAAAATTTATAATTTTTTAAAAATTCAAAAAATTTGTAAAAATTTATAATTTTTTAAAAATTCAAAAAAAATTATAAAAATTCGAAAAAAAATTTAATAAATTCAAATTTTTTATAAGTTTTTTTGAATTTTTATAAATTTTTATAAAATTTTCGAATTTTTTGAATTTTTATAAATTTTTTGAATTTTTATAAATTTTTTATAAAATTTTCAAATTTTTTGATTTTTTATCAATTTTTCGAATTTTTATAAATTTTTTTGAATTTTTATAAATTTTTTGAATTTTTAAAATTTTTTGAATTTTTTTAAAATTTTTATAAATTTTTTCGAATTTTCATAAATTTTTCGAATTTTTAAATTTTTTTGAATTTTTATAAATTTTTTCAATTTTTAAAATTTTTTGAATTTTTTTAAAATTTTTATAAATTTTTTCGAATTTTCATAAATTTTTCGAATTTTTATAAATTTTTCGAATTTTTAAATTTTTTTTCAATTTTTATAAATTTTTTCGAAGTTTTCTAAATTTTTCGAATTTATTTTTTCCACCTACACTAGTTCGGGAAAAAAATCGTATTAAGACGTCCTGAATAGAAACAGTATCAAATTTTGCCCCCTTCCACATTAAGGATTCTCTTTTGCAATAAGTTAAAAAGAAACACCAAAGTTTCCTGTTTCCAGCCAGTTTTGTTACCAAACAGGACATTAAGTTGAAAGTAAACGGCCCCTAAGTCAACAGTTTCTACTGTTAGGTCAGCAGTTCCTACAGCTAGGCCAGTAGTTCCTACTGCTAGGTATTTGAATGTTGTTAAGGGAAAATGGGGCAATGCTGTGAAGGCCTCAGCACGTTGGGTCTAGGAACCTACCAAACCCAATGGTGCATCAATGACTTTCAATAAATATTCTTATATTGATGCACGAGGCAGATCCAAGTCAGTGATGGCTTGGGTCCCCAAAAGAAACTAACCCCCTTATTTTATGTGCAGGAACATCCTACAAATGATGGAGAAGATAGAGGATACTCAGACAGTGGATGTTCAAGGCACATGACTGGTAACATGTCATACCTTTCAGATTTTATGGCTTTGGATGGTGGACCTGTTATCTTTGGAGGTGGAGTTGGTGGCAAGATTACGGGTAAAGGTGTAATTAAAACTGGTAATCTTGACTTTGAAAATGTGTATTTTGAACCAGAGCTAAAGTACAACCTTTTTAGTGTGTCACATATTTGTGACAAACAGAATAAGGTGTTATTCACTGATACTGATTGTCTTATTCTTTCTCCTGATTTCAAGCTGCCTGATGAAAATCAAGTATTGCTTAAAATCCCTAGAAAGGGTAACACATACAGTGTTGAGATGAATAAACTTGTTCCCAAAGAAGGTCTTACTTGCCTTGTTGCAAAAGCCACATTGTAGGAGTCAATGTTTTGGCACAGAAGGCTTGGTCATATTAATTTCAAAACCATAAATAAAATTGCTAAAAATGGTTTGGTAAGAGGTTTATCTAACAAAACTTTTCAAAATGACCAAACCTGTGTTTCTTGCCTTAAACTTAAGCAACACAGAGCTTCTTGTAAGCCAAAGATGCATAAATCTAATAATCAAGCTTTATACATGCTTCATATGGACTTGTTTGATCCAACTTCTGTGAATAGCTTGAATCATAAAAGATATTGTTTGGTTATCACTGATGATTATTCTAGGTTTACTTGGGTTTTCTTTCTGAGAACTAAGGATGAGACTAATGAGATCCTTAAGTCATTTATTGTTGAGGTAGAAAACCTAGCTGATAAGAAAGTTAAGATAATCAGATGTGATAATGGAACAGAATTTAAAAACAAAGTTATGGATGAGTTTTGCAAAGAAAAGGGTGTTAAAAGGGAATTTAGTGTAGCTAGAACCCCACAGCAAAATGGAGTAGCTGAAATCAAGAATAAAACTTTAATAGAGGCTGCTAGGACAATGTTAGCAGATTCTAAGCTACCTATTTCATTTTGGGCTGAAGCAGTTAGTACTGCTTGTTATGTTTAGAATAGGGTTCTAGTTGTGCAACCTCATAACAAGACTGCTTATGAACTTTTTAGAGGTAGAACACCTGCCCTAAGCTTCATGAGACCTTTTGGTTGCCATGTCACTATCCTTAATACCAAAGACCAACTAGGAAAGTTTGATGGGAAATCTGATGAAGGTTTCTTTGTTGGTTATTCTTTGCATAGTAAGGCATTTAGAGTGTATAACAAGAGCACTAGGCATGTAGAGGAAAATCTGCACATAGAATTTCAAGAGAATATACAAAATGTTGCAGGTGCTGGTCCAGATTGGTTATTTGATCTTGATATGCTTTCAGATTCTATGAACTATGTGCCTGTTACAGGTACAAATACTAACCATGATGCAGGTTCAGAAGAAGATGATGAAGAGTATATATTGATGCCAATTTTGGAAGATAGTCCATTGTATGATTCTTCAAAGAATGATGATGGTGAAATCAGTGGACTGGAAGGTAAAGAAACAGAAATTCCTGAGAGCAGTACAAATGGAGTTAGTACTGCTGAGCCAAAAGAAGGTACTGATGGTTCAAATCTTCATACTGCTGAACCAACAGTTGATACTGGTAGTCTTTCTGATGAAGAGGTGGAGCTGCACAACATGCCAATGAATTATGAAGTTCTTCCTACACCTCATACAACAGTTAACAAGAATCATCCACTTACAAATGTGATTGGAGATGTGCAATCTGGTGTGAAGACCAGAAGACAAATACAAGATCCAGATCATCATGGTTTTCTTAGTGTTGTGTATGAAGAAAAACACCATGAAGATGAGAATGAGTGTTTGTTTGTATGCTTCCTATCACAGATTGAAACAAATAATGTGCTAAAGGCATTAGAGGACTCAAGTTGGGTTGAAGCAATGCAAGAAGAACTGCTTCAATTCAAAATTCAAAAAGTTTGGGTTCTAGTTGATTTGCCAAAGGGAATGTGTTGGGTCCTTCAGTACCCAAGAGTCATTAAAACAAGATTTGAATACAAATTAAGCTAAGTGTAAATTAAACCGAAAACATTCTAAGTGACTGAGTGAACAGTCACTCAGTGAGTTACCTTCAAGATGCTCAGGATGAGTCTAAGAAGAAAGACTCACCAATTCAGGAAGGCGGTTCTCCCTGAAGTGTTACTTGAGACGAAGAAGAAGGTAATGGGATCAGTGAGCGTTAGACAAGAGCTCACTGAACCCCAAGTATCCTCAACAAACAATAGCTGAAGACTGGAGACTGAAGGCAAATGACTGAAGAACCTAAAGCCTGAATAAAAGGCAGGATTAAGTAGGAAGGTTTTGAGAAGATAAGAACATGTCTTATCGGGGTCAGACAAACCATCCCTCAAGTGGCTAAAATTCGAAGAAGTGTCAGGTCTGACACTCGAAGACTTTTTGGCACAATCCTATTGGTTCTTGGAAATGACAACTACTGTTGTAGTTGTCAGACACGCCTTCCAATTGTTTATGTATTTTTAGTCTTTCAGTACTCTTAACTTGTTTGCCTATAAATAGCAAACAGATGGAGAAAAGTGGGTAAGGTATTTTTGTGCAATTAAAGCTTAGACTTTCACAAATACCCCTTTTCTCCTACAAAGAGTAACGTATCCCTGAGATAGCTCAGTGGGTCAAATTGTTACCACTTAAGCATAGCTTAAGTTTAGATAGGAGACACCATACATTGTCTATTCAATCCTGATGCGTGGTTTTGGGACCTTACAACAGGTTTTACCTCTCGAGGGATCTCAAGAGGCTTGCAATCCCCACCAGGCAGTGTACCTGACCGATGTAGTATAGTGTAGTGGCAAGTACCGGGGGATTGATCGTTCTCTAGGGGAATAGTGTCGTTAGGATTGAAAAACTACTCTAATAGGTCTAAGGGTGAGGGAAGATTCTTTTTGTATTTTTTTTATATTTTTATAAAAGCAAGTAAAATCCCGGGTTTGAAGGAGTGGGCGGAATTAGTTGTTAGTCAACTAACCCAAATAACTACAATTGCAAATAAAATAAAATGACTGAAAATAAAAAGGTTGTGGAACTAATATGGAGAGAAATGTGTTTACTTAGATTTCCTTACTCCCTAACTATCTTTTACTGGTTGATTAGTGTGTATTAATTGTGTGGATGACGGGTGTATTCCTTAATACCAATCGTGGGGTGGCATACGTACTTTCCCAACTCTATAAGCTCCTACTTCACTCCTATGTCGAGCCGGCTAAGAAGCTCCTAACATGGGATCACTAGAATTCGCTCATGCATTAAATACAACCGTAATAACCTTAGTACGCATTGGTTCATGTTTCTTAAGACATTCAAGCAAGTTACCGTATAGGAGGTTAGCCAGTTTTCTTAAGCCTAACATCGATAAACAATCATCCAATACAATTAATAACACACCAACAACCAATAATCAATAGTTAGGTTTCATTAGATCTAAGCAAACACAAGATAAATCTAGCCTAGCATGTTAAATAAAAGACAAGAACAAGATATAATCAAACAACACATAGACATATTGAATGATTAATTGATTACTTATCTTCAATTGAACATGGGAGATCCAAGGGTATAAAACCCTTAAAAATGGCAGAAAAATCGTCTTAGGGTTTCTCCTCACAAAGTTGCACACTAATGACTAAAAATTATGAGAATATATATAGAAAATCAGATCTGACGGCGTCACGTTATAGAGCTGACGCCGTCACCTCGCCGCGGTTAGGGTTTCTTGATGGCCTTCTTGACGCCGTCCCCTTTTAATCCTCAAAAATCCTCTCTGGCGCGTCAAGGGTTGACGGCCTTCTTGACGCCGTCCCCCTTTAATCTTCCAAAATCCTCTCTGGCGCGTCAAGGGTTGACGGCGTCACACTGGGGCTTGACGCCGTCACAGGTACTTTTCCAGCAGATTTTTGAGACTTTGTCGTTTTCTTCACTTTTATGCTCCAAAAACGTCCAAAAATGCTTCCTTTTCCAGATTTCTTCTCCAAAGTACCTAAAATGACAAAAGGAACGATTTAGGGCAATATTTGATCAAATAAATACGATTTAGGGCTTAAATGACCCCCTAAAAGCGGTACACTTTTCGCTTCATCAAATACCCTTACACTTGAGATTTGCTTGTCCTCAAGCAAATGCGCTTTTATTCTAATCAAATTACAAGTTAGGGGTCATTTAACGCTAATATAAAAGTAATTACAACAAATAGTCGTTCCACTTTAATCATAATAAGCACGGAGATTACAAACTAGCACCTCACAAGTAGTGTTTAGATACTCACATCTCTCAGGTGTCATAAAAGTATATCTCATAAATGAAAACGGATAATATCTCTCACTACCTGTCATAGCAAATAGATTACCATAGGCTTGGGAAAGGATCAAAAACCTCCTCCACTAGGCGTAAGCACCTAAGATAAACTATCAAAGAGGGCTTTTAAACGGGTTATAACGTTAGGTGTAGGGATATGATAAACACGGTTTTGTTGGATAAGGGATATTTTACTGGTGGCGAGTTAAAGATCTTGATTAATTACATCCAAAATAATACATCATAGGGGCGTTGCATTCCCCTTACACTTGAACTTTTACATAACTTTACAAATAACTATTCTAATGACTCGAATTAAGATAATCGAAACACTTGGAGTAACTTTTAAAATATTTAGCACATATGGGGGTAATAATGTTGTTCTTCCCCATTACTCCATTACACTAGTACTTTACCCATGAGTCCCAATCGTCCCAAAACAATATGTACAAGGATATGACTCGACTTAGCAACCATGTAATCAATTAGATAATTAACTTGGGGTTTAAACAAATGTTGTCACAATAATGCACTAAAAATGAGTGCATACAAGGTAGGCTAAGGCGATTTGGGTGTACATTTAAGTGGGGTGTAAACAAATTCTTCCTTTAAGTAAAATGCTTAAAGTTAGAAACGAAAAGATAGGCTCTGAGGGGTGTAATAGGGGTATCGTGTACTAAAAATGAGTACAACGCAAAGGGTGTGGGAGAATTACTTGACCAATGTAGCCAACGTAATTATAACAAAAACACAAGTGTAAAACAATGGGTTAATCCTAATGCCTCTTATCATGTAGTAAATCTAACTACACGAATGTAGTCTCACTTGTGGCCTCGGAATGGTCCTAACGCAAGTTCTAGAATCTAAGTGCTACCGGTACACACATCATAGCATAAATGCTTTTCCTACCAATTCTAGGGGCGAACCTCACATATTTGGGGGTGGAAAATTTTTTAGTGGTACGGTTTTGTGCTAGTCATATAACTCCTATCCGTGAGACGCTCATTAAGACCAAAGTTTCACTCCTAAATGTTGTAAAAAATTTTAAATTTGGCACTAAAATTGCCCTAACAAGTATTTATCTCAGTTTTATTACACATCTACCATCAAGCAAACGAAAAATCAAGCGTAATAGCATTCTCTAAGGTATCGTACTTTACCCCCCCTTACACTTAAGATGAACATTGTCCCCAATGTTCAAATAACAAGATGTAAAAGTAATAAGGTAAAAGAATGAAATCAAATACTCCCCTGATTCGCTCGGTGGATAAAGGGGTAACATGGTTAGATCTTCTTCCAAGGTAATGTTGAAGCTTCAAGATTAAAGCAGCACCAAAAGCTTGATTCCACACACATCTCCTTGTCCAAAATAACCTGTTAAACCGTAGAAAACAAACACGAAAACCTGCATAACATCGGCGGGATAAATCTGTATAAGGATATAATGCTTGTGGAATGATTATTTTGCAGATTCCTGGAGTTTATAAGTTAGAGATTTAATAAAAACTTTTATGATTCCGGTAGAAAAACAAAACTTTCAAAAATTTCAGAAAATTAAAACCTGACGCCGTCAGGTTGTAAGGCCTGACGCCGTCAGAAATGATCTGACAGAATTCTCATGTTAAGTTTCCGGAAAATTTCTGGAAAAACCTATACCTTACTTCCTGGAAATCCTGCAAAATATCATTATGACTCGATACAAGCATTTGATTCAAACAATTACTAATATGTATGTTAATTTAATATTGTTATGATTCATGTTCATTTGTTCTAATAAACCGATTTGGATTTCCCTTACACTTAACTTTTGCAAAATACCTTTATATGTAGTTAAGACGAAGTTAAAAACAAGATAAAGCATTTTCACAATTTAGTTTCGAACATGAATCAATAATAATAAAAATTAAACATACATACGGAAGCAAATAAAATCAAACAAACAAATAAATAAACACACAAAGCAAATAAAGCTTGGGTTGCCTCCCAAGAAGCGCTTGTTTTTGTTCGAGTTACGAGCCTGACTCTACCCTTATTAAACGGATAAAGGAGAGGTTTTTCCTACACTTAGGATTAAGTGCGGGTGATAGTAGCGATACACACCATCTTGGTGGAAGTATGCCGCGTGTAACACCCCAACCCGACAAGGGTAAAGATATCACATTTATGGCTTCATATCAGATCAAACAAAACATACATTCAATAGTAATACAAAGATTCTCAAAGGTTACAAATGAAATACTGAATACACAAGGATACAAGGGAAACAAAAGCTAATTACTAAGTCTGCAAAAGCAACTCCTTCTAATGGTCTCTACTTCAGAATAACTATCACAGTCTTCTAAGTCCAAAAGTCTCTTCACTCATACCCAAAACCCGTCGTCCTGCTTATTACCTGCCGCACACGAAAAGAAAACGTGCGGCTGAGCTTAAAAGGCTCAGTGAACAGATACATATACAAAGCAAAGAATAACGAAACAGAAATATAATATAGGCAATGGGAATGTCAGAAGGTATAAAAGAAACAAATGGAAAATAAGGGAAGAGTAGGATAGTCATCTACCACGAGCCCAGAAACTCAAAGTCATAATCTCAAAGTCATCATCTCAAAATCATAGTCTCACAATCAGAGGGGATACCTCTCAGGCAACCAGATAATATGAGGGGTGGCCTCATGTATCAAAAGGGGTGGAGTAGCTAGCTCCCAGAAATGTGAAAGGCGTGTAATGCACACAAGCACCAGTCACCTCAAAGTCATACTCAAAGTCATAGTTAAATCCACTAAACATACATGCCTAGGATTGCAATCCATACGCCCCCCAAACTCAAAGTCAATCTCAAAGTCATACTCAAAGTCATCATGGCCATATCATAATATAAAAGGGGACGGCGTGAGAAATCACTCCCCCACACAGGAGTCATGCCAGTGGTGCATCACAGGCACGGCCAGGTTACCTTCCTGGCTAGGAAACAGAAAGGTGGCTCGGGTATCAAACTAAGAGTCATATCTCAAGGTCATCTCAAAGTCACATATCAGAAGTGCATCTTAACGTCATATAAAAAGGTTCATACACAAGGAAATATAGAAATGGCCTGGGAAATCTTAGCTGCTTCATAGCTCATAATCATAATCAAGGTTCATCTCAAAAGTTCATTTTAAAACTTCCATCAAAGTCCATTTTAAACAATCCTTTATTTGTGCCTTTAATAAAACGATTCTTTAAAGTAATTCTCATAAATATTCTTTCAAAACGGTTTTTCATAAAAATTAGTCTTCCAAAATAGCCTTCATAAAAGTTAGTAACATTTATATAAAATGGTTTTGCCTCATTTATAAACACCCTTTTAAAATAGTCTTTCCTCAAAACATTTTCAAGATATAATTAGAAAAGGTTTTCATAGCATAGCTTCAGATCAGAATTCATATCAAATGGAACTCAACTGGGGCGGTTCAAGCAAAGGGAAATCATAGCAATCGAATCAGAAACTAATGGATTCAGAATACGAGAGAGATCATGAGAAACCTTAAAAGAAAGGTCAGAATATCTGTACCTTATACCGCACAACAGAAATATAAAGGTCGGAAGCAAAACTCCATCCTCAGCGAATCTACACGAATTCATGACTGTCTTATTAATAGCTTATTTAATTTCAGATTACTTATTTTAGTCGGTTTTCCCTTTTCAGTAACTTTCCGAATTAAGTGGGTTTCCGAATTAAGTAACTTGAGGGTTAATATATATAATTAGCCAACTTTTAGAGTCACAATGATAATTAAGTAAGGTTAAAGGCTTAATGTTATAATTATCATAGTTTAGGGTTTAAATGAGACAATTACCCAAGTTTAGGGTTCAAAGTGTAAGTTTGAGTTCTAATTGCTAATGCTAGTGAATTTGAACAATTTAAAAAAAGTTGAATTAGTTTAGGTCGACAATAGTTATTTGATTGCACAACAAGCATGCACACTGATCCACAACTCCCACGTACACCATACTTGTTTTAAGCTTCATAACTCGATTGATTCAAACAAATTGTTAGGGCAGTTAAGTTATATATATGGAGTCGACATCTAGGCTTCTTAGTTTCTACGTCTCGTTTTAGCCATACGACATCCATATGACAACATCTTAACACACACAAAGACCCCTTGACAGCCACATTCACACACCCATATAAAATCACACATTTGAACTATTAAATCACCCCATGTTTACCCTCCTATTCGACCAGCACCATAACCAATTTGACCCTTGTTACAGCCACATCCAACACACACTGAACTACCCAAAGTACTCTAGTATCGACCCACCATACATGCACACTCGACGCCAACCATACTGCCCAGAAACCCCATGTACACGCCCCATATACTCTCTATCTCGACCTGTTTAGCAGTCACAATTTTACACTCACACGCACATAAAATCATAACCTCACACACCCTTTTTACCGCCCAAATATACTGCCTATGGACCGTGGTTTTAGCGTGCTTATTTGACCCATTTTTTCCCAGCCCAAATCGACATATAATGACCCATCATTGCAGCCCTATTCCACATTCACACGACACACTACACACCCACATAAAATCATAAACTTCCGTATTTCATTCAACCACTAATGCAGCCCTTTTATTTACTTTAAGAGGTTCGAAAGCAAAAGGAAAAAAAAACCAGCAAGTTCTTCTCGTTACATCAAATTTAGGTCGAGTGGATAAGGTCCTAGTCATACGTGTAACATGGTTGAATAGCAAGACATAATATAGGTTAACGGTTAGGCTTTTAGTGTAACACAAGGTTTTATTCATGTGGTGTTTATCAAACTGTTAGTATTAATATACGAGAACAAATTAGGTCGAAAGAACATGTGAGTGCAATACCGATTACGTTTTTTTTATGTCATAAACAAATGTATATTATAGGTCGAGCAAGGACACAACAGTGAATACCTCTATATCGGATTCGGGACGGATCGAAAAGAGCAACGACTACAACCTACGAGCCAAGAACACCCTTCGAGCAACACCTGCACTATGATCAAAACCTCCTTGTTCATTATCCTTGTCGTGTGTTTCTGATAATTAAATGGATCGGATGTAATCTTTGTGGTGTGTGAACTTGTTTGAATGGAAAATGAGAGGTTGAGAGTATGAGTTATACGTGTGAATTTTGAGGCCAAAAAGGGAGGTTTAGTGTTTATCTCCCAAAATTGTAGGCGTGAATAATATAATGTGAGATGTGGTTGATTTATTTTAAATGGTTAGATGGGAACAAATCTTCAATTTATTTATACAATATTTGGTCTAATCCTCTTTAGCCCTTATCAAAATAAAACGTGTGTGTTGAAGAAAGCACAAGAAAGGTGATTGATGAAAACACAAGAAAGGACATGATATATCCTTAATTATGGCTATCACATAATAAAGGTGATTGGCAATAAAGAATTAAATACTGATTGGGTGGGAGGTGATTGAGCCAAATTTTAAGGGATGTGATTTAAATATGATTATCAACTTAGCCGAAATTTTATGTGGTTTAATATATATTGTCGCCTATAATATGGACTAGGTTTAGGGAACCTTTGTTTCGTGATTCTTAATTTATAATGTAAAGTTTTTATTTACCTAATTTATTAGGTAACTTAAAGTTTTAATTACTTTAGGTTAATTTCAAATAATGTTCATTTATATGATCTTATATATTCTTAAAATTTCAGAATTAGAGGGGTATTTTGGATATTTTACATGTTCAAAAATTTCGGGCTTTACAACTCTTCCCCTCTAAAAAAAATTTTCGTCCTCGAAAATTGAAGTCGCAAAGTTAAACGAAGTCGTAGCAAGTCGCAAAATATCATCACAAACATTCTTACGCTCGAGGAGGTTCTTCCGAAAAGATCTTCAGACCAACTAGTTTCTCATGACTCGAATCAAAATGAGGTGGGTTCAAAATTTCTCAGAAGGAGACAAAATAAGCTGATTTCTGATCGAAAGGTCCATGCAATATAAACTGGACGATAGGTGAATCTTTAGAAAGCTCATATAGAATACGAACACGAATTTCAAATCGAATTAATCGCATCATCCGTAGGAAGTTCTAAAAGGAGTTTCAGGACTTATAACTGAGGTCAGCAGAATTCAAATCGAGAGTTCAAACCCAATCAGATATCTAATGAACGAAAACAGGGTACACACACAGGTAGAATGAACCTAATGCCTCACTATTCACGGATTATCCAACGGAGTTCAAATTCTAAACTTCTTAGGTACTTCCCAAGATATCCTATGCCCACAACAAGTGCACGTCATATGATGTAAGTATTATCACGTTGGCCAGACGTCATAATACTGGCATCATATAAATATGCCCTCATGATGGTCATACTTTATCTCAAATCGTAATCAAAACCACCTATCTTAATCCACCTAGTACTTCTACAGTCTCATAGATCAACAAAATCAATTGCCACAGTCAAGAGAGAAACCAAAACTATTCGCAAGAGTCTCAAAATCCCAGATTGCCTAGCAGAAGTGAGGTACGCCGTCACGAGCATCACATCTTCCACAAATTACCAAAATCTCTCAAAACAAAGTCATCACCGAACATACGAAAAATAAATACGAACTGAAATGCTTCAAGGGAACTTAAATCATAAGAGGATCTTATTACTGTTTAACGAAATTTAAGAGGGTTAACGAAATGAAAGTTAGTCGCCAAGAACTTTGGCCTTCATAGAATCAATTCTTCCAATCATAAAAGGTCTGTTTCAAAATCCGTTCATTCAACACATCCAATCTCCTCAAGTCCGGTTAATCTGTTTTTGTCTGTCCATCAGTCGGAAAGTGAAATTAAGATCGGGAACTGGTGTTTGGTTCGTCGAGCCTCCTGCAGTTCTTCTTGAAATGTGATGGAGTAATGTGGATTTCTGGCACGATCTTTAATTCTCTTCATCATCCGGTCCGCTTCCGCTCTCAATTCATCTTAGTACAACCAAGATGAATAGGGAAGTGAGACTGCATGTCTTCATCAGCTCCAGGTTCGCCATCTTGACTAGAATTTCTTCTTCTGCATCGCCAACACTTCTGCCTTGTAAGGAATGTCTTCACTCTTCAGAGTAGTCTCCATTGTTGTCAACTCCAGGTCAGGCAAAGAACACCGTCCTCTTAACAAATATCTATCTCCCAGAGTGCACAAATGATCGTCAACTTTCTAAGAAGGTGCAAAGAAATGATTTCCATGCTCTTCCTCGTTTCTGAACATACTATTAAGTCATACAATGACCACTTGCCCAAGTACTCACGAGAAAACATTACTTATCAAATTCACAAAATCGTCAGAGCTTTAGTTAATACTATTAGCGTCACAAA
The DNA here is from genome assembly GCA_021014915.2 of Artemisia tridentata subsp. tridentata. Lineage (NCBI taxonomy): Eukaryota > Viridiplantae > Streptophyta > Magnoliopsida > Asterales > Asteraceae > Artemisia > Artemisia tridentata. The sequence goes on from CP139508.1 coordinate 509,896,685, forward strand.
CCGTCATAGCAGTCGTTTATGAATATGGGGGTCGATTCCAAGAATAAAATCAATTCATCAGAAAGGAAAACTTCGCGCTCTGAATTTTAAACAAAACACATAGTCGTTCCAGGGTGGAGGAATATTGGCTCCTAACAGTATTACGATTCAGCTTCCAGAAATCAATACCTATCTCCTGTCATCATTCCTCTTTATTGCGAACAAAACTGAATTACGCCAAGAGAATGCACTTAAGCAAACTTACTTTACACTCCGGTGGAAAACTTGGTGGTTCAATCAGAAATCGTGTTTCAGAAAATTCAGGGTGCCAAATAGCGTTCAATATAAGGTTCATGCTCAGACGACTCAAAGTGCCAAATAGCTTCCAAGATAAGGTTCATTCATTAGCGTACGAAATGGGTTCTAGGAAAACTTCATACCCGCTAAATTAACACAAGAGACTCCAGGGTAATAGTGATAGCAGAGGGTTTATCAATCGGTAATCGGGGTAGGGAGTTCAAAATTGTTGCAAACGTTAAAGGTGAGACATAGAAGGGAAATTGTCCATATTTGAATGCTCAATCAGCTGATTCCTTGTCAGAATAAAATTGAAGTTAACTATCCCAAGATAGACGGATCACAAATCAAATCTTTATCATTTAAAAATGAGAGGGAAAACATTCTTATACTCGTGGTTACACACCACAAGACTTCTCGTAGGAACAGAGATGGGTGAAACGAAATCAAATAGCGCCGGAAGATTTATAGGTACTTATCAAAAGCAAAAGACCAATAACAAAACATATCCAGTACGTCATCGCCATGGAGGTTCTCAGAATGCCCGAAGAGGTATTAAAATGATTAACGAAAGGATAAAAGATCAGAGTCAAAATCTGAAGATGAGTATCAAATTGTGTCAGGCAATTATTATGAAATTTTCAATGCCTTCAAGATTTAATCAGGTTCAACTCTTAGGTGGTGCAAAACATAAGCTTTCGCCTTCCAAAAGTGATATCAACAGGATCTAACCAAAAGCAAGGCACGAATCAGAGTGATGCGGAAGCAATGATACTTAAACAAATGCCTAATAGTCTACCCATTCCTTACCGGTCAAAACTTAGGTTCCTATGGGAAATCCTAGAGCAATTTTCCAAGGTTGACTTACGAGCGCCTACAGGGAAAGCTTAGTGGTCCTAACTTACACAGGCCAAGGGTAAATGTATTACGTATCGCAGCCTGTCAGCTCTGATACCATAAATTGTAACACCCCAACCCGACAAGGGTAAAGATATCACATTTATGGCTTCATATCAGATCAAACAAAACATACATTCAATAGTAATACAAAGATTCTCAAAGGTTACAAATGAAATACTGAATACACAAGGATACAAGGGAAACAAAAGCTAATTACTAAGTCTGCAAAAGCAACTCCTTCTAATGGTCTCTACTTCAGAATAACTATCACAGTCTTCTAAGTCCAAAAGTCTCTTCACTCATACCCAAAACCCGTCGTCCTGCTTATTACCTGCCGCACACGAAAAGAAAACGTGCGGCTGAGCTTAAAAGGCTCAGTGAACAGATACATATACAAAGCAAAGAATAACGAAACAGAAATATAATATAGGCAATGGGAATGTCAGAAGGTATAAAAGAAACAAATGGATAATAAGGGAAGAGTAGGATAGTCATCTACCACGAGCCCAGAAACTCAAAGTCATAATCTCAAAGTCATCATCTCAAAATCATAGTCTCACAATCAGAGGGGATACCTCTCAGGCAACCAGATAATATGAGGGGTGGCCTCATGTATCAAAAGGGGTGGAGTAGCTAGCTCCCAGAAATGTGAAAGGCGTGTAATGCACACAAGCACCAGTCACCTCAAAGTCATACTCAAAGTCATAGTTAAATCCACTAAACATACATGCCTAGGATTGCAATCCATACGCCCCCCAAACTCAAAGTCAATCTCAAAGTCATACTCAAAGTCATCATGGCCATATCATAATATAAAAGGGGACGGCGTGAGAAATCACTCCCCCACACAGGAGTCATGCCAGTGGTGCATCACAGGCACGGCCAGGTTACCTTCCTGGCTAGGAAACAGAAAGGTGGCTCGGGTATCAAACTAAGAGTCATATCTCAAGGTCATCTCAAAGTCACATATCAGAAGTGCATCTCAACGTCATATAAAAAGGTTCATACACAAGGAAATATAGAAATGGCCTGGGAAATCTTAGCTGCTTCATAACTCATAATCATAATCAAGGTTCATCTCAAAAGTTCATTTTAAAACTTCCATCAAAGTCCATTTTAAACAATCCTTTATTTGTGCCTTTAATAAAACGATTCTTTAAAGTAATTCTCATAAATATTCTTTCAAAACGGTTTTTCATAAAAATTAGTCTTCCAAAATAGCCTTCATAAAAGTTAGTAACATTTATATAAAATGGTTTTGCCTCATTTATAAACACCCTTTTAAAATAGTCTTTCCTCAAAACATTTTCAAGATATAATTAGAAAAGGTTTTCATAGCATAGCTTCAGATCAGAATTCATATCAAATGGAACTCAACTGGGGCGGTTCAAGCAAAGGGAAATCATAGCAATCGAATCAGAAACTAATGGATTCAGAATACGAGAGAGATCATGAGAAACCTTAAAAGAAGGTCAGAATATCTGTACCTTATACCGCACAACAGAAATATAAAGGTCGGAAGCAAAACTCCATCCTCAGCGAATCTACACGAATTCATGACTGTCTTATTAATAGCTTATTTAATTTCAGATTACTTATTTTAGTCGGTTTTCCCTTTTCAGTAACTTTCCGAATTAAGTGGGTTTCCGAATTAAGTAACTTGAGGGTTAATATATATAATTAGCCAACTTTTAGAGTCACAATGATAATTAAGTAAGGTTAAAGGCTTAATGTTATAATTATCATAGTTTAGGGTTTAAATGAGACAATTACCCAAGTTTAGGGTTCAAAGTGTAAGTTTGAGTTCTAATTGCTAATGCTAGTGAATTTGAACAATTTAAAAAAAAGTTGAATTAGTTTAGGTCGACAATAGTTATTTGATTGCACAACAAGCATGCACACTGATCCACAACTCCCACGTACACCATACTTGTTTTAAGCTTCATAACTCGATTGATTCAAACAAATGTTAGGGCAGTTAAGTTATATATATGGAGTCGACATCTAGGCTTCTTAGTTTCTACGTCTCGTTTTAGCCATACGACATCCATATGACAACATCTTAACACACACAAAGACCCCTTGACAGCCACATTCACACACCCATATAAAATCACACATTTGAACTATTAAATCACCCCATGTTTACCCTCCTATTCGACCAGCACCATAACCAATTTGACCCTTGTTACAGCCACATCCAACACACACTGAACTACCCAAAGTACTCTAGTCTCGACCCACCATACATGCACACTCGACGCCGACCATACTGCCCAGAAACCCCATGTACACGCCCCATATACTCTCTATCTCGAGCTGTTTAGCAGTCACAATTTTACACTCACACGCACATAAAATCATAACCTCACACACCCTTTTTACCGCCCAAATATACTGCCTATGGACCGTGGTTTTAGCGCTGCTTATTTGACCCGTTTTTTTCCCAGCCCAAATCGACATATAATGACCCATCATTGCAGCCCTATTCCACATTCACACGACACACTACACACCCACATAAAATCATAAACTTCCGTATTTCATTCAACCACTAATGCAGCCCTTTTATTTACTTTAAGAGGTTCGAAAGCAAAAGGAAAAAAAAACCAGCAAGTTCTTCTCGTTACATCAAATTTAGGTCGAGTGGATAAGGTCCTAGTCATACGTGTAACATGGTTGAATAGCAAGACATAATATAGGTTAACGGTTAGGCTTTTAGTGTAACACAAGGTTTTATTCATGTGGTGTTTATCAAACTGTTAGTATTAATATACGAGAACAAATTAGGTCGAAAGAACATGTGAGTGCAATACCGATTACGTTTTTTTTATGTCATAAACAAATGTATATTATAGGTCGAGCAAGGACACAACAGTGAATACCTCTATATCGGATTCGGGACGGATCGAAAAGAGCAACGACTACAACCTACGAGCCAAGAACACCCTTCGAGCAACACCTGCACTATGATCAAAACCTCCTTGTTCATTATCCTTGTCGTGTGTTTCTGATAATTAAATGGATCGGATGTAATCTTTGTGGTGTGTGAACTTGTTTGAATGGAAAATGAGAGGTTGAGAGTATGAGTTATACGTGTGAATTTTGAGGCCAAAAAGGGAGGTTTAGTGTTTATCTCCCAAAATTGTAGGCGTGAATAATATAATGTGAGATGTGGTTGATTTATTTTAAATGGTTAGATGGGAACAAATCTTCAATTTATTTATACAATATTTGGTCTAATCCTCTTTAGCCCTTATCAAAATAAAACGTGTGTGTTGAAGAAAGCACAAGAAAGGTGATTGATGAAAACACAAGAAAGGACATGATATATCCTTAATTATGGCTATCACATAATAAAGGTGATTGGCAATAAAGAATTAAATACTGATTGGGTGGGAGGTGATTGAGCCAAATTTTAAGGGATGTGATTTAAATATGATTATCAACTTAGCCGAAATTTTATGTGGTTTAATATATATTGTCGCCTATAATATGGACTAGGTTTAGGGAACCTTTGTTTCGTGATTCTTAATTTATAATGTAAAGTTTTTATTTACCTAATTTATTAGGTAACTTAAAGTTTTAATTACTTTAGGTTAATTTCAAATAATGTTCATTTATATGATCTTATATATTCTTAAAATTTCAGAATTAGAGGGGTATTTTGGATATTTTACATGTTCAAAAATTTCGGGCTTTACACCGCGTGAGGAAAGAGTGGTGGATGAATTATATACTCAAAGGGGTGTGCTCCTTTCATCATAACCTTACCTAGTTCACTTTGGTCAATGGGTGAATTAAAGTTTTCTCCTAAAAAGGGATCATCTTCTATCAACTTCGAGAGATTCCTAGTTGGGAATCCATCTTGACCTAATAAACCCAGTTTAAACCCATAATGTTTCTTGTGATCAATCATGAATGGGTGATGTAAGTATGTAAGGTCATGGTTCACTCCTATATTGGCTTCCTCTCTACAAGGCTTAGAGTCTACTACCTTTATCGTAAAACTACCCGAACTATATGGTTTGATGGGTGGATCGGGACCTATTTTAATTCCTAACTTTTCATCCAAGGATGGAAAATTGGGTAAGGGTCTCGGTTGAGGCTCCGGTTCATCAAAACTAGGAACTTCCATAGAACTAAAAGAAAGGTTGTGACTACAAGTATTCAAACCTATTTCTTCTAGTTGTGTTTAGTCCAAGGGCTCTACCTCTATTGGGGTTCCTATAGTCTCTTCTACTTTTTCCGGGTAAGTTACGGGCGGTGTGTTAACCTCAAATGATGGTAGGATTTGTGGGGTATTTAGTGGTCTTGCATTTCTAACCTCATTCTCCATAGTATCTAAATCACCTATATGTTCATCATGTGTTTTGGTAGGATCTAACCCAAACACATTCCTAAGTATCTCAAATCCTTCTCTAGCCATTTGAAATTCTAAGTCCGATTCATAGTAATATTCAACTTGATTACTATGTTCCAATTGCCTAAAGGATTCCTCATGCGTGTCATATGTTTTGGTGAAATCTATCCCACTCATGCAACTAGGTAGTTCAACACTAACCATCTCACAATCTTGGTCCAATTCAAGGTCCATGTTCTTAAAAACTAGGTCTTCTTGCTCATGGTACCTATAGTCGGATAAATCCTCCTCATTTGTTTCCTCAAGTTGTGATGTATATAAACCCATCAATTCATTCAACTTATGGTTCACGGTTAGGAAGCTTTCCTCAAATTTTTTCCAAAGGGTTTCACTAAAAGGAGTTGATCCTAACAATGATTGTTTAATAGAAGCCGCACATGCACATAATTCATCAAACCTATCAAACTTTACACCCATCTCCTCTTGTATATATCTAAGATCACTTAAAAATTCATTGGAACAACAGGAAGCAAATCTATCCGTGTAAAATAATTGTTCCTCTATTGTTAATGATCTAAATGGAATTTCATCCGCCATGGTGACAAATGAAAATGGTTTTACAAACAAAGGGCACAAAGAAAAAGATAGACTAAATAAATCCTAGAAAAATAAAATAAAAATCCCACTAGAAAGGAATCTAGTGAGTAGACCTAATAAAATAAAAATCTCAACCTAAACAATAACTATTCCCCGGCAGCGGCGCCAAAAACTTGATGCGTGGTTTTGCGACCTTACAACAGGTTTTACCTCTCGAGGGATCTCAAGAGGCTTGCAATCCCCACCAGGCAGTGTACCTGACCGATGTAGTATAGTGTAGTGGCAAGTACCGGGGGATTGATCGTTCTCTAGGGGAATAGTGTCGTTAGGATTGAAAAACTACTCTAATAGGTCTAAGGGTGAGGGAAGATTCTTTTTGTATTTTTTTTATATTTTTATAAAAGCAAGTAAAATCTCGGGTTTGAAGGAGTGGGCGAAATTAGTTGTTAGTCAACTAACTCAAATAACTACAATTGCAAATAAAATAAAATGACTGAAAATAAAAAGGTTGTGGAACTAATATGGAGAGAAATGTGTTTACTTAGATTTCCTTACTCCCTAACTATCTTTTACTGGTTGATTAGTGTGTATTAATTGCGTGGATGACGGGTGTATTCCTTAATACCAATCGTGGGGTGGAGTACGTACTTCCCCAACTCTATAAGCTCCTACTTCACTCCTATGTCGAGCCGGCTAAGAAGCTCCTAACATGGGATCACTAGAATTCGCTCATTCATTAAATACAACCATAATAACCTTAGTACGCATTGGTTCATGTTTCTTAAGACGTTCAAGCAAGTTACCGTATAGGAGGTTAGCCAGTTTTCTTAAGCCTAATATCGATAAACAATCATCCAATACAATTAATAACACACCAACAACTAATAATCAATAGTTAGGTTTCATTAGATCTAAGCAAACACAAGATAAATCTAGCCTAGCATGTTAAATAAAAGACAAGAACAAGATATAATTAAACAACACATAGACATATTGAATGATTAATTGATTACTTATCTTCAATTGAACATGGGAGATCCAAGGGTATAAAACCCTTAAAAATGGCAGAAAAATCGTCTTAGGGTTTCTCCTCACAAAGTTGCACACTAATGACTAAAAATTATGAGAATATATATAGAAAATCCGATCTGACGGCGTCACGTTATAGATCTGACGCCGTCACCTCGCCGCGGTTAGGGTTTCTTGATGGCCTTCTTGACGCCGTCCCCCTTTAATCCTCAAAAATCCTCTCTGGCGCGTCAAGGGTTGACGGCCTTCTTGACGCCGTCCCCTTTTAATCTTCCAAAATCCTCTCTGGCGCGTCAAGGGTTGACGGCGTCACACTGGGGCTTGACGCCGTCACAGGTACTTTTCCAGCAGATTTTTGAGACTTTGTCGTTTTCTTCACTTTTATGCTCCAAAAACGTCCAAAAATGCTTCCTTTTCCAGATTTCTTCTCCAAAGTACCTAAAATGACAAAAGGAACGATTTAGGGCAATATTTGATCAAATAAATACGATTTAGGGCTTAAATGACCCTCTAAAAGCGGTACACTTTTCGCTTCATCAAATCCCAAGTGTTTGTTCCGCAAAACACTTGGGTAATAGATTCTTTGATTCATTTCTAATAAGAATTTAAACGTTGAAAATACTCTGTGTTTTTATATTTACGTTTCATTAACTGTTATAATTAATCAATACATTCTATTAGTCATAAACACAAATAGATTAACTTTATAGTTAAATCTAAGCGTGTTAAGGGGACAACAAGTGGTATCAGAGCCTCTGTTTTATAAAATCTTTCAAAATTAACCAAGAGTGCTCAAGGTTTTTAAAATCAAGATACTACTATGACTGATGCAAATGTGCCCCAACTACTCGATAAAAAGGGTGAAAGCTTTTCAGCTGTTGCCCCACGACTTGAAGCTGGTAAATTTAGAAACTGGAAAAAGTGAATGCTTTGCTACTTGACTGGTATGGAACCATACTACATCTCTTGTGTCAAAGATGGTCCCTATGTCCCAAAGACTGCTGAAGGGCTAAACAAGCCTGAGGCTCAATGGACCATTGATGAGAGGAGGGTGGTCAATCAAGACCAACGCCTGAAAAGCATCATTATATCATGTCTTCCAGAAGATATAATGGAATTAGTCATCAACTGTTCAACAGCCAAGCAAACTTGGGATGACTTGGTCAATAGCTTTGAGGGTCCCTCAGATACCCAGGAAAACAGGGTCATGGACCTGAAACTTGAGTATAATACTTTTAGGGCAAAAGACTCTGAAATTCTCTCACAGACTTATACTAGATACAAGACTTTGATAAACGAACTATCAAATGATGGTGTAGTGTTGTCTAAGCATGAGACAAATGTTGGCTTTGTCAACAGTCTCCCTGAGAAGTGGCTAAACTTCTCACAAGGCCTGAGGAATACTAATCACATTCAGACTCTTGAGCTCCCTGAGATCTATGGGAAGTTTGTCTATGAAGACAACTTAATCTCTAGGAGATACCCTGACTCAAAAGCTCTTGAGTCCAAAAAGGCCTTGACCTCCACACCCATATCAACTGCCTTTTATACTAATGGTGTTGTGCAGGATTTCCAAGAGGATTCTGAGGTTGAAATTGATGAAAGGACTAGTGATGAGTACCTAAAAGATTAAAACTTGGAATTCCAAGAGAGGGCACTCCTTGCTAGTTCAAAACGTTTCATCAAAGGAAATCAGTCCAACTTTTCAAAAGGAAAAGCAAATGAAACCACTAAATGTTTTAATTATGGTAAAAAGGGTCATTTTGCTAGAGACAGTTATTCTAAAACCATCTCAGAACCCTCTTACAAATTGTTAGGATTCGACACACGGTTAAGGTGGTTAAACCTTTTGTTCTTTGTGTGTATGATATATTGAGTTAATATGATTAAGAATGCGGAATCTACTTAATCACACTTAGAAGGTTATTTGTATTATGGAAATGGAACGGTTGTGATTGTTATATGACAATGAACAATGAAAGATTAACACCAAACGATTCAATATTATTAATGATAATAATACGAGTGATCTTGAGATATCACTAGGGTTACAACCTTGAATCTTAAGTTTTTTTATGTTCTTGATATTGTTGTGTTCTAGTTCTAACAGTTATGAAAGTTCTAAGTGTTTTTACAATATCAACAAACTTATCGACACATAATATCGAGACTAAGATCTTCTTTTATAGTACAAGAAGATCTTTACAATATTGCTTAAAGTCTAGTCGAACTACTTGCTAACTTATCTTGAGTGTGTCAGTACATAAGATACAACATGTATCTGTGTACACAACTTGTTAACTAAGCACATGGGGTAAGATATTATCTACCGTATATTGTTGACCAAAATACATAATATCTTTTTCATACTTATCCATCTAGCAGCAGCAATGAGCATTAGCAGCATCAATGAGTTAACGCTAGCAGCAGGAATGAGATAATGCTAGCAGCAGGAACAGATGCACTAGCAGCAGCATCAACCAGCAGCATTATCATCAGTAGAAACAATACACTACCAACAGGAATGAAATGTGCTACCAGCAGGAACACACTTGTAGTATTTCCCGATTCTTGAACTTCAGAATATTTAATTCCCAACAATCCTCCCCTAAACATGTGAATCCATTTCAACATGTTTTTCTGAATTAAATGAGGACTTGTGAAGATCTTTCAAACACTTCATAGTCAGACCCTTGATCTGAACTTTCTTCTATTCTGAACTCATCTGCTTTCTTTTGACTTTAACAATATCAACACACATCCTAAAGATGGTGCAATTTCCTTGGATGGAGGAATTATAAGAGGCAATGGTGTTGTGTATCTTGGATGCTTTTTTCAACAAGTGAAATCATCTATCAGCATGTCTTTGCAAGTGATGAACAAACGTGGTAAACTGAAATTGAAACTTTTCTTCGTTTGACCTAGATAGAACTTTCTCCTTTGGAATGCTTCATCCCTTCTGAATATATAAAATACTCCAGAATAAGCTCTATTCTTGTCATTTTCAACCTCCATGTCATCAACTTGTATGCTCTTGTCTTTTCCTCCCTTTCATTGGTTAATCTTCCTTTCTTGGGCCTTTATTTCCTCCCCTGAGATGTTTCCTCCCCTGAAGCAAATAAATTTTTTATCCTCCCCTTGTTTGGAAGATCTCTCACCATCATCCCATCATTATCTGATCTACCAATGTGAACTTGTTTTCAGACAATGTTGTACATGAAGCCATCAATTCCTTAAGAGTTTAAGTTGCTGCCCTCATCACTTCTAGGTGTGTTAACTCCTATGAGAGGTGAATCAGTGGACATTTGACTCATGGTCCATCAATGGATGGTTTTTGTGAATCTTTTGAAAATCCTTTTAAGAAACTTTTGCCTTAGCAGTATGTATATGATTTTATTATGAAAAACCATACTGCTTTCAACCATTTTGAAGGGATTAAGTGTATAACAGACACTTAATCAAAATTTTGGTTTAAAGCAACCTCTGGTTGTGTGAGAACCAATATTTTCAGTTATAAATAACTGCCTGTGTGCAGATAAACTCATTCAAAGAGTTTTCCTGACAGGGTTTCTAGCTCATAGTAATTGTTACTTCTAACACAAGTTTTAGATTCACTTTTACTAGCTGTTATTTCTATCAGATGTCCTTAGACTTGCTCATTATACTTTGAAAGTATAAAATGATAGAAAGTGAGTTGCATCAGTTACTATCTGATCAACTAAGTCATCAATTCAATGTGAAATTTCATACTTAGGTTTCAAGAAAGAAGTTTTAAGGAATTTTAAATTCCCAAACTCAGTCCATCATAAACCTAATATGTAGCAACTAATATAATCATTTCTGCTGCCTCCATTTCACTTGAAACATCCTTTTGTGTTCACATGGTCATACCTGAAATTGTTAGACTAAAACCAAAAGAACAATGTACAAAGTACTTGTCTTGTATTAGAATAATCATAGGACTAACTGTATGAATAACACAAATTAAATTTGTACTAGCAGCACAAACTTTTGTAATAGCAGTAGAAACTTTTAAAGCTAGCAGCACAAACAAAAATTTATTTACAAAAACACAAAGTTTAAAAAATCATTGAGGATTAAGCATTCCAATACTTGCTACCAAGTACTGAAACCTTCCAACATCAAAAGCTTTGGTTAGCAGATCTGAAAAATTAAATTCTGAAGCAATTTTAAGTACTTGAATTAATCTGTTCTCATTGCAGTCTCTTATAAAGTGATGTCTAATTTCAATGTGTTTTGTTTTAGAATGTTGCACTGGATTTTTAATAATACAAATTGTACTACTATTATCAATATGAATAACAGTGTTTAAGAAATTATACCCATAGTCAAGGAGTTGGTTTTGAAGCCATAGAACCTGACCACAGCAACTTGCAGCAGCTATATATTCAGCTTCAGTTGTTGAATTTGCCACACTTGTTTGCTTCTTACACTGCCATGAGACAAGTCTACACCCAAGGAATTGACATCCTCCAGTTGTTGACTTTCTGTCCAAGCTAGCACCAGCATAATCACTATCCGAAAATGCTACCAAGTCAAAAGGTGATTCCTTTGAATACCATAGACCCAACCTTGGTTGACCCTTAAGATATCTAAAAATCCTCTTGATTGCAGTTAAATGAGAAACCTTTGGAGTTACTTGAAATCTTGCACAGGCACAAACAGGAAACATGATGTCAGGTCTTGATGATGTGAGATACATCAAAGATCCTATCATAGATCTGTATGTGTGTACATCCACATTTTCTCCATCTAAGTCTTTTAGAAGAGGCTTCTCAGAGTCCATTGGTGTGCTTGCCATTTTTGAATCAGCAAATTGAAATTTTCTAAGTATCTATGCAACATATTTGTCCTGAGAGATAAAGATTCCTTCATTTGATTGCTTAACTTGCAGACCCAAAAAGAATGTAAGTTCTCCCATAGAACTCATCTGAAACTTATCATGCATAAGCTTCTCAAACTCTAAACACATCTCCTTCCTAGTAGATCCAAAGATAATGTCATCCACATATACCTGCACTAACAGAAGATCCTTCTTGTGCTGTTTGATGAAAAGTGTCTGATCAATCTTTCCTCTTTGAAATCCATTTTCTAATAAGTAGGAATCTAGTGTTGCATACCAAGCTCTTGGTGCCTGATGAAGGCCATAGAGAGCTTTAACTACTCTGTACACTTTGTCTGGATGTTGTGGGTCAATAAAGCCTGGAGGTTTTGAAACATACACCTCTTCTTCAATTGTTCCATATAAAAATGCACTCTTGACATCCATTTGGTAGACTGTGAAGCCTAAAAATGAAGCATAGGCTAGAAACAGCCTAATTGCCTCAATCCTTGCTACTGGAGCATAAACCTCATCATAGTCTATCCCTTCTTCTTGTGTGTACCCTTGGGCTACTAATCTAGCCTTATTCCTAATCACTATGCCCCTTTCATCCCTTTTATTCTTGAAAACCCATCTAGTGCCAATTACCTTTGCATTCTTAGGTAAATCAACTAGCACCCATACCTTCTGAATCTTGAACTGAAGAAGCTCCTCTTGCATAGCTTCTACCCAGCTTGAATCATCTAAGGCTTTCAGAATGGTCTTTGGTTCAGCTTGTGAGAGAAAACATACAAACAAGCAAGAGTTTGAAAACTCATGCTGCTTTGAAGCATAAAGGGCATCAAGAAGCCCTTGATGGTCTGAAGACATCAATTGTTGTCTTGTCTTTACACCAGATTGTACATCTCCAATCACATTATCTAGGGAGTGGACTTTGTGAATTCTTGTTTGTGGAGTAGAAGGAACTTGATAATTTGATGGAAGATTGTTGAAATCCACCTCATTATCTGAGAATTCTGCTTCTTTTGTTTCTGAAGGGCCAGCAGCAGAATCAGTTGGCCTAGCAGCAGGAACAGTAAGCCTAACAGCAGAATCACCAGCAGAAACAATTTGTTGTTCCTGAGTTCCATCTTCTTTCCTTTCATCTTTAACACCTTCTTTAGCTTTGCCAGAAGAAGATTCATCAGTTGTTGAAGTTGATTCCACAATTGTACTTGACCATATTGGCATCCAAATATGATCTTGGTTTGTCTCCTTTTCTAACCTTGCCTCATCTGTTGCTTGTGAACCTGAAAAATCATTAGTTTCTGCAACAACAGGCTCATAATTCATTGATTTGGTTAGAGATTCAAGATCAAATAGCCATTTTGGTCCTTGACCTTCTACATTGGATTTATCCTCTAAAAACTCCACATGTAGGTTTTCTTCTACAATCATAGTTCTTTGGTTGTATACTCTAAATGCTTTACTATTAAGAGAATATCCAACAAAGAATCCTTCATCTACTTTACCATCGAATTTTCCTAAATGGTCTAAGGTATTGAGAATTGTCACATGACATCCAAAAGGTCTAAGAAATCCTATTGCAGGAGTTCTACCTCTAAAAAGTTCATATGATGTCTTATTGTGAGGCTGAATAACTAAAACTCTATTTTGAACATAGCAAGCAGTGTTGACTGCTTCAGCCCAAAAAGTTATAGGTAGCTTAGAATCAGCTAACATAGTTCTAGCAGCTTCAATTAGTGTTCTATTCTTTCTTTCAACTACTCCATTCTGTTGTGGAGTTCTAGCAACACTAAATTCTCTCCTAATACCTTTTTGTTTGCAGAAATCATCCATAACTCTATTCTTAAACTCAGTCCCATTATCACATCTAATGACTTTCACTTTCTTGTCTACTTGGTTTTCTATCTGTGTAACGAATGTCTTAAGGATGCTTGTAGTCTCATCCTTAGTAGATAGAAAGAAAACCCATGTAAATCTAGTATAGTCATCAATTATAACAAGACAATATCTCTTATGCATTATACTACTTACTGAAACAGGTCCAAATAAGTCCATATGCAGCATAAACAATGATTGATTGATAGAGTTAAAAATCTTGAGCTTTGATACGCGTGATGTGTCGTTGCGGTTTAGCAGTATTAATGCCTACTCAAGTTTTAAATTTATATTTAGCCGACTTATCAATAACACACACACTTAACGAGCAGTGTACCCGGTCAGTATGAATATAATGGTAAGTAGAGTGTCGATCACTAAGAGTGGAACGTATTATCTAGTTATTCTAATCAGTATTTTAATATCCTGAGTTAGCTATACAACCTAATCTAACGCAAGGGGGGGGTTTCAGCCAGAGAGACTGGCACGGTTTGGTTATGATTAAATAGTAAACTAAACTAATGAGCACGAATCAGCGATTAGCACACACGTACACAGATAGATACTTGAGACAATAAGAAGACCTGTCCTGATAATTAAGTAGCTTGTCACTTGTTTTATTGCTAGTTTTATATGAAGTGTATATAATTAACCCTTTCTCGTTGGCTCTAATCTTATCGGCGAGTAAACCCTTAATGATCACTTATGTCTATCCCACTATCCTAGAAACGATAGAATAAATAGGCGAGGAAGGGGCATGGCGACCCAAGCAATGCTCAGCTAGACACAGAGGTTATCAATGCACTAATAAAAGTCACCAAAGACATCAACATATAAACTTTAATTAATGGGAAAGCAAGTTTAAGGGGTGATCATGATATTCCGTAGTCACATGACATCAGCCCATCAATCCTGATGAATTAAAGGGTACTAATACAATAAAACAAAACTACTTAATGAATTGAATACATGCAGGACCTTCTTACAGCTCTTGTATCTTCGTTCAGGGTGTGTCTTGTGCTGCTAATACGTCTGAATTCGTCTCTGGTTTGGTACTCGTACGTATGGTATCTTGCACTGTCCAACCTAAGCTCTCGAAATTCGTCTGGCCTTGGGGTATTTATAGTTTCTGTCTGAGGGTTAGATGCGGCGCATAGGATAAGTAGATGCGGCGTATTGACTTAACTTCGCGTGGGGTCCAAGATTAATATATTCAGGAATATTCGTACACCACCTTAAGATGCGGCGTAACTCCATTTCTCTATGCGGCGCATGTCCTTTGCTGTCTTGGATTGTAACTTGTGAAATCTTGATAGTGATACGCCGTATGTAAAAAGTATGTTGCGGCGTATCTGGAGCAGAATGATCTTGATCTTGTACATTTCAGTAGACTCTTAACATCTTGCTTGTTTTGCTCCATAATTAGTCCAAAATCGCCAAGTTTCACATAATACTTGTTTTTACCTGAGAATTACAAAAGTAAACATTAACGTATCAATTCTCATATATAATATAATAAAACAAGTAAAATAAATAGGATAAATGATGATAATAAAATGTACTTATTTGAGATCATCAAATATCCCCCCACTTGAACTTTGCTTGTCCCCAAGTAAACCTTAGAATAAATCTTATGAAAATGTATCCTAAAAGATATTAGGATTTATTTTTATATTTAAGCATGTATTCGTTTTGTCATAATTGCACAACCAAACACTTAACGAATTAGAAATAAAATAAAATATTTTGATAAAAGAAAATCTAATCGTTTAACTGTCCAGTCGTGACGAATATTCTATCATAAGCTTGGCAAGTATACGCATCTCCCCCACTAAAGCCAAGGAATAACAAGTCTAAAGCGGTAAAAATGGTTTATTGGTTAAGTGTTAATCATTCTTCTTAATCTCTATCGATCTCACATTCCAGAAAAGGCGACAAAATCACAAATACATGATCGAATCCACGACCACGATACTTGCAATTGCTCAAATCCTTAACTCAAATGGGCTAAAGATAGGACCAAGTAATCTTTACCAATAATATTATATCAAAAAGGGCGACAAAATCATAAATACATAGCCGAATCCACGACTACGATACTTAAGATTGCTCAAATCCCTAATCTCAATAAATCAAAGGTTTGGATAAAGAATGATGTAGGGTATGGATAATATTTGGGATACAAATTGGTGTAAAATAAAAAATAAACAAAACAGATAAATTAAAATCCTAAGTGTGGTTAATAACTTTCC
This sequence comes from Artemisia tridentata subsp. tridentata, assembly GCA_021014915.2. Lineage (NCBI taxonomy): Eukaryota > Viridiplantae > Streptophyta > Magnoliopsida > Asterales > Asteraceae > Artemisia > Artemisia tridentata. Next base: position 509,912,826 of record CP139508.1, read on the forward strand.
CAACGATCCCATGAATAAGACTCGTATCATTGAATAACTCATGCTTTAACACTTGAAACACACGCTTTAGGTAGACACGAATTATACTCAACAATATCTTAATCAAAGAATAACCTTAGTTGGCGTTCCCATAACGGCCAACTCCCATTCAATCCATAAATATAATATACAACAAATAGTGGTGATATCTCCCACTTAATACAAAACTTTACATAAGTTGGTTAAAACAAACTTCCAACTTTCTTTCTTTTCTTTTTTTATTATTATTTTTTTTTTGGTTTTTTTGTTTTTTTTTGTTTTTTTTTGTTTTTTTTTTTTTGACATCAACATATATGTGTAAAACTTCGCAACTTTTCTATCACTATTTTTCCGGATAATTTTTCCATACTCTTCATACTTTCAGAAAATAACTGTAATAGTGAAAGTAGTAAACACACGAAAAATAAACTCAAAGTTATACAATATTTACTTTCATACCAATTGCATTGTGCAATTTCCCGACCTAACCAAAGATAATGAATTACACACGCGAACACAGGTAATGTAAGGAAACACACTTTTCCTAAAGCAATTAACCACGGATTTTAATCTACAGGGTAGGCTAAGGTGTAAGGGTGTATCGAAACATTATAACAAAGGTGTAAGAAACGAAAGGAATGGCTTTGAGTGTTTTTCTAGGGGTATCTTACTCTACAAGTGAGAGTAACAAAGGGTTTATACGAGGGTTAACTAACCAGTGTAGTTAGTTAATATCACATAACATATAAAGGCTATTTGGGTGTAATCCTAGAAATTTACCAATTTAGACAAGTCATTCCAATTATATAGATAATAATACTCATTATGGTGGTCTCGAATAGTATACAAGCCAAGTTCTAAAGTTTACAAGTCACCGGCACACTCATAGATTTGTGAATTTTGATAAGTTCACAATTTTTGGAAATAATGTTATGTGTGCAGCTATGTAATTTAGACTTTAAACAAAAACATGCTAAAAATTTTAAATTTTGATATATTAAGCGCATTTTAAGCATATTTTGCAAAAGTTTAGGACAAGTAAGTGTTCTAATTCTCCAATCCCCCCACTTAAGTTAAACAACGTCCTCGTTGTTTGTATCAAAGATTAAAAACTGGAAAATAAAAGAATTAGAACAGAAAAACTCCCCTGAGATTTGCTCGGTATGATCCTCCATTATTCGTATAAGAGCAAAAATCAACTTTCTTGTGGATTAGAACGTTTAAGCTTCAAAAATGATGTATCCACAAAAATTGCAGGAATCTATAATACCATTTAGACTTTAACACACCTGAGTTAAGAAGGTTCAAACTTGCATAATACATTAGTAGTTAGTAAAAAATAAAACTAAAAAATTAAAATTGTAAATCATCAGGTCAGTCTATACGCCGTATCTTATGGAAGAAGATACGCCGTATCGAGCCTGGAATAAATACGAAATAAAATAAAATAAAGGATAGGATGCGTTGCATCTGTTTTACTAGATGCGGCGCATGTATTTACCAAACAGATTGTTAACAGTCTGTTGTAAAAATGGGCTCGTTCCCCGGTTTACCTCTCGGGTTCTCTCGTTCACTCGTGCTGAACTTAATGCCAGTCTTCATCAAATATAACAAGAAACATAAACTGGAACATTAGATAAATACATGATAATATAATTCAATACAATCCCAAAAATGATAAATATAATGTATGAGGAATAATGTCTATAAAATCGAGCACATGAGATCATGGGTCTGTGGGGTCGTCTCCTGCAGGTGAGCGGGTCCCGGAGGTGCTGGCATCGTCGGTCCTGGGTCGGACTCTGCGTGTGGGGAGCCGGGAGTATGTGATCATCCCTCTAACGAAAGTACCATCAGGGCGAGTATGGCTCGTGCCCTGACCCTCCAAAATCTGGCTCACACTCCCGACCAGCCAACCTAAATCCCTCCTGACTATAGTGAGGTCAGCCCTCATACCATCAACGACGCCTCTCAAAGCTCTAACCTCCCCCTCAACTAGCTCAACTCTCTGCCCCACTGTACGTGTAACCCCATAGCCAAAATAAACTGCCTCATCGACATCTGTCTATGCACACCACCCAACCTGAAAACAAGAGTATCAGCTGTATCAATCTCCAAATCCGTCTCCCTGTAATGAACTGTGCTAAAGAACTCCAGCATGAGCTCCCTAATCAGAGGCTCGTCAATCCTGAACAACCTATCCCATGCATGTGACCTAAACACAACCTCGTCATCATCATCCCTCACAACCATCTCCAGCCTATCATGAAGACCACCAGCTGCGTTCCCCCCGTCAATCAGTCCAACACCCGCAAAGTCCAAAACCGGAACCTAAGGATTTTCCTAAAGAAAATCGCTCTAAGTCTCCGTACATAATCAGCCTCAGTGTCCGGGGTAAGTCCCATGGTCTCGAAACGGAGCCACGTATGTCTGTGTCCAACGGCTGGTAATTCCATCTGAAATAAATTTAAAGGTTAGAAAACAGTTCTGCAATAAGGTTGATACGGCGCAACTGATAAATCAGCGCGGCGTATCTAGGCTGTATCAAAGAGATGCGTAGCATGCATTGGAATACGGCGTAATGCGGATGCGTCGTATCTAGGTTAAGTAATACGGCGTAACAATGAAGTATTTAAATTGGAAATAGGTCGTTACGCCGCATCAATTAACCAAGATGCGCCGCATCTAGCAATATATCAGTGTAAAATAAAGGGTTCAGGCATGTTTTCCAAGAATCCGGACCCGTGACGTAAACTCCCACTTAACATCACGGTTCCATTTTACCCATATATTAAATCTAAGAGTTCCTATAACCACAATATTTCATTTTCCCTCCAAAGCTCAAAAACAAATTTCCCGAACCCTAATTTTTGTTTAAATCAATTCTGTACCAAATTCAATGATTAGTCCAAAAATTAACATGGGGGAAATTATCTAGTCCTAGTTCTAATCAAATCCCCTAAACTTCTAAGCCCTAATCGAACTATATCATAACCCCTAATTTTTAGATTTAAACAAAATCAAATAGAATAATTACCTTATATTGCGATTAGGATTCGGTCTAGAGTTCGGATTAGAAGTTTGATTCGAGAAAAGAACTCAAATTAGAGGGTTTAATTTCGTCAAGAAGTGTGCGTTTTTACTGTGTGAATATTGGGGTAAAAAGTGGAAATCCGGCGCATCTCTTTCGTATTTATAGGGTAAATACGATGCGCCGTATCGCATAATTGTATGCGCCGTATCTTATCTAAATTCGTTGACTGGTCAATAAATGTTAATTAGTCAGAGATACGGCGCTTAGAATACTAAGATCCGCCGTATTACTGTGCTAGTGAACGAAATTTAAATAAGGAACTTACCTTGGCCTCCGCAACACATTTCCTTACACATCAAATTGGGGTAAAACGGTATACCATATGATATATATAAATTCAAGATAAGAGCAATAAGCATAACCGTTTTATTAATGATTATAATCTTTATTGTTTAGTGGATAATTATTTACTCCAAGGTTAGGAGCAAATATCGTTTTAAGCTTACAAAATTGAGATTATATTCGGGAGAGGTTTCGTAGAGAACTCTCTATAAGGCTAGGTAAATTATTGTAGAGGATACCTGGAATTCTATTTCAAGAATTTTAAGATACTTAATGTTACCAGTACTGAATTCTCCTCCACTCTTGTCGTCTTATTACAGCCTTTCAATCATCTAAGGTTTGATTACTCCAGCTAGCGTCTCTTGGTTAGGTTCAGAATGTAATCTTCCATAGTGATGCTTAAGCCATCATTTATCCTGATAGTAAACCAACTTGTGCACGAGAGTAGTGGAACGATCAAAGTGAATATTAAAAATCGACTATATTTATTAAATTTAAATGCGTCGTATTAACAAAAGTTAATGCGCCGTATTTTCGTTACGCTTCAAAATACAAGATTTTTTATCTAGAAGATGCGCCGTATCGATTGAAATCGATGCGTCGTATCTGTTTAATAATTCGAAAACTGTTTTTAATTTAAATTGAAAATACGCCGTATCTGTTAAAACAGATGCGTCGTATGGCGTTAGGGTTTAGAAAAATTTCTTATTAAAAACAGAATACGCCGTATCTTGGGGAAAGATGCGTCGTACTCGAATTTATTAAACGCATTGTATTTATTAAAAATTAAACGCAATACGCCGTATCTGTGAAAACAGATGCGCCGTATCATTTGTATCAGCTCAGTACAACGATAGCAGAATGAAGAAAAATAAAATCAAAACTAAAAACAAACAAAAAGAAACAAAAATTAAAGAAAATAAAAACACACAAAAACAGAAAATATGCAAATAATACAACGAATGCAATTTATCTAATATATAACAGGGTTAGTGGTTAGAATCTAAAAATAAACTAAAAATAAAAACCTAATTAAAATACTAAATCAAATTAACAGATAATAACAATTCACTACCCGGCAGCGGCGCCAAAAACTTGATGCGCGTGATGTGTCGTTGCGGTTTAGCAGTATTAATGCCTACTCAAGTTTTAAATTTATAGTTAGTCGACTTATCAATAACACACACACTTAACGAGCAGTGTACCCGGTCAGTATGAATATAATGGTAAGTAGAGTGTCGATCACTAAGAGTGGAATGTATTATCTAGTTATTCTAATCAGTATTTTAATATCCTGAGTTAGCTATACAACCTAATCTAACGCAAGGGGGGTTTCAGCCTGAGAGACTGGCACGGTTTGGTTATGATTAAATAGTAAACTAAACTAATGAGCACGAATCAGCGATTAGCACACACGTACACAGATAGATACTTGAGACAATAAGAAGACATGTCCTGATAATTAAGTAGCTTGTCACTTGTTTTATTGCTAGTTTTATATGAAGTGTATATAATTAACCCTTTCTCGTTGGCTCTAATCTTATCGGCGAGTAAACCCTTAATGATCACTTATGTCTATCCCACTATCCTAGAAACGATAGAATAAATAGGCGAGGAAGGGGCATGGCGACCCAAGCAATGCTCAGCTAGACACAGAGGTTATCAATGCACTAATAAAAGTCACCAAAGACATCAACATATAAACTTTAATTAATGGGAAAGCAATTTTAAGGGGTGATCATGATATTCCGTAGTCACATGACATCAGCCCATCAATCTTGATGAATTAAAGTGTACTAATACAATAAAACAAAACTACTTAATGAATTGAATACATGCAGGACCTTCTTACAGCTCTTGTATCTTCGTTCAGGGTGTGTCTTGTGCTGCTAATACGTCTGAATTCGTCTCTGGTTTGGTACTCGTACGTATGGTATCTTGCACTGTCCAACCTAAGCTCTCGAAATTCGTCTGGCCTTGGGGTATTTATAGTTTTTGTATGAGGGTTAGATGCGGCGCATAGGATAAGTAGATGCGGCGCATTGACTTAACTTCGCGTGGGGTCCAAGATTAATATATTCAGGAATATTCGTACACCGCCTTAAGATGCGGCGTAACTCCATTTCTCTATGCGGCGCATGTCCTTTGCTGTCTTGGATTGTAACTTGTGAAATCTTGATAGTGATACGCCGTATGTAAGAAGTATGTTGCGGCGTATCTGGAGCAGAATGATCTTGATCTTGTACATTTCAGTAGAATCTTAACATCTTGCTTGTTTTGCTCCATAATTAGTCCAAAATCGCCAAGTTTCACATAATACTTGTTTTTACCTGAGAATTACAAAAGTAAACATTAACGTATCAATTCTCATATATAATATAATAAAACAAGTCAAATAAATAGGATAAATGATGATAATAAAATGTACTTATTTGAGTTCATCAAATATCCCCCCACTTGAACTTTACTTGTCCCCAAGTAAACCTTAGAATAAATCTTATGAAAATGTATTCTAAAAGATATTAGGATTTATTTTTATATTTAAGCATGTATTCGTTTTGTCATAATTGCACAACCAAACACTTAACGAATTAGAAATAAAATAAAATATTTCGATAAAAGCAAATCTAATCGTTTAACTGTCCAGTCGAGACGAATATTCTATCATAAGCTTGGCAAGTATACGCATCTCCCCCACTAAAGCCAAGGAATAACAAGTTTAAAGCGGTAAAAAGGGTTTGTTGGTTAAGTGTTAATCATTCTTCTTAATCTCTATCGATCTCACATTCCAGAAAAGGCGACAAAATCACAAATACATGATCGAATCCACGACCACGATACTTGCAATTGCTCAAATCCTTAACTCGAATGGGCTAAAGATAGGACCAAGTAATCTTTACCAATAATATTATATCAAAAAGGGCGACAAAATCATAAATACATAGCCGAATCCACGACTACGATACTTAAGATTGCTCAAATCCCTAATCTCAATAAATCAAAGGTTTGGATAAAGAATGATATAGGGTATGGATAATATTTGGGATACAAATTGGTGTAAAATGAAAAATAAACAAAACAGATAAATTAAAATCCTAAGTGTGGTAAATTACTTTCCCAACCATCCCATGAATAAGACTCATATCATTGAATAACTCACGCTTTAACACTTGAAACACACGCTTTAGGTAGACACGAATTATGTTGGCGTTCCCATAACGGCCAACTCCCATTCAATCCATAAATATAATATACAACAAATAGTGGTGATATCGCCCACTTAATACAAAACTTTACATAAGTTGGTTAAAACAAACTTCCAACTTTTCCTTCTTTTTTTTTTTTTTTTTTTTTTTTTTTTTTTTGACATCAACATATATGTGTAAAATTTCACAACTTTTCTATCACTATTTTTCCGGATAATTTTTCCATACTCTTCATACTTTCAGAAATAACTGTAATAGTGAAAGTAGTAAACACACGAAAAATAAACTCAAAGTTATACAATATTTACTTTCATACCAATTGCATTGTGCAATTTCCCGACCTAACCAAAGATAATGAATTACGCACGCGAACACAGGTAATGTAAGGAAACACACTTTGCCTAAAGCAATTAACCACGAATTTTAATCTACAGGGTAGGCTAAGGTGTAAGGGTGTATCGAAACATTATAACAAAGGTGTAAGAAACGAAAGATATGGCTCTGAGTGTTTTTCTAGGGGTATCTTACTCTACAAGTGAGAGTAACAAAGGGTTTATACGAGGGTTAACTAACCAGTGTAGTTAGTTAATATCACATAACATATAAAGGCTATTTGGGTGTAATCCTAGAAATTTACCAATTTAGACAAGTCATTCCAATTATATAAATAATAATACTCATTATGGTGGTCTCGAATAGTATACAAGCCAAGTTCTAAAGTTTACAAGTCACCGGCACACTCATAGATTTGTGAATTTTGATAAGTTCACAATTTTTGGAAATAATGTTATGTGTGCAGCTATGTAATTTAGACTTTAAACAAAAACATGGTAAAAATTTTAAATTTTGATATATTAAGCGCATTTTAAGCATATTTTGCAAAAGTTTAGGACAAGTAAGTGTTCTAATTCTCCAATCCCCCCACTTAAGTTAAACAACGTCCTCGTTGTTTGTATCAAAGATTAAAAACTAGAAAATAAAAGAAATAGAACAGAAAAGCTCCCCTGAGATTTGCTCGGTATGATCCTCCATTATTCGTATAAGAGCAAAAATCAACTTTCTTGTGGATTAGAACGTTTAAGCTTCAAAAATGATGTATCCACAAAAATTGCAGGAATCTATAATACCATTTAGACTTTAACACACCTGAGTTAAGAAGGTTCAAACTTGCATAATACATTAGTAGTTAGTAAAAAATAAAACTAAAAAATTAAAATTGTAAATCATCAGGTCAGTCGATACGTCGTATCTTATGGAAGAAGATACGCCGTATCGAGCCTGGAATAAATACGAAATAAAATAAAATAAAGGATAGGATGCGTTGCATCTGTTTTACTAGATGCGGCGCATGTATTTACCAAACAGATTGTTAACAGTCTGTTGTAAAAATGGGCTCGTTCCCCGGTTTACCTCTCGGGTTCTCGTTCACTCATGCTGAACTTAATGCCAGTTGATGCGTGGTTTTGCGACCTTACAACAGGTTTTACCTCTCGAGGGATCTCAAGAGGCTTGCAATCCCCACCAGGCAGTCTACCTGTCCGATGTAGTATAGTGAAGTGGCAAGTACCGTGGGATTGATCGTTCTCTAGGGGAATAGTGTCGTTAGGATTGAAAAACTATTCTAATAGGTCTAAGGGTGAGGGAAGATTCTTTTTGTATTTTTATATTTTATGATAGTAAGTATAATCTCGGGTTTGAAGGAGTGGGCGGAATTAGTTGCTAGTCAACTAACCTAAATTACTACAAATGCAAATAAAATAAAATAACTGAAAATGAAAAGGTTGTGAAACTTATATGGAGAGAAATGTGTTTACTTATATTTCCTTACTCCCTAACTATCTTTTACCGGTTGATTAGTGTGTATTAATTGCGTGGATGACGGGTGTATTCCTTAATACCAATCGTGGGGTGGCGTACGTACTTCCCCAACTCTACAAGCTCCTACTTCACTCCTATGTCGAGCCGGCTAAGAAGCTCCTAACATGGGATCACTAGAATTCGCTCATGCATTAAATACAACCATAAAAACCTTAGTACGCATTGGTTCATGTTTCTTAAGACGTTCAAGCAAGTTACCGTATAGGTGGTTAGCCAGTTTTCTTAAGCCTAACATCGATAAACAATCATCCAATACAATTAATAACACACTAATAACTAATAATCAATAGTTAGGTTTCATTAGATCTAAGCAAACACAAGATAAATCTAGCCTAGCATGTTAATTAAAAGGCAAGAACAAGATATAATCAAACAACACATAGACATATTGAATGATTAAATGATTACTTATCTTCAATTAAACATGGGAGATCCAAGGGTATAAAAACCCTTAAAAATGGCAGAAATTCGTCTTAGGGTTTCTCCTCACAAAGTTGCACACTAATGACAAAAAATTGCAAAACTATATATAGAGTTTAGTGGCTGACGGCGTCACGTTATAGATCTTGACGCCGTCACCTCGCCGTGGCTAGGGTTCCCGGATGGTCTTCCTGACGCCGTCCCTCTTTAATCCTCCAAAATCCTCCCTGGCTTATCAAGGCTTGACGTCGTCAGAATAGTGCTTGACGCCGTCTCTCATTAACATAAACCGTGATGGCCTTGATCACCTTAAATGGTGACGCCGTCAGACTTTCCATTGTAAAACTCCCTGGCTTATCATGTGTATTTTTCATATCCACCTTTTTTGCCAAGCCATGACGCCGTCAGGAGCAATCCTTGACGCCGTCAAGTGTACTTTTCCAGCAACTTTGAAGACTTTGTCGTTTTCTTCACTTTTATGCTCCAAAAACGTCCAAAATGCTTCCTTTTCCAGATTTCTTCTCCAAAGTACCTAAAATTACAAAAGGAACGATTTAGGGCAATATTTGATCAAATAAATACGATTTAGGGCTTAAATGACCCCCTAAAAGCGGTACACTTTTCGCTTCATCAAATACCCTTACACTTGAGATTTGCTTGTCCTCAAGCAAATGCGCTTTTATTCTAATCAAATTACAAGTTAGGGGTCATTTAACGCTAATATAAAAGTAATTACAACAAATAGTCGTTCCACTTTAATCATAATAAGCACGGAGATTACAAACTAGCACCTCACAACTAGTGTTTAGATACTCACATCTCTCAGGTGTCATAAAAGTATATCTCATAAATGAAAATGAATAATATCTCTCACTACCTGTCATAGCAAATAGATTACCATAGGCTTGGGAAAGGATCAAAAACCTCCTCCACTAGGCGTAAGCACCTAAGATAAACTATCAAAGAGGGCTTTTAAACGGGTTATAACGTTAGGTGTAGGGATATGATAAACACGGTTTTGTTGGATAAAGGATATTTTACTGGTGGTGAGTTAAAGATCTTGATTAATTACATGTACAATATGGCGTTGCTAAGCCAAGACTAGACTCGACTTAAGCTAAAAACAAAATAACAAAAACATAAAATAAACATAAAATGAAACGGGATGGTAGTCCGTATGTTTTTTTTCTACTTTTCCGTTGCTAAGCCAAGACTAGATCGACTTAAGCTAAAAACAAAATAACAAAAACATAAAATAAACATAAAATGAAACGGGATGGTAGTCCGTATGTTTTTTTTCTACTTTTTTTTTTTTTTTTTTTTTTTTTTTTTTTTTTTTTTTCACACACTCTTGCCCTACCATCCAAAAGAATACATCATAGGGGCGTTGCATTCCCCTTACACTTGAACTTTTACATAACTTTACAAATAACTATTCTAATGACTCGAATTAAGATAATCGAAACACTTGGAGTACTTTTAAAATATTTAGCACATATGGGGGTAATAATGTTGTTCTTCCCCATTACTCCATTACACTAGTACTTTACCCATGAGTCCCAATCGTCCCAAAACAATATGTACAAGGATATGACTCGACTTAGCAACCATGTAATCAATTAGATAATTAACTTGGGGTTTAAACAAATGTTGTCACAATAATGCACTAAAAATGAGTGCATACAAGGTAGGCTAAGGCGATTTGGGTGTACATTTAAGTGGGGTGTAACAAATTCTTCCTTTAAGTAAAATGCTTAAAGGTCGAAACGAAAAGATAGGCTCTGAGGGGTGTACTAGGGGTATCGTGTACTAAAAATGAGTACAACGCAAAGGGTGTGGGAGAATTACTTGACCAATGTAGCCAATGTAATTATAACAAAAACACAGGTGTAAAACAATGGGTTAATCCTAATGCCTCTTATCATGTAGTAAATCTAACTACACGAATGTAGTCTCACTTGTGGCCTCGGAATGGTCCTAACGCAAGTTCTAGAATCTAAGTGCTACCGGTACACACATCATAGCATAAATACTTTTCCTACCAATTCTAGGGGTGAACCTCACATATTTGGGGTTGGAAAATTTTTTAGTGGTACGGTTTTGTGCTAGTCATATAACTCCTATCCATGAGACGCTCATTAAGATCAAAGTTTCACTCCTATATGTTGTAAAAAATTTTAAATTTGGCACTAAAATTGCCCTAACAGGTATTTATCTTAGTTTTATTACACATCTACTATCAAACAAACAAAAATCAAGCGTAATTGCATTTTCTAAAGTATCGTACTTTACCCCCCCTTACACTTAAGATGAACATTGTCCCCAATGTTCAAATAACAAGATGTAAAAGTAAATAAGGTAAAAGAATGAAATCAAATACTCCCCTGATTCGTTTGGTGGATAAAGAGGTGACATGGTTAGATCTTCTTCCAAGAGAAAGTAGAAGCTCCAAGACTAATGCATCGCCATAAGCTTGATTCTACATACATCTCCTTGTCCAAAATAACCTGTTAAACCTGAGAAAACAAACACGAAAACCTGCATAACATCGACGGGATAAATTCTATATAAGGATATAATGCTTGTGGAATGATAATTTTGCAGATTCCTGGAGTTTATAAGTTAGAGATTTAATAAAAACTTTTTATGAAAACAAAACTTTAAAAAATTTCAGAAAATTAAAACCTGACGCCGTCAGGTTGTAAGTCCTGACGCCGTCAGAAATGATCTGACAGAATTCTCATGTTAAGTTTCCGGAAAATTTCTGGAAAAACCGATACCTTACTTCCTGGAATTCCTGCAAAACATCATTATGACTCGATACAAGCATTTGACTCAAACAATTACTAATATGTATGTTAATTTAATATTGTTACGATTCATGTTCATTTGTTCTAATAAACCGATTTGGATTTCCCTTACACTTAACTTTTGCAAAATACCTTTACATGTAATTAAGACGAAGTTAAAAACAAGATAAAGCATTTTCACAATTTAGTTTTGAACATGAATCAATAATAATAAAAATTAAACATACATACGGAAGCAAATAAAATCAAACAAACAATGAAATAAACACACAAAGCAAATAAAGCTTGGGTTGCCTCCCAAGAAGCGCTTTTCTTTATTAACGAGTCTTGTAGCTAGACTCAAAGTCACGTACATTACGTGATTCCATCATTCATAATGACGTATCCCTGATAGATATAATCCTTGTTATCAGGGTGGTGGTGTCTCAATCGCTCGACATTCGCAGTCACTTCACCTCCTCCCTTGCTGGTCAAGCTTACTACCCCATCTTGGTGTAGACTTTTAATTGTGAATGGTCCGTACCACCAGGGACTTGTTTCATCGGTAGGTGCTTTTGTTTCTGAATGCCTTAGGAGCACTGATTCTCCTTTTGTAAATTCAACGGGGTTATTGGTCTGCTCATCAGCCTAAATATAATCGTTATTTCCACCCTTACATTCTCTAATCTCATTTTCATTGTAATTCTTAATCCTTGCCTCCCATGCAAGGATTTTCTTTCGAACATTACCACGGATTATATTGGGGTTCGCCTCCATCTTCTTTTGTAGAGCAACATCTCGTATATGTCGTGGGATCGTTGGGAAGTTTATTGTTTTCTTCCCCTTCTTCATTTGGATGGTACTATTTTCGTAATCGATTTGTGCCCTAGTGGTAACGAGAAAGGGTGCCCCAAGGATTATTGGCATATTCATATCATTTCTTTCAATAATCATGAAGTCGACCGGATACAGGAATCCGGCAATGTTAACCAACACATCTTCTGCAATTCCTAACGGGTACTCATAAGAATGTTTTGCAAAGGAGAGTTTAGTACGGGTGATGGATGGCAGTTCGTCGGTTAACTGGACATAAACGGATAAAGGCATCAAATTTACGTCGGAACCTTGGTCAGCTACTGATGAAGCGAAAAGTGTACCGCTTTTAAGGGGTCATTTAAGCCCTAAATCGTATTTATTTGATCAAATATTGCCCTAAATCGTTCCTTTTGTCATTTTAGGTACTTTTGAGGAGAAATCTGGAAAAGGAGGCATTTTGGACGTTTTTGGAGCATAAAAGTGAAGAAAACGACAAAGTCTCAAAAATCGGCTAAAAGTTACCCTTGACGGCGTCAGATTTTACTCTGGACGGCGTCATGGCTTGGCAAGAAAAGGTGGACGTGAAATTTACTCATGATAAGCCAGTGAAAATTGCATGTGAATTATGACGGCGTCACGCTTTAACCTGATCAAGGGCGTCACGGCTTAATTTAAAGAGGGACGGCGTCACGTTCAAGGTCTGACGGCGTCAAGCCTTGATAAGCCAGAATGGATTTTGGAGAGCTAAAGAGGGACGGCGTCAAGAAGGTCATCCGGGAACCCTAAAAGCGGCGAGGTGACGGCGTCACACTCCATAAGGTGACGCCGTCAGATCCAAAAGTCTATATATAGTTTTCTAATTTTTTGTCATTAGAGAGAGGACTTAGTGTGGAATTTTTGGGAGAAAACCCTAAGACGATTTTAGCATCTTTTTCAAGGCTTTTTGCCTTGAGATCTTCCATGTTACATTGAAGATAAGTTATCAATTAATCATTCAATATGTCTATGTGTTGTTTGATTTTATCTTGTTCTTGTCTTTTGTTTAACATGTTAGGCTAGATTTATCTTGTGTTTGCTTAGATCTAATGAAACCTAGCTATTGATTATTGGTTATTAGTGTGTTATTAGTTGTATTGGATGATTGTTTATCTATGTTAGGCTTAAGAAAACTGGCTAACTTCCTATTCGGTAACTTGCTTGAACGTCTTAAGAAACATGAACCAAATGCGTACTAAAGGTTTTTATGGTTGTATTTAATGCACAAGCGAATTCTAGTGATCCCATGTTAGGAGCTTCCTAGCCGGCTCGACATAGGAGTGAAGTAGGAGCTTGTAGAGTTGGGGAAGTACGTACGCCACCCCACAATTGGTATTAAGGAATACACCCGTCATCCACGCGACTAATACACACTAATCAACCGGTAAAAGATAGTTAGGGAGTAAGGAAATCTAAGTAAACACATTTCTCTACACTTAAGTTTTCACCAACATTTTCATTTTTGTTATTTTATTTTATTTGCATTTGTAGTTATTTGGGTTAGTTGACTAGCAACTAATTCCGCCCACTCCTTCAAAACCGAGATTTTACTTGCTTTCATAAAATTATAAAAACACAAAAAGAATCTTCCTCAACCCTTAGACCTATTAGAGTAGTTTTTCATACCTAACGAACACTATTCCCTGTGGAGAACGATCAATCCCCCGTACTTACCACTACACTATACTACATCGGTCAGGTACACTGCCTGGTGGGGTTGTAAGCCTCTTGAGATCCCTCGAGAGGTAAAACCTGTTGTAAGGTTGCAAAACCACGCATCAAGTTTTTGGCGCCGCTGCCGGGGAATAGTTATTGCTTAGGTTGAATTTTTATTTTATAGGTCTACTCACAAGATTCCTATCAAGTGAGATATTTTCTTTTTATTTTGTAGCTTTCTCGTAGTCTATCTTTTCTTTGTGATTTTGTTTGTAATTTGCTTCAAATGGACTTTTCACTTAGATTTCTAAGATTGCAAGATATGGTTGAGTGGCTAGAACACCAAGAAGTTCAAAATACCTCATTTAGAGACACTTATGAATCATATGAGCCTTCACCTAGGATAGATTCTTATGAACAACATCCATGTTTAGGATCTTGTTTTAGTGAGGCTAATAGGAAAAGCGACCTAGTTTGCCAAGGAATTGTGGATAGAGCCGTATCAATAAATCATAAGTTGGATGAAGCACTAGGTTTGTTATTATCACTACCTAAGAAAACAATTGACGAGGATATAGGTGATCTTGACACGTGGAATAATGAGGTAAACACCATAAGCCCACAAAATACTCAACCATCATTTGAGGCACCCACACCGCCCGTGACTTACCCGGAAGAAGTAGAAGAGACTTTAGGAATCCCGATGGAGGTAGAACCCTTGGACCAAGCACAACTAGAGGATATAGGTTTGCACACTTTTAGTGATGACCTTACTCATAGTTCTAGGGAATTTCCTAGTGTTGATGAATTGGAACCTCAACCTTTACACAACTTTTCATCCTTAGATTTACATCTAGGAGAAAAAAGAGGAACCGACCCACCCATCAACCAATATTATCCGGGTAGTTTTAGGATGAAGGAAGCCATTCACTCACCCCCTTCACCTCACGTGGCATATTCACACCCTAAGGGTGTGTATCGCTACTTTCACCCGCACTTAATCCTAAGTGTAGGGAAAACCTCCCCTATTTTTGTTAAATAAGGGTAGAGTCAGGCTCGTGACTCGAACAAAAACAAGCGCTTATTGGGAGGCAACCCAAGCTTTATTTTCTTTATTTGTTTGATTGTTTGTTTATTTAATTTTATTTGTTTCCGTATGCATTTCTTATTCTTTTTGTTTACTGTTCATGTCTCAAATATAAATTGTGAAAATGCTTTATTTTGTTTTTAACTTCGTCTTAACTACATATAAAGGTATTTTGCAAAAGATAAGTGTAAGGGAAATCCAAATTTGTTTTTAAGAACAAGATTGAACATGAACGATAACAATGAGATATAAGCATGCATATTAGTGTGTGTTAGAGTCAAATGCTTGTATCGAGTCATAATGATGTTTTGCAGGATTTCCAGGAAGTAAGGTAAAGGTTTTTCCAGAAATTTTCCGGAAACTTAAAATGAAAATTTTTGTCAGGTCATTTCTGACGGCGTCAGGGTTTATAACCTGACGGCGTCAGATTTAATTTTCAGAAATTTTTGAAAGTTTTGTTTTTAAAAAAAAAAAGTTTTTATTAAATCTCCAACTTATAATCTCCAGGAATCTGCAAAATTATCATTCCACAAGCATTATATCCTTATATATAGATTTATCCCGCCGATGTTATGCAGGTTTTCGTGTTTGTTTTCTCAGGTTTAACAGGTTATTTTGGACAAGGAAATGTTTTTGAATCAAGCTTATGGCGATGCATTAGTCATGGAGCTTCAACATTACCTTGGAAGAAGATCTAACCGTGTTATTTCATTATCCACCGAGCGAATCAGGGGAGTATTTGATTTCATTCTTTTACTTTATGCTTTTACATCTTGTTATTTGAACATTGGGGACAATGTTCATCTTAAGTGTAAGGGGAGGGTAAAAGTACGATTAGAGAATGCTATTACGCTTGATTTTTGTTTGTTTAATAGTAGATGTGTAATAAAAACTGAGATAAATACTTGTTAGGGTAATTTTAGTGCCAAATTTAAAATTTTTTACAACATATAGGAGTGAAACTTTGATCTTAATGAGCGTCTCATGGATAGGAGTTATATGACTAGCACAAAAACCGTACCACTAAAAAATTTTCCACCCCCAAATATGTGAGGTTCGCCCCTAGAATTGGTAGGAAAAGCATTTATGCTATGATGTGTGTACCGGTAGCACTTAGATTCTAGAACTTGCGTTAGGACCATTCCGAGGCCACAAGTGAGACTACATTCGTGTAGTTAGATTTACTACATGATAAGAGGCATTAGGATTAACCCATTGTTTTACACCTGTGTTTTTGTTATAATTACATTGGCTACATTGGTCAAATAATTCTCCCACACCCTTTGCGTTGTACTCATTTTTAGTACACGATACCCCTAGTACACCCCTCAGAGCCTATCTTTTCGTTTCGACCTTTAAGCATTTTACTTAAAGGAAGAATTTGTTACACCCCACTAAAATGTACACCCAAATCGCCTTAGCCTACCTTGTATGCACTCATTTTAGTGCATTATTGTGACAACATTTGTTTAAACCCAAGTTAATTATCTAGTTGATTACATGGTTGCTAAGTCGAGTCATATCCTTGTACATATTGTTTTGGGACGATTGGGACTCATGGGTAAAGTACTAGTGTAATGGAGTAATGGGGAAGAACATCATTTATTACCCCTATATGTGCTAAATATTTTAAAAGTACTCCAAGTTTTTCAATTATCTTAATTCGAGTCATTAGAATAGTTATTTGTAAAGTTATGTAAAAATTCAAGTGTAAGGGGAGTGCAACGCCCCTATGATGTATTATTTTGGATGGTAGGGCAAGAGTGTATGAAAAAAAAAAAAAAAAAAAATCGAAAAATCAAGAAAAATACAAAAAAATGAGAAAAAGAAAAATAGAAAAAAACATACGGACTACCATCCCGTTTCATTTTATGTTTATTTTTATGTTTTTGTTATTTTGTTATTTTGTTTCTAGCTTAAGATTGAGTCGAGTCTTGGCTTAGCAACATTGTATAGTACATGTAATTGATCAAGATCTTTAACTCGCCACCAGTAAAACATCTTTTATCCAACAAAACCGTGTTTTCCTTTTCCCTACACCTAACGTTATAACCCATTTAAAAGCCCTCTTTGATAGTTTATCTTAGGTGCTTACGCCTAGTGGAGGAGGTTTTCGATCCTTTCCCAAGCCTATGGTAATCTATTTGCTATGACAGGTAGTGAGAGATATTATCCGTTTTCATTTATGAGATTTATTTTGATGACACTTAAGAGATGTGAGTATCTAAACACTACTTGTGAGGTGCTAGTTTATAATCTCCGTGCTTATTATGATTGAAGTGGAACGATTATTTGTTGTAATTACTTTTATGTTTGCATTAAATGACCCCTAACTTGTATTTTGATTAGAACAAAAGCGCATTTGCTTGAGGACAAGCAAATCTCAAGTGTAAGGGTATTTGATGAAGCGAAAAGTGTACCGCTTTTAAGGGGTCATTTAAACCCTAAATCGCATTTATTTGATCAAATATTGCCCTAAATCGTTCCTTTTGTCATTTTAGGTACTTTTGAGGAGAAATCTGGAAAAGGAGGCATTTTGGACGTTTTTGGAGCATAAAAGTGAAGAAAACGACAAAGTCTCAAAAATCGGCTAAAAGTTACCCTTGACGGCGTCAGATTTTACTCTGGACGGCGTCATGGCTTGGCAAGAAAAGGTGGACGTGAAATTTACTCATGATAAGCCAGTAAAAATTGCATGTGAATTCTGACGGCGTCACGCTTTAACCTGATCAAGGGCGTCACGGCTTAATTTAAAGAGGGACGGCGTCACGTTCAAGGTCTGACGGCGTCAAGCCTTGATAAGCCAGAACGGATTTTGGAGAGCTAAAGAGGGACGGCGTCAAGAAGGTCATCCGGGAACCCTAAAAGCGGCGAGGTGACGGCGTCACACTCCATAAGGTGACGCCGTCAGATCCAAAAGTCTATATATAGTTTTCTAATTTTTTGTCATTAGAGAGAGGACTTAGTGTGGAATTTTTGGGAGAAAACCCTAAGACGATTTTAGCATCTTTTTCAAGGCTTTTTGCCTTGAGATCTTCCATGTTACATTGAAGATAAGTTATCAATTAATCATTCAATATGTCTATGTGTTGTTTGATTTTATCTTGTTCTTGTCTTTTGTTTAACATGTTAGGCTAGATTTATCTTGTGTTTGCTTAGATCTAATGAAACCTAGCTATTGATTATTGGTTATTAGTGTGTTATTAGTTGTATTGGATGATTGTTTATCTATGTTAGGCTTAAGAAAACTGGCTAACTTCCTATTCGGTAACTTGCTTGAACGTCTTAAGAAACATGAACCAAATGCGTACTAAAGGTTTTTATGGTTGTATTTAATGCACAAGCGAATTCTAGTGATCCCATGTTAGGAGCTTCCTAGCCGGCTCGACATAGGAGTGAAGTAGGAGCTTGTAGAGTTGGGGAAGTATGTACGCCACCCCACGATTGGTATTAAGGAATACACCCGTCATCCACGCGACTAATACACATTAATCAACCGGTAAAAGATAGTTAGGGAGTAAGGAAATCTAAGTAAACACATTTCTCTACACTTAAGTTTTCACCAACATTTTCATTTTTGTTATTTTATTTTATTTGCATTTGTAGTTATTTGGGTTAGTTGACTAGCAACTAATTCCGCCCACTCCTTCAAAACCGAGATTTTACTTGCTTTCAAAAAATTATAAAAACACAAAAAGAATCTTCCTCAACCCTTAGACCTATTAGAGTAGTTTTTCATACCTAACGAACACTATTCCCTGTGGAGAACGATCAATCCCCCGTACTTACCACTACACTATACTACATCGGTCAGGTACACTGCCTGGTGGGGTTGTAAGCCTCTTGAGATCCCTCGAGAGGTAAAACCTGTTGTAAGGTTGCAAAACCACGCATCAGCTACCGCATCCAGATACTTGAGTTTTCCAATGCTGCATGGTATTTCGAAGACCCCGTAGAATTCCTGCTTTTCCACTAACTTTTGTCTTATGAGGCTCTCATACAATTGCCCTCCGGGTAATGTGTCAGATTCATCATCCGGTTCCATCCTCTTGGACTCCTTGTTGGGTAGATGAGTACGTCGATAGTTTCTCACCCAATCATTTATGGTCTCCTTGTTTATTTCGTGCTTCAAGTAATGCCTCACTTGTTGTGACTTTGGCGGTTCTACCAATTGGTGCTCCTCAGAGGGCGCCTTCTTTCCCTTTTTGGAATCGCATTTGTAGGCATTGGTGTTTCCATCATTAAGTGGGACGAGGTCAATTTTGTTAACCTCCATAGTTATCAACTTCCCTCTTCCATCATTTTCGCCCTCTTGGACGACGGAGATGGCATTAACACATTTAGTGTTGGGAACTTCAACGTCTTTTCGCACTAACACATTTTCAGGAGCTTTTGTTTTTGTGTATTCTTTCAAAAGGCCCATCATCTCAGCCATCTTCTCTTCCATCTCCTCCTTTTGTTTGTAGATAGCTTCCTCAAATTTTGCCAACCGTTCGGAGTGTTTTGACATGTATTCTCTCATTCGAGCTTCGAATGTTGGACTAAGTTCCTGAGGTGGTGAGTTGGGTTGAGCGTGCTTATGGAAGGGTTTAGTATTTTCCCTCCGGGGTGATTCGGACAATGGTATTTGCTTAATGCTTGAGACCGAGTTAACTGTTTCTTTTTGTGGACTTAAGGGTCTCTTTTGCTTTTCCATAAGATATGCAACCCTCTTCTCAAGTTCACTAACGCTTTCCTCGGTGATTTGATTGGCTTTATCGGGCGATGAATATGTCTTGACCGCCGAGCGTACGTCGTGGGAAACTTGCCACAATTCATCATCGTCGGATGCAAGCTCATCAATGATTTCCCATGATTCCTCGGCACTTCTGTCGCGCAATCTGCCCCCGGCGGCTCGATCGATGGCACGCTTGGTGTGGTAATCAACATGGTCATAGAAGATTTGGATTTGAAGCCAGAGATTTATGCCATGATGAGGGACTTTTTGGAGTAAGTCCTTGAATCGAATCCATGCCCCATACAGGGTTTCGCCTCGACGTTGTTCGAACATCAAGATATCCTTCCTTAACTTGGTAGTTCTTCCTGGTGGGAAAAACTGAGCGAGGAAACGAGTGGTGAGATCATCCCAAGAGGTGATGGATCCTGCGGGTAGGCGCTCTAGCCATTGACTAGCTTGGTCCCGCAGAGAGAATTGAAAGAGACGCAATCGGGTCGTCTCTCGAGTGGCAACATCAAGGTCTATGGAATCAACAATTTTGAGAAAGTCCTTGAGATGTTGATTAGGATCTTCGGAACGAAGTCCATGGAATGCGCATCCGCTTTGCACCAACCGGATGGTATCGGATCGCAAGGGAGTGACATTGGCTCCTTGAGTGAGCTCAATGGTGTTTCGATAGCCATGGTGGCTAGGACGAGAGTACTCTCCTAAGGTACGGGCTCTAGGAGGTAGGTGTTGTTGTAGTGGTGGGTTGTTGGGATCGAGGATATTACCACCTTCCATGATGTCGGATGGTAATGGTTACGAACAAAGAAACGAAGAAAAAAGATAGACTAAAGAAAACCTAGAAAAATAAAATAAAAATCTCACTAGAAAGGAATCTAGTGAGTAGACCTAATAAAATAAAAATTCAACCTAAACAATAACTATTCCCCGGCAGCGGCGCCAAAAACTTGATGCGTGGTTTTGCGACCTTACAACAGGTTTTACCTCTCGAGGGATCTCAAGAGGCTTGCAATCCCCACCAGGCAGTGTACCTGACCGATGTAGTATAGTGAAGTGGCAAGTACCGGGGGATTGATCGTTCTCTAGGGGAATAGTGTCGTTAGGATTGAAAAACTATTCTAATAGGTCTAAGGGTGAGGGAAGATTCTTTTTGTATTTTTATATTTTATGAAAGCAAGTAAAATCTCGGGTTTGAAGGAGTGGGCGGAATTAGTTGCTAGTCAACTAACCCAAATTACTACAAATGCAAATAAAATAAAATAACTGAAAATGAAAAGGTTGTGAAACTTATATGGAGAGAAATGTGTTTACTTAGATTTCCTTACTCCCTAACTATCTTTTACCGGTTGATTAGAGTGTATTAATTGCGTGGATGATGGGTGTATTCCTTAATACCAATCGTGGGGCGGCGTACGTACTTCCCCAACTCTAAAAGCTCCTACTTCACTCTTATGTCGAGCCGGCTAAGAAGCTCCTAACATGGGATCACTAGAATTCGCTCATGCATTAAATACAACCATAAAAACCTTAGTACGCATTGGTTCATGTTTCTTAAGACGTTCAAGCAAGTTACCGTATAGGAGGTTAGCCAGTTTTCTTAAGCCTAACATCGATAAACAATCATCCAATACAATTAATAACACACTAATAACCAATAATCAATAGTTAGGTTTCATTAGATCTAAGCAAACACAAGATAAATCTAGCCTAGCATGTTAATTAAAAGACAAGAACAAGATATAATCAAACAACACATAGACATATTGAATGATTAAATGATTACTTATCTTCAATTAAACATGGGAGATCCAAGGGTATAAAAACCCTTAAAAATGGCAGAAATTCGTCTTAGGGTTTCTCCTCACAAAGTTGCACACTAATGACAAAAAATTGCAAAACTATATATAGAGTTTAGTGGCTGACGGCGTCACGTTATAGATCTTGACGCCGTCACCTCGCCGTGGCTAGGGTTCCCGGATGGTCTTCCTGACACCGTCCCTCTTTAATCCTCCAAAATCCTCCCTGGCTTATTAAGGCTTGACGCCGTCAGAATAGTGCTTGACGCCGTCTCTCATTAACATAGACCGTGATGGGCTTGATCACCTTAAAGGGTGACGCCGTCAGACTTTCCATTGTAAAACTCCCTGGCTTATCATGTGTATTTTTCATATCCACCTTTTTTGCCAAGCCATGACGCCGTCAGGAGCAATCCTTGACGCCGTCAAGTGTACTTTTCCAGCAACTTTGAAGACTTTGTCGTTTTCTTCACTTTTATGCTCCAAAAACGTCCAAAATGCTTCCTTTTCCAGATTTCTTTTCCAAAGTACCTAAAATTACAAAAGGAACGATTTAGGGCAATATTTGATCAAATAAATACGATTTAGGGCTTAAATGACCCCCTAAAAGCGGTACAATTTTCGCTTCATCACCAGTCTTCATCAAATATAACAAGAAACATAAACTGGAACATTAGATAAATACATGATAATATAATTCAATACAATCCCAAAAATGATAAATATAATGTATGAGGAATAATGTCTATAAAATCGAGCACATGAGATCATGGGTCTGTGGGGTCGTCTCCTGCAGGTGAGCGGGTCCCGAAGGTGCTGGCATCGTCGGTCCTGGGTCGGACTCTGCGTGTGGGGAGCCGGGAGTATGTGACCATCCCTCTAACGAAAGTACCGTCAGGGCGAGTATGGCTCGTGCCCTGACCCTCCAAAATCTGGCTCACACTCCCGACCAGCCAACCTAAATCCCTCCTGACTATAGTGAGGTCAGCCCTCATACCATCAACGACGCCCCTCAAAGCTCTAACCTCCCCCTCAACTAGCTCAACTCTCTGCCCCACTGTACGTGTAACCCCATAGCCAAAATAAACTGCCTCATCGACATCTGTCTATGCACACCACCCAACCTGAAAACAAGAGTATCAGCTGTATCAATCTCCAAATCCGTCTCCCTGTAATGAACTGTGCTAAAGAACTCCAGCATGAGCTCCCTAATCAGAGGCTCGTCAATCCTGAACAACCTATCCCATGCATGTGACCTAAACACAACCTCGTCATCATCATCCCTCACAACCATCTCCAGCCTATCATGAAGACCACCAGCTGCGTTCCCCCCGTCAATCAGTCCAACACCCGCAAAGTCCAAAACCGGAACCCTAAGGATTTTCCTAAAGAAAATCGCTCTAAGTCTCCGTACATAATCAGCCTCGGTGTCCGGGGTAAGTCCCATGGTCTCGAAACGGAGCCACGTATGTCTGTGTCCAACGGCTGCTAATTCCATCTGGAATAAATTTAAAGGTTAGAAAACTGTTCTGCAATAAGATTGATACGGCGCAACTGATAAATCAGTGCGGCGTATCTAGGCTGTATCAAAGAGATGCGTAGCATGCATTGGAATACGGCGTAATGCGGATGTGTCGTATCTAGGTTAAGTAATACGGCGTAACAATGAAGTATTTAAATTGGAAATAGGTCGTTACGCCGCATCAATTAACCAAGATGCGCCGCATCTAGCAATATATCAGTATAAAAGAAAGGGGTCAGGCACGTTTTCCAAGAATCCGAACCCGTGACGTAAACTCCCACTTAACATCACGGTTCCATTTTACCCATATATTAAATCTAAGAGTTCCAATAACCACAATATTTCATTTTCCCTCCAAAGCTCAAAAACAAATTTCCCGAACCCTAATTTTTGTTTAAATCAATTCGGTACCAAATTCAATGATTAGTCCAAAAATTAACATGGGGGAAATTATCTAGTCCTAGTTCTAATCAAATCCCCTAAACTTCTAAGCCCTAATCGAACTATATCATAACCCCTAATTTTTAGATTTAAACAAAATCAAATAGAATAATTACCTTATATTGCGATTAGGATTCGGTCTAGAGTTCGGATTAGAAGTTTGATTCGAGAAAAGAACTCAAATTAGAGGGTTTAATTTCGTCAAGAAGTGTGCGTTTTTACTGTGTGAATATTGGGGTAAAAAGTGGAAATCCGGCGCATCTCTTTCGTATTTATAGGGTAAATACGATGCGCCGTATCGCATAATTGTATGCGCCGTATCTTATCTAAATTCGTTGACTGGTCAATAAGTGTTAATTAGTCAGAGATACGGCGCTTAGAATACTAAGATCCGCCGTATTACTGTGCTAGTGAACGAAATTTAAATAAGGAACTTACCTTGGCCTCCGCAACACATTTCCTTACACATCAAATTGGGGTAAAACGGTATACCATATGATATATATAAATTCAAGATAAGAGCAATAAGCATAACCGTTTTATTAATGATTATAATCTTTATTGTTTAGTGGATAATTATTTACTCCAAGGTTAGGAGCAAATATCGTTTTAAGCTTACAAAATTGAGATTATATTCGGGAGAGGTTTCGTAGAGAACTCTCTATAAGGCTAGGTAAATTATTGTAGAGGATACCTGGAATTCTATTTCAAGAATTTTAAGATACTTAATGTTACCAGTACTGAATTCTCCTCCACTCTTGTCGTCTTATTACAGCCTTTCAATCATCTAAGGTTTGATTACTCCAGCTAGCGTCTCTTGTTAGGTTCAGAATGTAATCTTCCTAGTGATGCTTAAGCCATCATTTATCCTGAAAGTAAACCAACTTGTGCACGAGAGTAGTGGAACGATCAAAGTGAATATCAAAAATCGACTATATTTATTAAATTTAAATGCGTCGTATTAACAAAAGTTAATGCGCCGTATTTTCGTTACGTTTCAAAATACAAGATTTTTTATCTAGAAGATGCGCCGTATCGATTGAAATCGATGCGTCGTATCTGTTTAATAATTCGAAAACTGTTTTTAATTTAAATCGAAAATACACCGTATCTGTTAAAACAGATGCGTCGTAATGGCGTTAGGGTTTAGAAAAATTTCTTATTAAAAACAGAATACGCCGTATCTTGGGGAAAGATGCGTCGTACTCGAATTTATTAAACGCGTTGTATTTATTAAAAATTAAACGCAATATGCCGTATCTGTGAAAACAGATGCGCCGTATCGTTTGTATCAGCTCAGTACAACGATAGCAGAATGAAGAAAAATAAAATCAAAACTAAAAACAAACAAAAAGAAACAAAAATTAAAGAAAATAAAAACACACAAAAACAGAAAATATGCAAATAATACAATGAATGCAATTTATCTAATATATAACAGGGTTAGTGGTTAGAATCTAAAAATAAACTAAAAATAAAAACCTAATTAAAATACTAAATCAAATTAACAGATAATAACAATTCACTACCCGGCAGCGGCGCCAAAAACTTGATGCGCGTGATGTGTCGTTGCGGTTTAGCAGTATTAATGCCTACTCAAGTTTTAAATTTATAGTTAGTCGACTTATCAATAACACACACACTTAACGAGCAGTGTACCCGGTCAGTATGAATATAATGGTAAGTAGAGTGTCGATCACTAAGTGTGGAACGTATTATCTAGTTATTCTAATCAGTATTTTAATATCCTAAGTTAGCTATACAACCTAATCTAACGCAAGGGGGGTTTCAGCCTGAGAGACTGGCACGGTTTGGTTATGATTAAATAGTAAACTAAACTAATGAGCACGAATCAGCGATTAGCACACACGAACACAGATAAATACTTGAGACAATAAGAAGACCTGTCCTGATAATTAAGTAGCTTGTCACTTGTTTTATTGCTAGTTTTATATGAAGTGTATATAATTAACCCTTTCTCGTTGGCTCTAATCTTATCGGCGAGTAAACCCTTAATGATCACTTATGTCTATCCCACTATCCTAGAAACGATAGAATAAATAGGCGAGGAAGGGGCATGGTGACCCAAGCAATGCTCAGCTAGACACAGAGGTTATCAATGCACTAATAAAAGTCACCAAAGACATCAACATATAAACTTTAATTAATGGGAAAGCAATTTTAAGGGGTGATCATGATATTCCGTAGTCACATGACATCAGCCCATCAATCCTGATGAATTAAAGTGTACTAATACAATAAAACAAAACTACTTAATGAATTGAATACATGCAGGACCTTCTTACAGCTCTTGTATCTTCGTTCAGGGTGTGTCTTGTGCTGCTAATACGTCTAAATTCGTCTCTGGTTTGGTACTCGTACGTATGGTATCTTGCACTGTCCAACCTAAGCTCTCGAAATTCGTCTGGCCTTGGGGTATTTATAGTTTCTGTATGAGGGTTAGATGCGGCGCATAGGATAAGTAGATGCGGCGCATTGACTTAACTTCGCGTGGGGTCCAAGATTAATATATTCAGGAATATTCGTACACCGCCTTAAGATGCGGCGTAACTCCATTTCTCTATGCGGCGCATGTCCTTTGCTGTCTTGGATTGTAACTTGTGAAATCTTGATAGTGATACGTCGTATGTAAGAAGTATGTTGCGGCGTATCTGAAGCAGAATGATCTTGATCTTGTACATTTCAGTAGACTCTTAATGATGCGTGGTTTTGCGACCTTACAACAGGTTTTACCTCTCGAGGGATCTCAAGAGGCTTACAACCCCACCAGGCAGTGTACCTGACCGATGTAGTATAGTGTAGTGGTAAGTACGGGGGATTGATCGTTCTCCACAGGGAATAGTGTTCGTTAGGTATGAAAGGCTACTCTAATTAGGTCTAAGGGTTGAGGAAGATTCTTTTTATGTTTTTATATTTTTATGAAAGCAAGTAAAATCTCGGGTTTGAAGGAGTGGGCGGAATTAGTTGCTAGTCAACTAACCCAAATTACTACGAATGCAATAAAATAAAATAACAAAAATGAAAAGTTTGGTGAGAAACTTATGTGTAGAGAAATGTGTTTACTTAGATTTCCTTACTCCCTAACTATCTTTTACCGGTTAATTAGTGTGTATTAGTTGCGTGGATGACGGGTGTATTCCTTAATACCATTCGTGGGGTGGCGTACTTACTTCCCCAACTCTACAAGCTCCTACTTCACTCCTATGTCGAGCCGGCTAGGAAGCTCCTAACATGGGATCACTAGAATTCGCTTGTGCATTAAATACAACCATAAAAACCTTTAGTACGCGTTTGGTTCATGTTTCTTAAGACGTTCAAGCAAGTTACCGAATAGGAAGTTAGCTAGTTTTCTTAAGCCTAACATAGATAAACAATCATCTAATACAACTAATAACACACTAACAACCAATAATCAATAGCTAGGTTTCATTGGATCTAAGCAAACACAAGATAAAATTAGCCTAACATGTTAAACAAAAGACAAGAATAAGATAGAATCAAACAACACATAGACATATTGAATGATTAATTGATAACTTATCTTTCAATGAAACATGGAAGATCTCAAGGCAAAAAGCCCTGAAAAAGTAGCTAAAATCGTCTTAGGGTTTTATCCCAAAATTCCACACACTAAGCTCTCTCTAATGACAAAAAATTAGAAAACTATATATAGATTTTTGGATCTGACGGCGTCACCTTATGGATTGTGACGCCGTCACCTCGCCGCTTTTAGGGTTCCCGGATGACCTTCTTGACGCCGTCCCTCTTTAGCTCTTCAAAAATCCATTCTGGCTTATCAAGGCTTGACGCCGTCGAACCTTGAACGTGACGCCGTCCCCTTATGATTTAAGCCGTGACGCCCTTGATCAAGTTAAAGCGTGACGCCGTCAGAATTCACATGCTATTTTCACTGGCCCGTCATGAGTAAATTTCACGTCCAACTTTTCTTGCCAAGGCATGACGCCGTCCAGAGTAAAGTCTGACGCCGTCAAGAGTAACTTTTAGCCGATTTTTGAGACTTTGCCGTTTTCTTCACTTTAATGCTCCAAAAACGTCCAAAATGCCTCCTTTTCCAGATTTCTCCTCAAAAGTACCTAAAATGACAAAAGAAACGATTTAGGGCGATATTTGATCAAATAAATACGATTTAAGGCTTAAATGACCCCTTAAAAGCGGTACACTTTTCGCCTCATCAAATACCCTTACACTTGAGATTTGCTTGTCCTCAAGCAAATGTGCTTTTATTCTAGTTAAAATACAAGTTAGGGGTCATTTAATGCAAACATAAAAGTAATTACAACAAATAATCGTTCCACTCTAATCATAATAAGCACGGAGATTACAAACTAGCACCTCACAAGTAGTGTTTAGATACTCACATCTCTCAAGTGTCATCAAAATAAATCTCATAAATGAAAACGGATAATATCTCTCACTACCTGTCATAGCAAATAGATTACCATAGGCTTGGGAAAGGATCGAAAACCTCCTCCACTAGGCGTAAGCACCAAAGATAAACTATCAAAGAGGGCTTTTAAATGGGTTATAACGTTAGGTGTAGGGAAAAGGAAAACACGGTTTTGTTGGATAAGGGATATTTTACTGGTGGCGAGTTAAAGATCTTGATCAATTACATGTACTATACAATGTTGCTAAGCCAAGACTAGACTCGATCTTAAGCTAGAAACGAAATAACAAAATGACAAAAACATAAAATAAACATAAAATGAAACGGGATGGTAGTCCGTATGTTTTTTCTATTTTTCATTTTCTCATTTTTTTGTGTTTTTCTTGATTTTTAAATTTTTTTTTTTTTTTTTTTTTTTTTGCATACACTTTTACCCTACCATCCAAAATAATACATCATAGGGGCATTGCATTCCCTTACACTTGAACTTTTACATAACTTTACAAATACTAATCTAATGACTCGAATTAAGATAATTGAAAAACTTGGAGTACTTTTAAAATATTTAGCACACATGGGGGTAATAAATGATGCTCTTCCCCATTACTCCATTACACTAGTACTTTACCCATGAGTCCCAATCGTCCCAAAACAATATGTACAAGGATATGACTCGACTTAGCAACCATGTAATCAACTAGATAATTAACTTAGGGTTTAAACAAATGTTGGAACAATAATGCACTAAAAATAAGTGCATACAAGGTAGGCTAAGGCGATTTGGGTGTACATTTTAGTGGGGTGTAACAAATTCTTCCTTTAAGTAAAATGCTTAAAGGTTGAAACGAAAAGATAGGCTCTGAGGGGTGTACTAGGGGTATCGTGTACTAAAAATGAGTACAACGCAAAGGGTGTGGGAGAATTACTTGACCAATGTAGCCAACGTAATTATAACAAAAACACAGGTGTAAAACAATGGGTTAATCCTAATGCCTCTTATCATGTAGTAAATCTAACTACACGGATGTAGTCTCACTTGTGGCCTTGGAATGGTCCTAACGCAAGTTCTAGAATCTAAGTGCTACCGGTACACACATCATAGCATAAATGCTTTTCCTACCAATTCTAGGGGCGAACCTCACATATTTGGGGGTGGAAAATTTTTTAGTGGTACGGCTTTTTGTGCTAGTCATATAACTCCTATCCGTGAGACGCTCATTAAGATCAAAGTTTCACTCCTATATGTTGTAAAAATTTTTAAATTTGGCACTAAAATTACCCTAACAGGTATTTATCTTAGTTTTATTACACATCTACTATCAAACAAACAAAAATCAAGCGTAATTGTATTCTCAAATCGTACTTTACCCCCCCTTACACTTAAGATGAACATTGTCCCCAATGTTCAAATAACAAGATGTAAAAGCATAAAGTTAAAGAATGAAATCAAATACTCCCCCTGATTCGCTCGGTGGATAATGAAATTACACGGTTAAATCTTCCTCCAAAGAGAATGTTGAAGTTCCATGACTAATGCATCGCCATAAGCTTGATTCAAAACATTTCCTTGTCCAAAATAACCTGTTAAACCTGAGAAAACAAACACGAAAACCTGCATAACATCGGCGGGATAAAATCTATATATAAGGATATAATGCTTGTGGAATGATAACTTTGCAGATTCCTGGAGATTATAAGTTGGAGATTTTAATAAAAACTTTTTATGAAAACAAAACTTTCAAAAATTTCTGGAAATTAAATCTGACGCCGTCAGGTTATAACCCCTGACGCCGTCAGAAATGACCTGACAAAAATTTTCATTTTTAGTTTTCGGAAAATTTCTGGAAAAACCTTTACCTTACTTCCTGGAAATCCTGCAAAACATCATTATGACTCGATACAAGCATTTGACTCAAACACACGTGAATATGTATGTTAATTTATTATTATTATGATTCATGTTCATTTGTGTTCTAATAAACCGATTTAGATTTCCCTTACACTTATCTTTTGCAAAATACCTTTATATGTAGTTAAGACGAAGTTAAAAACAAAATAAAGCATTTTCACAAATTAGTTTTGAACATGAATCAATACTAACAAAAATTAAACACACATACGGCAATAAATAAAAACAAACAAACAAACAAATAAACACACAAAGCAAATAAAACAAATAAAGCTTGGGTTGCCTCCCAAGAAGCGCTTTTCTTTATTAACGAGTCTTGTAGCTAGACTCAAAGTCACGCTACCCTATGTAAGTAAGCTCGTCATCGAGGACGTCTTTAGGGTTAAGCTTGGATTGAAGTTTCCTATTGGTCCGCTTAGTACGATATGTCTTTTCAAACTTCTCTCCATCCGGGTCATACAATGTCATCTTGATATGCCATGACCCATCTCCATCTTTGGGTGGTTTATCCCAATTCCACTTATGATCATCTTCCTCACAAATCCACTTATTCATTCCTAGGTTAATTGGCAAAACTCCTAGGAAATCAATCATCCTTCTAAAAACTAGAGGGTCTTCAAATGGATCCAATTCGGTGTCCCTAGCCAAGAGTTGCTCTACCGTATGTGTTCGGTTAACAAAGTCCTCTTCTAGGTAAAATGGGCGTTGGGGTCCTATGAAGCCTTTATCTATCCAAGGTCCATATCTAGATGGTCTCCTATTTAATTCTAACCAATGGGGTGTCGGTTCCTCACTAGTATCATAGGCGTGTTTCTTAACATCATAGACTGACCAAGTATCTCCTTCTCCTACCGCTATCTTAGATTCCTTACAATCAATCATAGCACTAGCGGTCGCCAAAAATCCTCTACCTATCAACAAGGGCATGTAGGGTCGCTAACCATATCAAGGACGTGGAAATCGGCTAAAATGGTTAGTTTTCCAATGTGCACTAACACGTCCTTAACTACTCCAACCGGGTAAGCAACACTTCCATCCGCTAAGCCTATTATTACCTCGGTTTCTTCAAGTTTTCCAAGTTTTAGAGAGGTGTAGAGAGGTAACGGAAGTAGGTTAAGGCTTGATCCAAGATCGGCTAATGTGTCATAAGCCTCCGAATTACCGATCTTGCAAGGTAGAACAAATAAGCCCGGATCATCTAACTTCTTAGGTAGCTTGTTTTGAACAAAGGCGGTCCCTTTTTCGCCTAACTTGAGCTTCTTCTCATCCAACTCATCAACAACCGGACTTTCAAGGTGGAGCTCCTTGAATTCTTCGTCAAGGTTTTGAGTGGGAGGTGTTTCAACTATGTTGTTGACCAATTTGGATGTCATAACTTCTTGGTCATTTGGAACGACTTGGGTTTGTTTGAAACACGTGCTCATGGAATTGACCGAATAATATTGTGGACAAGAACTAGGGGACGAAACCGATGAAATAGCGTTGACGTTTAGTTTCGGGTTCTTGACCGTGTTGCTAGGGAGTGCTCCCATTTCTCGGTCATTGAGGGCTTTCAACAAGTTGTCAATTTTATTGGTCATCTCCGTTTGTTGTTGATTGAATTCGGTCTCGAATCTAGCTATCCGAGCTTCTTGAGATGCCATAAATTGAGACATCAATCCTTCAAAGTTATTGGTACTACCATTGCCGGAAGGATTGTTGTTGAAAGTATGGTTCAAGTTGGAACCGCTTGATTGGAAACGATTAGGTGGGTTGGAAGAATTGGTTTGTTGTGAGTTTTGGTTTTGTTTCCACCTAAGGTTCGGGTGATTTTTCCATGAGGGGTTGTATGTATCACCGTAATGGTTTGGCTCGGGTTTGAAAGTGTACCACTTGTCTCCCGCTCCGTCGGTACGCGAGGATGCGTAGTCCACAAAAGCTTGTTCGGGGAGTCCCATGCAATCACGAGTGTCGTGGGGACCACTACATAATTCACATGAAGAAGTGATTTTGTTCACTTGGCTTGAAGGTTTAGGAGCCTCGTAGGATTTCATGAGAAACTTGACTTGGTCTTCAAGTTCTATGATCCTACGGTCAGAAGTGCTTGAATTGTTCGAAGGCAAAGATATTGCCTTGACCGTTTTATTCAAATCACGGGGATCACTCCAACTTTCGTTGTCATAAAGAGCAAGATCCTCTAGGAGAGCCCATGATTGTTCCGCACTTAGATCATGTAGCTTGCCACCGGCCGATTGGTCAATGGTTTGCCTCGTGTAGAGATTGATATGGTCATAGAAGATTTGGACTTGGAGCCAAAGTTCTATGCCATGGTGAGGGACTTTTTGGAGTAAGTCCTTGAATCGAGTCCATGCCTCGTAGAGAGTTTCGCCTTGACGTTGTTGGAACATCAAGATATCATTCCTTAGCTTGGTGGTTCTTCCCGGTGGGAAAAACTGAGCAAGGAAACGAGTAGTGAGATCATCCCAAGAGGTGATGGATCCTGCGGGTTGACGTTCTAGCCACTGACTAGCTTGGTCCCGCAAAGAGAATTGGAAGAGACGCAATCGGGTCGTCTCTCGAGTGGCAACATCAAGGTCTATAGAATCAACGATTTTAAGAAAGTCCTTGAGGTGTTGATTAGGATCTTCAGAACGAAGTCCATGGAATGCGCATCCGCTTTGCACCAACCGGATGGTGTCGGATCGCAAGGGTGTGATATTGGCTCCTTGAGTGAGCTCAATGGTGTTTTGATAGCCATGGTGGCTAGGACGGGAATACTCTCCTAAAGTACGGGCTCTAGGAGGTGGTGGTGGTTGTTGCGGTGGTGGGTTGTGGGGGTTAAGGATATTACCATCTTCCATGATGTCGGATGGTATGGTTACGAACAAAGACACGAAGAAAATAGATAGACTAAAGAAAACCTAGAAAAATAAAATAAAAATCTCACTAGAAAGGAATCTAGTGAGTAGACCTAATAGAAATAAAAATTCAACCTAAACAATAACTATTCCCCGGCAGCGGCGCCAAAAACTTGATGCGTGGTTTTGCGACCTTACAACAGGTTTTACCTCTCGAGGGATCTCAAGAGGCTTACAACCCCACCAGGCAGTGTACCTGACCGATGTAGTATAGTGTAGTGGTAAGTACGGGGGATTGATCGTTCTCCACAGGGAATAGTGTTCGTTAGGTATGAAAGGCTACTCTAATTAGGTCTAAGGGTTGAGGAAGATTCTTTTTATGTTTTTATATTTTATGAAAGCAAGTAAAATCTCGGGTTTGAAGGAGTGGGCGGAATTAGTTGCTAGTCAACTAACCCAAATTACTACGAATGCAATAAAATAAAATAACAAAAATGAAAAGTTTGGTGAGAAACTTATGTGTAGAGAAATGTGTTTACTTAGATTTCCTTACTCCCTAACTATCTTTTACCGGTTAATTAGTGTGTATTAGTTGCGTGGATGACGGGTGTATTCCTTAATACCATTCGTGGGGTGGCGTACTTACTTCCCCAACTCTACAAGCTCCTACTTCACTCCTATGTCGAGCCGGCTAGGAAGCTCCTAACATGGGATCACTAGAATTCGCTTGTGCATTAAATACAACCATAAAAACCTTTAGTACGCGTTTGGTTCATGTTTCTTAAGACGTTCAAGCAAGTTACCGAATAGGAAGTTAGCTAGTTTTCTTAAGCCTAACATAGATAAACAATCATCTAATACAACTAATAACACACTAACAACCAATAATCAATAGCTAGGTTTCATTGGATCTAAGCAAACACAAGATAAAATTAGCCTAACATGTTAAACAAAAGACAAGAATAAGATAGAATCAAACAACACATAGACATATTGAATGATTAATTGATAACTTATCTTTCAATGAAACATGGAAGATCTCAAGGCAAAAAGCCCTGAAAAAGTAGCTAAAATCGTCTTAGGGTTTTATCCCAAAATTCCACACACTAAGCTCTCTCTAATGACAAAAAATTAGAAAACTATATATAGATTTTTTGGATCTGACGGCGTCACCTTATGGATTGTGACGCCGTCACCTCGCCGCTTTTAGGGTTCCCGATGACCTTCTTGACGCCGTCCCTCTTTAGCTCTTCAAAATCCATTCTGGCTTATCAAGGCTTGACGCCGTCGAACCTTGAACGTGACGCCGTCCCCTTATGATTTAAGCCGTGACGCCCTTGAATCAAGTTAAAGCGTGACGCCGTCAGAATTCACATGCTATTTTCACTGGCCCGTCATGAGTAAATTTCACGTCCAACTTTTCTTGCCAAGGCATGACGCCGTCCAGAGTAAAGTCTGACGCCGTCAAGAGTAACTTTTAGCCGATTTTTGAGACTTTGCCGTTTTCTTCACTTTAATGCTCCAAAAACGTCCAAAATGCCTCCTTTTCCAGATTTCTCCTCAAAAGTACCTAAAATGACAAAAGAAACGATTTAGGGCGATATTTGATCAAATAAATTACGATTTAAGGCTTAAATGACCCCTTAAAAGTGGTACACTTTTCGCCTCATCACTTAACATCTTGCTTGTTTTGCTCCATAATTAGTCCAAAATCGCCAAGTTTCACATAATACTTGTTTTTACCTGAGAATTACAAAAGTAAACATTAACGTATCAATTCTCATATATAATATAATAAAACAAGTCAAATAAATAGGATAAATGATGATAATAAAATGTACTTATTTGAGTTCATCAGGCTTACAAGTGGCTTTGTTTTGTTTGCCTTTAAGACAAGCGATGCATGTTTGATCATTTTCAAATCTTTTGTGAGGTAAACCTCTTACCAAACCATTCTTAACAATCTTATTTATGGTTTTGAAGTTAATATAACCAAGCCTTCTATGCCATTTCATTGATTCATCCATTGTGGCCTTTGCAACAAGACAAGTTAAATTCTTTTTAGGAACAATGTTCTTCATGTCTACAATGTACATATTGCCCTTTCTAGGAATTCTAAGAAGTACTTGACTTTCATCAGGCATCTTAAAATCAGGAGAAAGTACAAGACATTCAGTCTCACAGAAAAGAACATTGTTCTTTTTGTCACACTTTTGTGAGACACTAAAAAGATTATAATTTAGCTCTTTTACATAGAACACATCTTTAAAATCTAAATTTCCAGTTTTAAATGTACCTTTACCGGAAATTTTGCCACCAACACCTCCTCCAAATG